>CM070109.1:14078403-14388403 GCA_036178185.1 Liparis tanakae
TGTTTTTCATGTGTCTGATCAGCCTTTCACCTGCTATCCAGTCCACAGCGATGCCCTCCACCCTGCCGATGCCGTTAGTGACCACGTCCTCTCTCCAGGTCTGGTCTCTCTTGGCCCTGCTAATGGTGCTCAGGCCCATGTCCACCCAGTAGATCGTGTCATTGTCTGTGAAAACAAGTGAAACAAGAGGTGGACTGAGCACAACTTTCCTTTACCCTAATTTAGTACATACTAAATGTGGTGGCGTATTATTATTTCATGTGTGAGTCATGTTTATTGTTGTAAAAACAATCTTACCAGCATGGAAATCTATGCCCACAGCCAGGGATGTGCCTGACACTGGCACCAGGGCATCAGACTTGTCAGATGGGTCCAAAGGAATACCACGTATGCCTTCATGCACAGAGTACAGCAGGAAAGAGCCAACACCTACACAAAAAAACAAATAAAACTCAAAGTTGTGAGTTATATTACAGGTGTGTCGTTTTAATAAATTCTTAAATTCAGATTTGGCTAAATCAAGAAAGTGTATGAGTGTGTCCTACCCTCACACGACTGTTGCCCTGTGCGCAGGCTGTATCCCGCGGTGCACATGCAGGCTCTGGTGGTCTGGGAGGTGGGGAGACACAGCTGGGAACAGTCTCCATTGTTATTACTGCAGAGATTGGTGCCTGGGAACACAAAAGCACAAGAACAAATACACAAAACATATCAAAGAGGGGTTACAGAGACATAAACAGATGTGTTTTGGCATAGATAAACAGGCTATATGCAGCAAGAAAAACAGACCTTCAATGAGACAAGGACATATTTTTCATTCCCTAATTAAAAAAAGGAAATGCACTTGCTAAGTAATTTAACTAAACAGCTCTGCACCTTTCTGCACAGTTTCATTGTAGATCTTCATGTGCATCATGGGGGACGTGCTGTTCCTCATGATTGTCCAGTTGCCACCATCCTTCTTGTCACAGGTTCCTATCTGGTCTGTTCCTTGGTCTGCCCACCACAACTTCTCTCCTAAAGGATGAAACAGAGGAACAAACTCCATCAGAGCCCAACACCGATAGAGCCATCAACCTTTACTAAGAGTAACATTTAAAGGCTCACATACATCAAATATTAAAGTGATCTTATTGCAGAGATGAGCTCTCTCTCCATACTGCTGAATGATGACTTTCTGTAAACATACCCATGATTGCCAAAGCCGTAGCCTTGGTCAGCTTGCCCTTTACCCCGTCAAGCACTTCCAGTCCAGAGCCGTCCAGTTTGCAGTGGTTGATGGTCCTGTTTCCTGAGCTGATCCAGTACAGCTGCTCAGTGTCAAAGTCGATGGAGAGACCTATGAAAACAAAGAGAGCGCTGATGTTTCATGCCGTGCCCCGTCACTAGGGTGTGCTATATCTGAGGACAGGATGGCACTCACCCACAGGGCCCTTCTGGCCGGTGAAGAGGACACTGCGGTTGCTGCCGTCAGTGTTGGCAATGCTGATGTTGTCCCCATCGGTCCAGTAGAGTTTCCTGGAAGGTTCCGGCAGAGAGAAAACTTCTAAATCATTCTTAAATCATAACTTTAATTCATTAATTTGCTGGCTGGTCTTCCTGTTGTAGGAACACTTCATCTCACCTCTCTTCTCCCATTTAAATCATAAATAAATCTCAATCATTTCTTAACCGTAGATATATCATATATACTTAATAATTGTGGCAGGACTGGATTTAAATTAAACTGAATTGCAAACAGCAGTCTAGTCACATTATTACTTTACTATTTGAGTATTTATAGTTGTATATTGTTATGTGTGTCATAACTGTCACAAGTATGTTATTGGGTGAAAGCTGAGAGCCTTAGTTTACCTGTGGTCATGGTTTGATGCTGGTTTGTGGTTCTGTGTCAAATCTTAGAAAACAGTTTTCCCTCTTGAAAAAGTGATATTGATCTAAATAAGACTGCATGGTTTTACGAATGGGTAACTATAATACATATCAATGTATAATATTATTATAATTGTAATAGGAATAGTAACAACAACATCCTGGAAAATCTATTGAGCATATGATCTGTAAATCATACCATGTGTGACTTCAATAGGAATGTTTAAAACAAGAAATCCAATATGTTGTTCAAGTTCAACAGAGGCTGAAGAAGTTAGATGAAACAGATATACAGTATATCTATGCAGAAATACTTCAATTCAGCAGCTGAAAAATGACTTCCGGCTCATCATTGCCTTCAACTTCCTTGCTTCTCGAACTGGTCAAAGTCCTCACGCATGCGGAGTCTACAGGACAATGTGATTGTGTGTCACTGTATTTAGACTGTGTGCAATCTATGTTTAAAGGGTATCTCTCCTCTCCCATCACCCACTTCCTGTTATATCCCACCACATCCACCACACCCTCCATTTGTTTGTGAACATGACTTTAAATAAAGTTTCTGCAGCATTTAAACGCCCTCATTCTTATGTTTGTATACACACACACACACACACACACACACACACACACATGCAAGTTTGTGTTTGTCCCTCCCTGACTCTCGTTGCCCCCACCTACTCCTGGACGTATTCTGGGCAGTGTGTGTGTGTGTGTGTGTGTGTGCCAGAAAGAAGAGACAGCCCCAGCATATGGATCCAGCATCTGCTTCCTATTTTCCTCCTTGCCAACAATACTCAAATCGGAAACATTCCTCCGCTTAAGTGGGCTAAGTCTTTGAAAGCAGGAAGAACACAAGGGGGCAGAGACATTTCTTAAGAAAATATCCTTTCTTCATCCCCCTCAAATACTTTAAAAGCACATATTCCTGCAGGACGGAACTAAATATATATAAATACAGATGCTCTGTCTGTGCTCTGGAGACCGAGGAGGGACAGAGGCCCGGTTCTGTTGGGGAGCGGAGGGGGATGAGGCTTCATGGGGGAGAAAGGATGGAACATGGACATTTGCTAAACAAGGCAGGAGGGGACAGGATGTATAATAAACACTGGATCGGAAATAGCGCCAGAGCCACAGAGACACTGGCAGTAAATAATTCATAGTCTATCTGACCGCAGAAGCCATCTTTCAAAAATAGAAATGGAGCAAGATGTAGAATGAGAGCGATGGAGGAGGAAGATGACACGAAGGGAGGAAGATTGGAACCACATCCTGAGCGAAGAAACAGTCAGAGGTCAGGGACCATCTAAACCAAACTACTCTGCCTGTCATCGCTGACTGCAAACAGAAGGGAGCCCGACAGCCAGACATCGCCTGAGTGTGTATAATTGTATGTGTGCACTTCTGTGTGTACGTGTTGTAGGTTAAAGTTGAAAACAGGAGGGTGTCTGAGAACAATTTCTGAAAGCTTCATTTTGACTTAGTGTGACAGCTTTAGTGCGTGTGTGTGTGTATGTGTGTGTGTAGTGTGTGTGTTGTGTGTTGTTTGTGAGTGTGTGGTGTGTGTGTGTGTGTGGACGACTAACCCTAGTATTGGATGCAGCACTAGACAGTGAGGTTTGTCGAGGCCCTGGATGACAGCGTTCTTAAAGGAGCCGTCCAGTCTGGCAACATTAATCTGTTTCTTATTGGCATCATAACTGGTCCAGAACAAGTTCCTGGACACCCAGTCCACTGCCAAGCCGTGAGCATTGGGCAGATCTGAAAAAAATGATTACAACATATACACAGAGCCATTAATCCGACGACACTACCCTCCAAAGTGCAACATGCACTGCTTTGGCAAAACAAGTTTGTTTGAAAAGAAGCTCTCAATACTGAAAGCAAGGAGCCTCTAGTCTGGTGTGTATTTTATTGTGTTGTCTCCTCCATACCAGCAGAGATCACAGTCTCAACTCCAGTCCCGTTGATGAAAGCTCTCTTGATGGTCTGGGTGCGGACGTCCGACCAGTAGATGCGGTGCTCCAGAGCATCGTAGTCCACCACGGTCACGTTGTCGATATCAGGCACGGTGAAGGAGATGATGTAGTTGTAATAAGGGTTGTCGATGTCCACCCCTCGTATCTCAATCTGGCGTGCATACAGCAGGAACTGACGAGACTCTGTAGGGTGGGGAGCATGTTGACAATCATCCTTCAGTAACTCCCCAAACCTTCGGCCTTCAATGGGGGTAATCAAGAGTTAAATTGCAGCTTCAAGTCAAAAGTCAAACGCATGATTGCACACAAATGCTAAGGTTGTGGGACTCCGTGGTTGCAGCATGGATGGTTGCATCTGCGCATTATTCCTGCCACTTGAACAAACAGTTAATCCAATTACATCGTTGACTCTAATGACTGTGTCTGGCTGGCTAACTCAACAGCACAGCCATGACAGCGAGAGTAAATTCAATCAGCGCAGAGACGTTACAATAGCATCGGTCTCAACAGTCCTATCATCATTTAACTGTGTGCAGCTTAAATGATAGGCAGGATGAGAGGGAAGGAGACAGAGAGAGGGGGGGGGGGGTAATGACAGTGTCAGGGCTGCATCGGCAAGGCCAGACTAGGTGGTGGAAGTGGAGCGTTGTGTCTGATGCCTGCAGACTGGGGCTCTCTATTCCATTACCCCTGAAGATAATAGATAGTGCCTCCCTGAATACTAAACCTACACACTGAGCACACAGGTCCGCTCTCACTTTCACAAACAGACACTTCAAGGCTGTCCCAGCAATAGCAACTCTAAGTGAAACAAGTCTAGGTTGTTTAATTCTCTCTCTCTCTCTCTCTCTCTCTCTTTCTTTCACACACACCTATCTCTCTCTCTCTTTCACACACACCTCCATCTCTCTTTCACACACACAATAAATAAATAATCCAGCTAGGATACACGGTGGCAATGGGCGTTCAACTAGCTAAGACAAGCAGAGGAGGAAATTGTCTGCTAGCTCAAAAGGGAATCAAAGAGTATGTTCACAACAGTAACTGCATTTATGTGTGAGTGCTCACGCTTACCATAACACGTGCGTTTGTCAGGGCTCAGCTTCATTAGGTGAGGGCAGGCACACGAGAATGTCTGATTGTAGTTGATGAGACATAGATGGGAGCAGGGATCCTTGCCGTCTTTAGCTGCACATGGGTTAGGAGCTAGGGAGGAGGGAGAATGAAGGGTTATTCAGAATGTGTATTTAAACCATCTCACAGCATACAATAAGGAATGTTCTAGTGTGCAAGGAATAACTAGTTGCTTCTGTAGCTATATTGACAAGCTTTCCCAAGCCCTTATTTCTAGACAACACTTTGAATACAGGCGGGTATGTGTATGTTCACGTGTAACACCGTGCTCCTCACCCTGTGGCTGTCTGGATGGGTGGTACACCTGAAGGTCAAACGGTTGCGTGTTGGTTCTTTGGACCACAGTGACGTTGCCTCCCGTCCACTTGTTTGCCTTTGCCAGCGTGTTGGTCCTCCAGTCCGTCCAGTACACCTCCCCGCCGTACATAGTGACGGCAAAGGGATGCGACAGGTACTCATGTCCCCTCAGAACCTCGATCAGCCCAGAGCCGTCGTACTTGGCTGAATAGATGGCATCGGACCTGCATATAGCACAACCGGTCAGTTAGTTTCTGGGAATGACTGAAGGACATGGAATGTGCATCAAATGCAGGTGTTTGTGTGAGTGTGTTAGGACCTGGCATCAATCCAGAGGATGCGTCGCTCCAGATAATCCACAGTGAGTCCATTCGGCCAGCCTCCGTTGCCAGTTTCCTTATGGATGGTCTTCCTGCCTTGTCCGCTCATGGATGCAGCTTCAATCCTGGGCAAGCTGGCATCCCAGTCTGTCCAGAAGAGGATCCTGCAACATCATTACACAACATGCAGTTAATAACAGATGATGGTGCAATAGATTAATGGTCAGTGTGTAAAGCCAGCTACATGATCACAAAAAATAGCAACCCTTTAAAGATGCCTTTACATTTCATAATCATTGATTGTAAATGTGTTTTGTTTGACGTCGGCAGGAGGTTCAGTAAGCATACCCATCCCGGGGGTCCAGGGCGATAGCTCGAGGGTGCTCCACCTCCCCAGCCAGCAGCGTGGTCCTCATGGTGCCGTCCAGCTTGGCCACCTCGATCTGATCCAGGTTGCTTTCCACCCAGTAAATGTTTCCTGCTATCCAGTCCACTGCCAAGCCCTCGGGGGTAGCCAGCCCATACTGGATCACCACATCGAAGCTGGTTAAAGCTGCGAAGGACCCATTTAAAGGAAATTGTAAACATGTTTTGTATTGTGTGTCTTTTAAACTGTCTTGACTTGAAGATGTCATCCTATCCTTTGCCTTTTGAAATGTGGACTACAATGGAAATGCCAACAGTATTGAGTATTTATCCCTGAAGTCAGTACACTTTTGATTGTTTGTGAAATCTATTTAACGCAGTGGAAAATAATGAATTTCCCGGATGTTGTTGCATCATCACTGTGTGTTTAAAAATGCTAAGATAATTCTGATCTCATCATATTTTAACTTGCTACTCAGTAAAATAAAGATACCCTTGGGTTGCTTGGGTTTCTTAATGAATTCCCACAGTATTTCAACATGTATGGATAAAAGCTTCAAAGGCTGGGGTTTGCTAATGGCAACATTTCAGATTGCACTGTAACCCGAAGCAGTGATCCACTTTGCTTCAATAATTTACAAATTATGTAAATGTATTTAAGCTATTAGGAATCAAAGCTAACGTTGAACAAATCTGTTATTCCTTTATTCAAATTGTTAGCTATGTTTGGGAGTAATCTCATGTCTGTACGATGAACGAAAACATAAATAAATACAGCAACGGCTCAGAAGGGGGTGTGATACACAAGAAAGAGTGTATTTGGTGTCTTGCTGGGCTAAAGAGACACATTTTCCAGCCTCTTTCTATCCCTTTCATTTTCCACTGGGTCCCTAATCAGAGGGACAGGGCTAATTATTTGCGATGAGTCATTATCCTGTCCGAAGCAATGAAAACATACATTCACCGTCTGAAGGCCATTAGCTTTACACAGGAAACATGTTCACAGAACATGCACACATGCTAATGAAGAATACTTGGGTGGCTGAAAGCTCTGGATGAATTCTAGACGGTGGACCTTTATTTTACATCTAAATGTAAATTATCTGCGAGTACTGAATATTTAATCCTGTGTGGTACAAAAAGTATTTTAAGCATATTGATTGTGTTAAAAATGCTCACCGCCATTCTCGGACAGCTTCCCACGATAGATCTTGTCCTCAACCACATCCGTCCAATAAAGGGAGCTCTCGCTGAGATGGAAGTCCAGGGCGATGGTGTTCCTCAGGCCCGGCACCAACACACTGAACTCTCCTTTATTCAGATCGATGCGGCGGATCTCGTGGCGGTTTGAGAAAATGATAAAGGGCTTGAAAGGATCTGTGGAGATCAGTGAAGAACAAAGTATGATGTGAAGAGTTCAAACCCTTGTTACTCAAAATACTGCAGAGCCGCTCTGCTTTACTGTATGGGAAACGCTGTCGCCATGTTTCACTGCAGTGGATAGCTTGTCCAATGACAGGGGCTGTGTTGAAAGGGGCTCTAATCCTGGGTAATTAAAACCCAGAGTAAATAAGACAGGAGTTATCTGTACCTAACAGACAGCCAGATGAATGACAGGGTGCTGGCGGCTCGCCTCTAAGACCCGGCAGCAAAGAGCACAATCATGGATTCATGTTGCCTTATTGGCAAGTCGCTGCAGGGAGATAACTATATTCTATATGTGGTGATAACATCCAAGCTGATTTACCGTGAACCAGCAGTTTACGTTTGTTACATCTGACTTTAACAAAAAGCTTATCTGTTATTCACTTTATGTTTTAATAGCTCTAATTATGTCTTTTTAACAATAACAACAATAACAACAATAACAACAACAAATAATGACAGTTAGAAATCAAGGCCCTTATCTTTCTGTATGTTTTCTTACTCATTTACCCATGGGAACAGTATTTAAGCTCTTCCTCGTTTCTGTCTCCAGTGCTTTGTCTAATGTCCATACAGTATCACATTTTGCCAGACTGAGTCCTCTCGAACCTCAGCTTCCTGCTTGGGTGGCGTCTCCTTCAGTTGATCCCAAACTCACACCACATTTCTGGATGCTGCAGTCGTGAACCCAGATGAAGCCCAGAAACCAGTAACGTGTCTAGTCTCCTCCCTAACTGTACAGATACCATCAAATGTTACAACTCTTCACTGATGTCTCTTGCCTTCCTCTGATCTTTCCTGCCCACGACCTCCCCCCCTTGTTCTGTTTCCTCGGTCCCTTACCCGTGCTCTTGCAGTTCTCCATGTCGGGCTCCAGTTCCCAGCCTTTGTAACAAGAACATTTCACACTGAACTTGTCCTGTTCGCAGCGTTGACTGCACTTCAGGTGTTTGGCACAGAAGCTCTGGATTTGACAGGTCTTGTTGTCGACCCCTAACTCCATACCCAGAGGGCATGAACAGATCACGCCCTCGCCAGGGGCCACGGTGCAGTTATGGCTGCAGTCGCCGTTGTCCAGGGAACACAGGTCTGTAAAACAGAGAAAACCAGATGAGGACTGATTTAGGGGCTATCTACACAGAACTGTTATCAAACCCCTCTGAGGACAGGGTTTTAAGATGCAGACTTTTACTCAGTGTTATGTTATTCTATGTACTGAAATGCAGCCTGAGCACTGTTGTCTCTTACCGCAGAGTTTCTCATCAGAGCCATCTGGGCAGTCATCAGTGCCATCACAAAGTTTTTCTGCAGGCAGGCAGATGGTGGAGTCGTTGGCACACACATGATGAGAGAGCTTACACACCAGCGCCTCGCAGTTGTCCTCGTCGGAGTTGTCCTCACAGTCGCTGTCTCCGTCGCACACCCAGGCTTTGCTGATACATCGTGCTGAGGAGAGGAGCTAGGGTTACTTTCACAATAGCTCCATTTAACTTCACGTACTTCCCGTTCATTTCAAGTAGGGTCCCCTCACCAGAGTCCCTGCAGCCAAACTTGACAGCCGGGTCGCACATGTGTGTGACGCCCTCGCAGTTCTTCTCGTCGCTCAGGTCCATGCAGTCGGTGTCTCCGTCGCAGCGCCAGCGCAGGGGGATGCACAGTCCATCCATACGACACTGGAACTCATCGATGTGACAACCTCCTGGGGGACGCGTGGCTGCGGAGGGAAAAGGGTCATTAAGACTCAGAAGTGACATTGTCTTTTTGCCTGCATTAATCAAATCAGGACACAGCCTTGAGCATAAACAATGTACAACATCAAAAGACTGTGAAAACCAGAACTAATGAGCTGTTTGTTGGAAATCTGGATGGCAACAGGTCTTAGCAACGGGACGAACTGAACAGATCCAAGTATGCATTCACAGGGTCTTTGCTTTAGTCATAAACACCAGCTGACAATACATCATTTCTGTCATTGATTCAATGTTGTAGATAATTATAAGTAGCTGTATCTTAACAGTTAGACTATGTCTCACTAAAAAACTAGGGAGAGTAATGAGATGCCAGTGTGACTACTAGGGACTAACATCAGCTACAACTTTTAATATTGACACGTTAATAAAGGTTCTTCTTGGTCACTGGGTGACCCCGTTGTCTTGACTCTGCAGAGTACTCATTGCATCATGTGCAGCTTCTTCAGGCATGTTCATGTCCAGGTGTTCTTAGCGAACCCAAAGCACACTTGGAAACAAGTTGGGATCAAGAGAAATCCATTTACATGCATTATTAGTGATGGGTAGCAGTCCCATCAGTGGCAGCAACTCATATATATGATAATGTTATCTTGGCACAAATCATTACTGAGATGTAGTTTGATGCACCATCAAACCATACCAGCGTACTGTGTTAATAGATTTTGTACGGAACACATTTAAGTTATTTTGAGTTGTCTTCATTACAGGATACAGCATCCTCCTGCAGATGTAATGCAGGAAGATGAAAGTCAACACTGATGCTAAACCATCCCTCTTTGAGAGAAGCTGTGTGCTGACGGACGGTCACAGCTGATGGGCCGGTGGAGACACTGACCTTGATTGGTGCAGTTTGCGTGCGTCTCGTCGCTGTAGTCCCCGCAGTCGTTATCTCCGTCACAGGTCCAGTAATCCGGGATGCAGCGGCCACTGTTACATTTGAACTGAGCGCTGGAGCAGGAGTGACTACAGCCTGCCTCGTCGCTGTTGTCCCCGCAGTCATTATCTGAAAGACAAACACAGTCAAACAACACCCACTCTCCAGCAGTATGAGGCGCCCACTGCCTCAAAGGGCAAAGAGATATGAATATCAATATGCAGAAAGTAATTGCTTTTCTTTGTTTTCCACAATTAACACAGTGACAGAGAAAACAATGAAATACAAATGAAATAGAGTATGAGAGATGAAAGTAAATAATGACAGAAACTGCATAGATCACACCATGCACCACGAGGGAATGTACCGAGCACTGATACATTGAGCTTAGCAGCAGAGCGTCGTAGTTTAAGCACTTTTATACCCACACTAATGTAAAAGGGCAAATTGCTGTAAATAAAACCTTACCAAAGTATTTAATTTCATAGTAATAAGGGAAACACAATCTATGGTTTCACTACTTGTTATAAATCAGTCTGGCATTCTATTAAATCCATACCGAATTAAATAGTTTAATTTATCTGACTACACCTTTTGACTGAATAATATATTACGAGATATCAAATCTAATTTAGCTTGGAAACCTGTGTGCAGAAGCCAACAGTTAATTTTTAAAGCAGTAATGGCCCTTAGCTTGCGGCCTTGTTTAATACAGAAAAGCATCCCTAACGTCTGTGAACTAGTCCTAGAACGAGGCTAGCATCCTGGCTGTTGTGGTGCATGTTGATCTATGCACTAACCGGTCGGGTTTGGACAATTCAACTCATCAGAGCCGTCCGCACAATCCTTTTCTGAAAGACAGAACCAACGGAAGACAGTAGAATGGGCGAAGAGCACAACACAGTACAACAAAACCAACAACACAGTACAGCAAAACCAACAACACAGAACAACAAAAGCAACAACACAGAACAACAAAACCAACAACACAGTACAACAAAAAACAGCAGAAACTATAAAGGTAAAAACACAGAAAACGTACGAGGTGACAAAAAGAAGAATGTGTGCCAATACGAGGGTGGTGGCAAAAACATGCACAGAAAACCTGGGACAAAGGAAAGCGAGTGGTCGCAACTGTAAATAGACATAGAGGAGACGAGGAGGAGGAATACAGAGCAGACACTAACCATTATCACAGCGCCAGTTGATGTTGATGCAGCGTCCGTTGTTGCAGGTGAACTGGGTGAGGGGGAAACATGTGGGGTAGGCTGTGGACAAATCTACAGTTTAGACATTCAATGTTAAAACAAGCTCTAATAACAGCCATAAATCACACTCCAGCTGTAGACCAGACCACTGAAGTTGACCAACCACAGGATGCAGGTTCATCTGACCGATCACCGCAGTCATCGTCCAGGTCACATGTCCAGGAAATAGGGATGCAGCGCCCGCTGGCACATGAGTATTGATTAGGTGGGCAGGTACGAGCTAAAAGACAACACAATGGAGCACATTTCACATGCGAACGACAAAAGAAAAACGGTACGACTGGCGCGGTGCGTATGCTGCTTTGTGTACCTGAGCAGGTGGTGTTGGATTCGTCCTCATCGTTCCCGCAGTCGTTGTCCCCGTCACACAGCCAACGCAGAGGGATGCAGCGGTTGTTCTTGCACTTAAATCGGTCGGTGGGACAGGTGTGCTGGTCTGCAGAGAAGAGAGCAAGCATTGAAGGGCGAGAAGAAGGAAACAACACAATAGTGGAGAGATGACAGTTTCAAATGAGTGAAAAAGAGAGCAAATATTCTCGTTGTTTTGGACGGCGTTTGAGAGTTTTTATAGATCCACAGATATTGCTACACACACACTGACAGTTCCAGATATGTAAGAGATATGCAAGCATTACGGAGTTAACCTGTGTGTGTTTTTTTTGTGTGTGTATGTGTGTGAGTGTGTGTGTGTGTGTGTGTGTGTGTGTGTGTGTGTGAGTGTGTGTGTCTGTGTGTAACTCACGGCACAGATCTGGAGCCTCGTCACTGTTGTCCAGACAGTCGTTGTCTCCGTCACACTTCCAGCGCTCCTGGATGCAGCGGTTGTTTTTACAAGCAAACTCCCCCGGCTGGCACTGAGGAGGGGGTACATAAGACGGGTTGGCTGTGGAAGGAGAAGTAGAGGAAAGGAGGAATAAAAGGAATGTAAAATATGATTACATCATGCAAAATACAGTTTTCAATTATCACAAATGGAGGGTTCGTGGAATAGAGATTAAAAGAAAAGTATAAATTCATTGGTGGAAATCCAATAGACTGAAGCTGAGCTGTAATAATTGCTTTTCAAATCGACACATGTACCATATGGGGTGGAAAAAATAACAAGATAAACTCGGGGAAGGGTAAACACATCCAATAAACTATTACAGGTGCTGAAAGTAAGGGAAGAATGAATGTGAATGCCAAGACACAAAACCTGGGACTTGAGGCACAATTATTGAAACCACCAGCACATGTTGCCTCTCTACTCAGCATGGTAAATAAACCAGAGGCATAGTGACTGATTTACACAGGAATTCTACAACACAGTTATCTACAAGCCTTTGTGTTGTTTGCTAAACACTGCACAATTATCAATCACATGCACCCTGATGCAGAGTGAAAACACCAATTAGATTAATGATATGCTGTATTTCGTTTCACATTATAATGCAGTAACTATGTTTATGTCAAGTAATTGCGCCTGATACTGTAATGTGTATAATTGTGAATACCAAATGTGTTTGTTTCCCCATTTGTGTTGATAGTCTATACAGAGGGCTACACATTAACATGAGACTCTAGATATTATTGTAATGTCTTATACGTAGCACATCAGTGTTTAGTTGGCATATAATAAAATAGCTATTTATTTTGTGCTTGTGTGTTAAGTTGTGATTAAAAAATACACGTTCTAGAAGACTTTATAATGTTTTTAAAGATGTGTTTGAAGATGAAAGATAATTAGTATTTTGTGTATCTGGTTTTGTTTTTGTGTGTAAAGAGGGCCCAATTTAGAGAGATTGTGTTAAAACATTTGAAAATATGTAATGCTGTGTGCCGATATTTAGTTTGAGTCTTGTCTTTTAATGCTTGATCTTCATTGAGACGTGATGTCAAAGCGATGGCTTTTTTAGTGTAATATTGGATTGGATATTATTTGTATTTTTTAGCAGCTTCCGGACGGTCACAATACCAGGAATAACTTCATGATTGAAAGACAGTATTTAATGCAGAGTTTGGATTAGGCCATGTTATGCAGGTGCTTCTTTTTTTTCGGCCAGCCCCAGAAATGTCTACATTTCTTTAAATATTTTTGTTGAACAGTTACAACAAAACACAGTCAGAGTCACACAGCTTGACTCCTCTTGTCCAACACACTGGAAATCAAACCTGTGTGCAGCAGAACAAAATGGGTGCCATGAGAAATACCTTTCACACACACTCAGTAGCTCATACAAAGCATTGATGTTTGAATTTACCTTTGCAGCTGGTATTGTCAGCTGGGTCTAATATTTGGTCCTCTGCACAGGCACACTGCCGTCCTCCTGGAATAGCCAGGCACAGACTGCTGCAGCCGCCATTGTACACACGACATGCATTAGAGCCTGAGAACGAGCAAACGGGAATGTGTTAACATACGGCTTCTTCAAACAGAAATTAGCACCAAATATGCCTCAATAATACAATAATACTGGACAATCATAATTAACATGATTTGATGGATGAATTATCTATTTGTAATGCGTTTCCATCACCTTGCTGCTGCTGAGCGTCGTACATGCGGATTTCAAAGATGGGCGGTCTCTCGTTGCGCAGCAGAGTGGCGATGCCAGTGGTGGTGTCCAACTTGTAAATGCTGCCACTACGATACTCGTTCCAGAACAAGAAGTGTTTATAGTGGCACAGACCGAAGGCGTGGTTCAGTTCCTGACCTTCATACACCGTCTGATGAAAAAAGCAACGTAACGTTAACGTATGCTTTTTAAAAAGAACTCTGTCTCAAGAATAACTGCCCAAAACATGTATGTATTCATTCATGGTGACAATAAATGGATCTTCCTGATTTTTACCACCTAACATTTAAGTTAATTATGCTTCAAATATTATTTTTTAAAAGCTTCAAAGCAATGGTGGTACTAAGCAGAACACAAATATATGTGGCCATAAAATAGCTTTTTCTGTGGTATTCAGAATATACAAATACATATTTTTATGTCAACCATAACATAACAAATCTTTAATGCTCAACAAATTAAATATAACCAACAGACAGGCCAGAGAAAACAAAATACCATCAATTTAGCCACAAGGATTGACCAGTATTATAAGGGCTGAAGCCCCCAGACTATGGGCTGCATTGTGACGGACCACCCACGCATTCCTCTTTACTGTAGCTTGTCACAGCTCGTCATGTCACAATAATCCTCTGCCTTGATTACTGTGAACCGCGCTGCCTTCAGCCTGCAGTAAAATAACACTGATCGTGGTGGGCGAGTGCTGACCTTGCGCTCTGTGCTGTTTAGGTAAACCATCTCAATCCGGTCGTAGTAGGCGTCCACCCAGTAGAGGATGCCCTGAGGGATGTCCAGGCTGAGCCCGTTGGGCCACAGCACCGTTTTGCTGGTCAGGAACACGTTTCTGTTGGAGCCGTCCATCCAGGCCCGCTCAATCTTCCCTCGCTTGCTCTCCTTAGGGTCCTCCTCCCAGTCTGTCCAGTACATCCACCTGAGGAGGCAACAAGGGAACTCTCATGGGTACAAGCACTGAATGAAATGTGATAGCAAGACAGAAAAGAGATAATGTGTTGGTGTATTTTGAAGGCAAGGACATCTTACGGGTAGCCCTAAAAAACAGCATGGAGATCTGCCCACAGGCAAACAAATGTTTGCCACCAGGTACTTTAGCACCTGTCAATTTCTTCACTGCTCTAGCCTCAGCCTGTGATTACTGGCTGTCAACAACACTGTGCAAGACTCCCCCCCCCCTGGCATTACTATTTAATTTTTCTTTTTCCATCCGTCTGCTTCTCTTCCTTTTCTTTCTCCCTCTCCTCCCTCTCCTCAGTGAGCCTGATTGATTACAGGCATTAGTGGAGGCGAGTGCCTTTCCCCTGGGAAGTGTGTGGACACACATCACCCTTACGCTTGCAATCCCAAACGTGTGTGCGTGTTTATGAGTGTGTGCTTCTCAGATCCTAGGAGGTCATTATCAATAAGACACATCCATGCACGGAAAGATGAAGCAATATTTGAAAGAGTTCAAGACAGATATGTGTGTCTGTTAATAAGCGTGGGGAGGAAATGACTATGTAATGCACAAAATGCTCCATCTGTTTTATTAAATAGCATGTGATGAGTGAAATCAGAGGGAGCATTTCAGGGTGGTAATGACCCACCACAGAGATGTGATGAAAATGATAAAAGTCTTTCTGCTGGAAAGTGTGAAGAGACACAGACAAGAGAAAAAGAGGGATGCAAGTGGTGTCTAACAAAATCAATAAACAGCTCATACAAAAGAAATAAGACAGGACGAGAGTGAACAGGCTTTGCTGAGAGGTGGGTGACAGAGCACTTGCGTCATCAGAAATAACCAATAATCATGTGTGTCGCCTTACCACAAATAGTCCCAAACAGACACGCAGGCATCATACACACTGCCACCTCAAAGTCAGCATGATTATAACTGCTGCCATAACCTCTCAACTCTTAATCTTGTTAAATGATCTCTATTTTCTTTCTGTGGAACAAAAACATCCACCTCTGTCACTGACGCCATCTCTTTCCCTTACCCGTGCAGAGGATCCACTACAATGGCTCGGGGGTGAGTCATTTTCCCCTCGATAAGCGTTTTGCGTGTCTGTGAAGCCTTTTCCAGCCGAGCCACGCTGATGGTTTTCTTCGGCCCGTCATCTGTCCAGTACAAGTTGTCCGCCATCCAGTCCACAGCTATTCCCTCCACTGTGTGGATTCCTGAGACAAAACACAGACTGTTGGGGCGTGTCGATGCTGCGATGAACGCTACTTCGTCTTTTCAGAAGTGGAAACCGGGATTTACATGTTGTACATTATTGTATGTAAGCCTTGATTTGATATAAGATGTCTGCCTTCGATTCGTATAGCATATTGAAGAAAAAGTATTCTTATAATGTAAATGTTTAAATGCCAACATTTGTTGAAACAACTAGTCCACTACTCAATGGGATAACCTGGATAAGTAAGGGTTAAACATGTACATGAAATAATTTAAATGCCTATGTTTTTTTTATCACTTGTTGTAAACCTTTGTGTAAACTTTATGGATTTGTGTTCAAGTGAAAATGTTTTCCCTGTTTTTACAGCCAGTACCTGGACCAACATCCTTAAAACTTGAATGTGATTGTGCCTGTGTAACTTCCAGTGTCACCTGGGAACGAACTTACAGGGGAAAGAAGTTTGAAACTCTTTTCCAAGTAGTTGTCAATACCCTACCTTCCTTCACAATGGTGTCTCTCTCCGTTCCATCAATCTTCTGTCGCCCGATGATGTAACTCGTGGCGTCGGCAAAGTAAATGAACTCGCTCTCAGAGTGAATGTCCAGAGCTCTCGGGTTCATCAGATTCTCGATGGGGATCATGTATTCATCTGGTACTTTGGCGTTCATGTCCATGCCCCTGATGACCCCTGGGCGACCTTTACCATAGACCAGGAAGAGCTCATGCTCAGGTTCTGCAGCAAAACAAAGAAAACAAAAGTCTTTAGCTTAGTTCTGAATATTATTTAAACACAATTCAACAGAGGCAGTTACTGTAACACTAAACTTCTTTCACCCTTTTCCCTTATATCCTGTTCTTCTACAATGTATGTCACCTTTACTTATAATAATGATGTCATTAGTCAGGAGGCAGATCAATATAATGCTATTAGTGGTTGATATAATATCAAATCACTTCTATCATAAAGCTGAATCGGCCTTTCTGGGGCAGGTCAACAGAGAACTGGAGACTCAGACTAAGTTATGTGTTGCTCAGCTGCTTTGTTCAGCCCTTCCCCTTTCTATGGCCCAGGGGGGAACCGCATCCCTGGGTCAACCTTGGCTGACCTTGACTTGAATCACTGTGGCTCTTGATGTAATACTTATAGTGATGCTGCGTGGACACACACACACACATATACACACACACACACACACACACACACACATACACACACACACACACACACACACTGCTGAATAAGTGTGCTACAGTGCACTGGTTCCCAGCCTGTTTTGACAGATGTACCTCCACAGCATGATGGGCCCAACATTGAAACTGATATGTAATACTTTAAATTCCACAAAAGAAGATATTGCTACAATATGTTTTCATACATCTGAACTGTCAGTTTGGTCAAGTTTTGTATTAGTACCACTCTTAACCATTAACTGTAGCTAACTATTTTAATGATTTCCCGTCGGCTCCATCCAGCTAACAATTTCAGCTGTCATTGTGTTTACCTTACATTACATCACATGTCATTTAGCAGACGCTTTTATCCAAAGCAACTTACAATAAGTGCATTCAACTTAGAGTACAAACTAAGAACAAGAATACAGAAAGTAACATTTCCTCAACATAGTCAAACTACAAAAGTACCATAATAAGAGCCATTTAAGAGCCACTGTAGTGCAAATCTGTGTTTCAATCCAGATATAGTCGGAAAAGGTGCGTTTTCAGTTTCCGGCAGAAGCTGTAGAGACAACTATTCCAACTGTGATTTATAATTGATAGCTTTCTTCCTTGCTTGCTTGCTCATTCATGATGATATTTCTCTCTAGATATATAGGATTGCTAACTACTTTTAGTTGTGTTACAGCCTCCTTAATACTTCCTTGTTTTCCAATTACTTGAGCTATTTCTAGTTAGATAATTTATTGAGACATAATATTTTTTTTAATCCCTCTTATAGTCCTACTCACTTTTGCAGGACTTCCCATCACTGCCCAGGCTAAATCCGGAACGACAGCGGCAGGTTCGGGTCTTGTGGCCGTTGCCCAGCAGACAGATGTCCGAGCAGCCGCCAGCCTTCCCAAACTGGTCCACCTCACAGGCATGGCTACGTACTGGACACCGAGAAGGTGGACAATAAAGTCAGATTATGTCAGATAACATTAGATCATATGAAAGGGTGCGTGTTTCTGTGTGTGTGTGTGTGTGTGTGTGTGTGGTCTACCTGGAGGCTGGCGTCTCTGGTGGTAGACGTGCAGTGCTCCTCCCTTGTCCACCCTGGTCACCACTTGGTAGTCTGTGCTGTTGAAGCGGTTGACCCTGATCACACTGGTTTTAGGCTGCATGTTGGCGTTGTCTGAGTTGGTGGCATACAGGTAGTTTTCAAACACAGTCAGTCCATACAAGTGCTCGATCTTGAAGAGGAAAGATGGAAAGTGGGGAGATGATGGAAGGGTTGAAGGAAAGAGAAAAGGAGAGGAAGATGGTATTGAATCTAATGTACAATCCTGGCTGGTTGCTTTACTCAAATTACTTATTAACTATACATGTAGGCTGACTGACTACATGTATAGTTTAAGTTTGTCCTTAAATTCCTTTTTCTGCCACTAACACTGCTTCGCTGTGCCTCATGAGAATACGATACATTATTGTTTCTACAGAAATACTCTACCAGAGCCATATTGTTGAGCTTGTAAAGAGCTGAATATGTACTCAAAAATGTCACCAAATGTATTTAATGTGCAAATGTTCCTGAAGCACAATCCTGCCTCACCTTAATCCAGCATAATGTCTTTATGCAAGCAGTAAGACATGATGATGTGCCCTCATATGAAACTAATGGACCACGAGGCATTTTACTTCAGTAAGTTCATTATTTTCCATATCTGGAAACCTCCCAGTCTATTAGAATTATTTCTATCATGGCTCTGTTCCGAATATCCGAAAGATTTTCTTTTGTCATTTTTCTAAATCTTTTTGAGTGAATGCAATGTAATGTAGAGGTGATGATTAAATTGTTACTTGTACTACAAATAAAGCATGTGATGTGTTTGCCCTCCTTTTGAGATGTCCTGATCCACAATTTTAACGGCCACCTTCCTTTGGCTCAGAAACTAGTATTTATTTTGGTACAAAGTGGTATCATAAAATAAAGTGATGAAGTGTTTAGCAGCAGCAATGCCTGAGAAGAACCAGCAAAACTTCCACTGCTCGTAGTCAGAACTCATGGGGACAAACTAGCTTGTATATTGACAAAATCAGGAAGCAAAGCAAGGCAACACTTTCAGATCTGGCCAGTGACTCAGTCCCCAAGAGGCTGTGTCAGCAGCAGCAGCCTAAAACCCTGAGATGGCATTGTGGTCGATCTCAGGCTGCGTGCAGCCGGCTGAGCCGCAGAGAGACACAGCCAGAAAGATAAAAAGGGTTATTGTCATAGGCTGAAGGGCAATGCCCAATGAGGTTAGACGGTAAATGGATGCCTATCAGCTTCAGACTGTAAGGAACCATGACTGTGTCACATTTACTCACAGATCCAGCCAAGATAAAACAGACAAATGGTAGCGTGAGTAGAAAAAAGTGACTATTCACATCCAGCATCAGAATTTAATTTGTCCAAACCGAATGCATATACTGGGTCTCAATTAGCAGGCATGGACTTATTTCTATCATGGCTCTGTTTGAAATATCCACCATCCGTCAAAGTTTCCTATACAGCTTTACAAGAGCACGTCAAGCTTCATAAACACACTCTCAAGATAAAACAGCCTAAACTCAACCCGCCAATAACACACTTTTACTCTTTAACACAAGCAATGTAAGTGTGTGTGTGTGTGTGCACCTGTGTGTGTGCCCTTAGGTTCAGTGAGTAAATGAAAGCCATTACTTCTCCACAGATCACAGTGAAAGCCATGGTAACAGGTTTAAGAGCCACTGTGCTTCACCAGCTCAGCATCAGACACTATTAATCAGCTGCTTTAATGAAAAGGCAAATGTTTGCAGTCTTCTCTCTACATATAACTCACTGGGAAAGAACACATTACAGGAGCACACAGGAGTAACATAATATGTATTACATAGGGAACTATAAAGTACACAGGAGTTTTAGAGCATTATTAAGAGCATACACAAAGACCGGTCATATAAGGGAGATAATCTTCCTGCTAATTGATAATGGAGTGTGGTGCACACTGTGCAGCTGTTCTCACCAGCAGGCCTTGGATGATGGTGTGTCGGTTCTTGCCTTCATAGTCCACCACCTCAATGTAGTCCAGGTAGGCATCAGCCCAGTACACCAGCCGGCTGACGAGATCCAGCGTGATGCCGTGGGGGAACACAATCTTACTGTCCACCAGCTTGGTTCGGTTCTGGCCGTCCATGTCGCAGCGCTCCACTTTAGGAATCTGACCGTAGTCTGTGAAGAATACTTTCCTGTGGAAACAAAGGAGCATACCTGATTGAGGACAGATGGATAAATAGATAAATTCAGTCGGAAATTTGTTTCATTTTCCATCCATATGGCCTTGTTATAATTGATTGATCGCCCTTATTTCCATCACAGTGAGACAACAATGATCTAGATTCGGTGAGTAAACCAAATAGGAAACATTCCTTCCAGCAGGAAGGAAGATTTATGTCTTTTTTCAAGTAATAATGCTAAATATTTGCAGATTGGACAAAAATGAAGATATCTGAAGTCTGAACTTTAATTTAATAAATCTCCTTTAGCACAATACCTCATATTTGGAGATTATTTTTTAATATTCTGAAGAAAAACGTTTTCACTGGAAATCTGATTTATAACCCAACACATACAGTTTGGCTTATTTTAAACTTTGAGTAACATATACTTATAGTCCCCAAAAAGGTGTTAGCAAGCAACATCTCTCGTAAAATATGTCTTAAACGAGCTGGAAAACATATTCCACCAACATCTTGGTAGAATTTCCTTTATAGCTAGAAACCATTAGGTGAAGGGAAGTACAATTCTAATGTTTACATGTTTTAATTTTACAGGTTTTGAGGTTTTATACAGTAGACAGTCACTGTGGAATATGTTGAAAGATGTGTGGTCACTAATTTAACAGCACAAAAAAGGATGAATTTTGCTGATATATTATTGTTAATGTTGTTTTTCTCCCCCTCTAGTGACACTGCCGACCACAACAACAACAACAGAAAGCAGCTGCAGTGAATCTACCTGACCTTGTTACTGGAAAAAAATATTACGGCCAAGGAAATTGCGTGAAAGCTGCACACGAATACACACACACACACACACACACACACACACACAAGCATGCACCGCAGATACACACACACACACACACGTTCCGGAATTCTGTTAGAAAGTCTGGTCATAAACAAAAGAGCTGTAACAAAAACATGTTTTTACATTCAAAACCTATACAGTCAGCATACCACAGAGCAAAGAGAACATCTGCACTCAATTACTCCCAAGTCCAAACTTCCATTCAGCCTTTTCCCTCCATTTCAACTCATTGTTTGAAGTTGAGCGACATTGGCAGACAGCAGAAGTCTGACTCCAGTTGTTTTCATGGGATATAAGGAGTTAGCATTCAGTGTGTTTATGCATTATACAGAAATTAAGATATCACACTGACCCCATGGTGGGGTCCAGGGCAATGCCTTTGGGGTTGTAAAGCTCCTGGTCCAGAAGGGTGACACATGTCTGCCCGTCCTTATCACACACGAAGATCCTGTCGTCCACGTCATCCACAAAGTAGAAGTTTCCGGTGAGCCAGTCGATGGCCATCTGCTCCACATCTGGACAGAAAAAGAGTGAAGGTGATGAGGAGGGGGTGAGGAGGGACACAGACGCAGTAGGTGCAGGGCGAGGCCAACACAGTGTTTTCACTTCTTCAGTTGATTACCTTTGACGCATAGAGCGCGTGATGTTGTTCTACATACTTTTACCAGATGTGTAAGAGTTTGACTCAGACACATGTGATGAAGTAAATTAGTCAGCAATACTGTATGTGAACTACTTTAACAGCTCTCTCTCTCCCCCCCCCCACTCTCTCTCTCTGTGCAACACTCACACACACATTCATCAGACACGTTCCAGATCTTCAGGGTCTGGACTGCTTGTTTGGTCAGTTTTTGACAAACAAGATGACAGCCAAGTCCAATAAGAGTGTGTCTAGGTATTGCATCTGTTATTCAAAGTCACTTAGACCTTCAGAATCGGAGACAGGCTGTTTGTTGCTTCGGGACTGTGATGTTGCCGCAGCTGTAGCTAAGCGACAGTGGGCGTGTGGTTTCCGCTGCATTTATTTTCTTGAGGCTCAGATCACGGGGAAGACCAGTGCCCCACCCGACGATGAAAATCAAACACCTAGACACGTGCATATGGCACCACACACATACTTAATGGAACATTTACAGGGAAAACACTGGAATACCCCTGCTCTATACAAACTGTCCTGAATGTGGTGCAAGACCACAAAGCCAGGGTCTGGGAGACTAGAAAAATATTGCAAAAAGAATAACACGAGACACTAATGTACCCTTCTCCCTGGTTCCCTCATTCCCTCCTCTTCCTTCCTCTCCTCAAATAGCAGCTCAGCCAGACTGCGGCTGAGCCAAGGATCAGGGACAGAAAGCTATTGTTAAAGCAAAAGGAAAGAAGATGTGAGGATATTTACTGCAGTGAGTGATGGAAAGTACATTTAATGTACTATGCTTGAGTATACTTCAGAGATACTTGAACTTTCCTTCGATTTTTTTCATTTCAGAAACACTATTCCAAAAATATATAATAGCATGACAGTGTTGTGTCTGCCAACACACAGTAGTTAGTACAATAACATATTTTGTACACACAGTCAGTGACAATTACTGATCTCTTTCACACAGTAGTCTTGTGATCCATTGTTAATGACATTTTATTTATTACTTTTAGCAGCAAGTTTGATGAAATCAAACATCTGAATACCTCTTCCAGCACTGAATGTCACATCTATAAATATTAATCTTAACACAGTGAATGAAAACTATATGTCTGCATGACCAGAGAGAGAAAGAGAGAGAGAGAGAGAGAGTTGGGAGGAGGGTTTCACAAACCACAAGACTTGTATTTTCACAGCTGCCACGAGCTGTACTCTCCACAGAACTATTCACACACCTACTGACACACATACACAAACACCTCAGATATGGGGCCAACGTGGTGCTGCAGGAGTCCACGGCCATGCAGCGCCCAGTGCTAAGGGTGGGGGTCTAATGCGGTGGTATGTTTACCAGGGTGAACAAGTGACTGGGACGATTTAGGGGAGACAAGAGGATCGGTTTCTCCAACCCGGAAAGAAAACTTAAGAGGCGGGAAATGACGAAGCAGATTCCTTGGCATAACGGTGCAATAAAAGGGTGCATAGTTGACCAATAAACATGAGTGTAATTCCGGAGAAAGCCTCTGTACTTCTGAAGAGTCTGGACAGCAGAGGGATTGAGATGGATCCCTTTCAAATACTTTGGTTCAAATAAAAGTGGAAAACGAATAAAAGAAAAAATGCAGATGGACAGAGAGCAAAGGAAGAAAAAGCAAGAAGAGAAGAAAGAAGACAGAGAAGAAAGGGAAGAAAGAAAGAGAGAGAGAGAGATCTGATTTCCACTAGGGAAACTTGGCCATTGTGCAGCAGCATTTCTGAGGTTTATGGGAATCAGGGGCCATATTCCCAAAGGTGCTCTTAGTTTTTAACACAGAATTCTGGATTTAAACACTTCCAGCTGCCCCACAACACACTGATTCACTGATGAAGCAATGGGTAAACAAAGGGGGCAGGGGGTTACCGAAAGACCTGACAAATATCTGTCCCCTGCTTTCTATCCATTTTCCTCCACCTCTGCCTCACAGAAATGGCTCCAGGTCAATCTCCTCCCATTCTGTCTCTCCTCCTCCTCCTCCTCCTCCTCCTCCTCCTCCTCCTCCTCCTCCTCCATCATGCATCATCCCCCTATCCCTCCCATGTGTCTGTTCCCCAGAGGTGGGAAAACAGTCTGGATTCATTAACTGCAGCTCTGTCTGTCTCAAACTATGCAATAAAAAACAACACAGCATAATTGAAAAAACACAACCGACCGCTGTCTTCATTTTTTCCTTCTTCTGTCTAAACAACTTTTTGTCTCCATGTTTTCTTCGTTCATTTCTCTGCTCCCTATTATTGGCCTAAGGAAAAACAACAGGCGAGTTACTGTCTAGATAATGTATTTAAAGCGCATTGCTAAATGAAGCAAAGCTCGGCAGAGTTTTACTCCCACAACGGGATTCAGGAGGACAAGTGAGGGTTATACAGTATATCTCCACAGGCACCCACAGCGCTTAGTATGCAATATCATTAGTATGTTATAGTATCAATAGTGTCATATCGGTGGCATTACTTTTAAACTTGGTTTTGATACCTCAGAACTGTCACTTTTAAACTATGATGGAAGCTTTAACACCACCGGCTCCTACACCCCAACCCCCACTTCCCCTCGCCAAAACACTCCCTCAGCATCTGGCGACCACGTCACACCAGAAACACGAGGGGGAGAACTGAAAAACAACTAAAGAAGTGTGGTTCTGTTAAGATCCAGAGTGACTCAAATGTATTTCATGGTTGAAGGTTGAATAGTTTTGTTTTGCCAATATATGAACGGACCGTAAAGCAACTTAAAAACTATTTTCCCGGACATTCACGGTTGCCTATGACAGCCTGTTAGTGATTATTAGAAAGGACTCGAGACAGATTTTCCATGAAAATCAAAAGGATGTGATGTTTATAGACGCTCACAAGTGGCGTTCCTCTCTTCAGCCAATCGACAGCGCTAACCAGTGTTGTAGTCAAGACCTCCGAGAGCAAGACCAAGCCATGACTAAGACAAGAGTTTAACAAAACCGATACAAGACCCAAGACGTTGAGGGCTTGAAACCGAGTGGAGACAAAGACCAGAACAGGGTGAGTCTCACTTTGCATTAAATGTGGAACATGCAAACCAAAAAGGCACTCTTAAAATGGATCTGAAAGATCCACATTACCTTAAAAACACCTACAAATAACGAAGGAAGATTCCTATTTAATTCACGTCTTGTGACTGGACCAATCCGAGAAGAGAACTTCAAAAGGTTTTCTTAAGACCAGTTTTTTAAATAATTGAGTCCGCTAACATCAACAAACCACCGACACCCATCGCAACCCAAAGGTGTTTCTAGTTAACCCCAAACCCCCATGTACTGAACCAATGCAACAGCAAGTTGACTGCAGTTCACCCAAGGGCTACTGGGGATACTAATGACAAGGACTTTCAGAAAAATCCATATAGTACCTTCAATGTGTGAAAAAGAAGAGTGAGTGAGAGAGAGAGAGAGAGAGAGAGAGAGAGAGAGAGAGAGAGAGAGAGAGAGAGAGAGGGTGTTTGAAGCTGAGCACAGTGTTGAAAGGAGAGAAGATTTAAAATGTGCTGACTGGCTTGCCTTTTAACAGCACATGACCTCTTAAGGAGATTTCCGGCGGGTGTCTGTGTTAAGCAGCACGCTGGGGCTCACTGTGCAGGGGCAGCGGGTACTGAGGCTCTTACAGTACAAGCAGGGAAGGGAGGCTTAGTGACTGCTCTGAGATCAGCCCTCACATGCACAGTGTGGAGCATCGAGGACAACTGCATTTTATTCTATCTTTCATTTCCACTAATTTCCACCTATATAATGTAGCTACTATATGATGTTGATGATTGTTTCATGCTACAGTAAGGCACTACAATAAATTATCTCTGACAAGCGCAGCTCATTTAAAATATGCGTTATCTATAAATAATAAGGACAAATTATTAGAATGTGCTAATTGATACGGTTAATGTTTTAGACTCCATAAAACAACAGCACATGTCTGTGGTGCGTTGTGTTTGCACGACAAGTGGTATTAGTATAACACATTTTAATCTTGATCTTTAGCCATGGTCCAGACTGAAATTGTGCAACACCTTTTGGACGGATTGTCGTGTAATTACTTTGTTTTTCTTAGGATAGACGGCAAGCCATACCTCGCCTTATGCCATGAAGTCCATATTTTAGTTGGCCTAATAGTTTGGTTCCCATCAGCCTCAGCTGAACTTTATGTTTGGTGCTAATTAGCAACTGCTACAATCTGACACATTTAACTGTATTGGTTTATAAACATTATGCTTGCATTAATTAACATTAGCAGCATTTTAGCGCTTAAATTGTGAGCATGTTATATTATTTATTATTGTTTAACTAAAAGTAGTGAAAGAAATATCATAGTCATGTGGGGGCTTACATCACAACCTTTGTGTAAAGTGAGTGACTGGTATGATTAGCAATTGTAAGAAACATAGAGTGTGATGACGTTTGAGGAAAGTGGGAATTTAAAGAAGTCAAAGGGAATGTAAAGATAGAGAGAGAAAGAGAGAGAGACTGTGTGTGTGTGTGTGTGTGTGTGTGTGTGTGTGTGTGTGCGCGTGCGTGTGTGTGTGTGTGTTGGGGGAGGACACATCTGGACAACTCATCTGTGGCATACGGAGGTCATGAGTCACTCCAACCACACGCGCATCCTTTCCTGTACGTTCACCTCTGCCGTTGGTGGCTGCTGGCTCCTTTCCATGTCGACTGTAAGCATAAACCTGCTCTGCGTATCCTGTCATGTGCACGCTTCAGGAGCTTGTTCTTAAGAGTAACTATGCTGTCTTGGAAGTCGCTCCAGATTAGGGACTGGAACAGATGAGAAAAATCGGCCTTTTCTGCATTGTATATATTTTGCGCCCTTTGCATGGTCAGATTTGATTGTTTGCCGAGGTCATCATAAATAAAAAGGCTTATACTCTTTTCTATGTGTTCTGTCATATCTAGACCTCTACGCCTGAGACGTGGTTTATTGTGCAAAACAGTTACGCCAGAAAACAACTAACTCTGAATTTGATCATTGTGTCTCATTACAATCAAAATGCCAAACAACATCTTCTTCTCATGTTACTCAAACACATTCGGACATGTAAGTAGTAAAATTGTCACTACAGGAAGTGCACTGCCCTTCGATTGCTTCCTTATTTCAGCGATACAGCTCGGCCGTTATCATCAGTCATGCACATCCTGTGGAAGCTGCAGTGTGTGTGTGTGTGTGAGTGTGTGTGTGTGTGTGTGTGTGGGGGGGGGGGGGGGCGGCCGTGGACAAACCAGCTGAAGCTGCTGGAATTTCCTGCAAATTCCTCTGGTCCTTACATTGCTACGCTTCTGGTTAAAGCTGCACAGTTATAGCAACAGTGATAATCCGACTTAAATCATAATGTTAAGCACAAATACATGTTTTTCCAAATAAGAAATCAGTGTGGCAATATTGCTCTATAATTGAAGAGGCTGTTATAATGTCTTTTCTTTCCCTGCATGAGCCTGATTAATTAAATGGCTGTACTGAATCATTTGCCGATAACAGATGTTGCGTTAGCAAGACTCAAAACAGACAAGAGGAGGTCAATCTTTCTCTCAATACTGAGGGACACTAAGATGTCTCGAGCATAATTTTCATCATTTGAATCTTGCCTGATACTATCTGGTTTGAGATGAACATATTTCACAACGACAGTTTGACCGCACCGCGCGAGACGAAGCCGCCCTTTTTATTTTCTGTGACGGTTTGTGCTGAGAAAGCAATTTCTGTCATGTAAGGCATTCTTTAGTCGCACAGAAAAGGGATGTCAATGGAGAGGAGCCTGCTGAGTGAATGTGATAGCTCACAATACTTTACCCAAATATGCAACAAAGAGAAAGGAGAGGAATAAAGCTGAGCTATATGATTCAATGCACAAGTACAGCTCCAATACAATTAAATGAAGTGATGTAGATAGATGGATAGATAGATATATAGATAGATAGATAGATAGATAGATAGATAGATAGATAGATAGATAGATAGATAGATAGATAGATAGACAGATAGATAGATAGATAGATAGATAGATAGATACTTTATTAATCCCCAAGGGGAAATTTGTTGTTACAGTAGCACCAATAAACTAAACACACAAGAATAAAATATACATGTAAGAAACAGTGTTGTATTGTGTAGGGATCTTTTGATGAAGGGATTGTGGAGAGAACCAGGAAGGACAGGGCAGAGAATATGAACATGACTAAGTGTGTGAGTGAAATGCAATGCTGTTTTAATTCAAGGTCAAGACATTAAATTAATGTTTACAGATTATATGACAACGCATATTGTTATAAATCATCTGTCAACCATCTTCCTAACAGATGCAATGGTGCATTCCTGCTGCCTCTGTGTGGATAAATGTTGTTTCTCGTGCTTTCCCTTTGATTCAGAGTGAAGACATGCAGCCCGAAAACCAGGCGGAAACACGACGAGGACCTTGAAGCAACCGAGAGAGAAACAGGGACGAGAAGTGTGTGTGGAGGCTTTTGACCAGCAGGCTGTCTACACTCAGGAGCATGCACATACGCACGTCTGCACTCATTCGTGCGCCTTAGATCTCCGCGGTCTATCTTTTAGTTTCCTTTTTATATGGGAAGAGACTGAAACGAAACTTAATCCATGGAAAAACACAGCTGCTTTTAATGTGCTGCCACAATATCTCTGACTCACACGCTGCGCCCAAGCACATAGGTATGATGATCAGTACAGTTTGGGCTACGGTTCTGGACATTCTTTCTCCTCCTGTCTACATTTGACTTTTAAGTTAACTTTCAGAACAACAAGCCTGGCCAAATGGCCATCTTGAAAGGACGGAAACCAGACAAACAAGATAAAGCCAGGTGAAGATTAGCTAATAGGTGGGGTCGCCCTTGGAAGGTGAATCAGAATTACTTAAAATTCAGATTTGCTAGATGAACCTCAAATATGAAGCAGACATCAAAATTCCTACTGCATTCATTTCCAGATAGCAACTAAACCCCCCAAAAAACCTGTGCTTTTATTGCATTTATCATCTATCTATGTGAAGGGCTATTTCTAGTGATTACGTTTTGGAAATGTTTTTTTTATTGTGTTTGTGTCGAAAAAAAACCATAGTCCGCCTATTTGATAGTTTTACTGCCCACAAGATGAAGGAGCTGTGGGCAAAATGGATGGATTGTTTTTGTATTTTTATCTTTACACGTCTGTAAGTCTCTGTCTCATTTTAGCCAGATCTACATGGAAGTATGCAATGGACCTTTTGAATGAAATCATATACAAATGGAGGAATTCCTTCATAGGACATTCCTTCCTATATGAAGCAATAGAAAAAGTGTGCTTCTCACACACTTTCCAATCAGGCCATCACAGACAGATTATACCAAGAAAATGCATTGCGAATAATAAAGTTTATGTCAAAATACATTTCCTGGAGAGTGGAGCAGGTATGTGTTTTGACTATGAGCCCAAAATAGACACTTCTAGAACCCAAACTAGAATATTCTATAAAAAATCACGAGATGGATGTCCGATTGCTGTGAATTCAACTCATATGCGACCCTCAGAAATAAAATATCCTGGGAAATGATCAACACACACACAAAACACAGACTTTGCTTTGCTGCAGTGTGAGGCAATCTTTTGTGCTGTCGTATTACGTGTGGAGAACGAGGCTGTAACGTTCTGCTCCGTACTAAATGTACGGGGGTGAAGCTCTGTGCTGCTGTGGTGTACTCACGATGCAGGCTGAGGGAGATGTTGATGACTCTCTCCTCTGTGAAGCCCTTCAGATTGGGAATCTTGGCACATTTGAGGTGTGTGGATGTGGGTGCGTCTCCGACATGGATCCAGCAGACAGTCTCCTCTTCGTAGAGGAAGTCCATGGCTGTGGTTTGTTTAGTGCTGGTGGACAGCAGGCTGTGCACCGTGGTGCCACTCAGGGAGGTGGCCTGGATGTTTTGGGAGTTGGCGATCAGCAGGACAGGCAGACGGTCTACTGGCACTGGAAAGTGACATAAACATAACGGTTGACAGGAGGAACAAGAAGAGAACATTCACACAGTCTCAATAGAAACGGATGTCCCGCTGATGTTGGCTTACTTACCATTCTTGGCCTTGCATGAGCGGTTGTCTGGCTGCGACAAGTAGCCCTCCACACATGAGCAGGTGTAGGAGCCTTCAGTGTTGATACAGGACTGACTGCAGGTCCCATACAAACTGCACTCGTCATAATCTGAACCACAGAAAACACAGGTAGTTTTATTAGGGTATAGCAAATAACAAATTTGGGTTTGGAAATTTTACGAACTAAAAATATTAAAAGAAAACTCAACATATCTGCGGATGAAGAATAAATATGCTGATTTAACTTATAAAAAAAAAAAATCTGTGTCTCCTTTATTTTTGTTAGACTAAAATAGTGATTCGTTAAAGGTGGAATTACTAATTTGCACAAAATAACTATTGTCTCTGTGAGGTCATTCCATATCAATGGCTGTGACTCTTCTATTATCTCAATGCCTACTAAGATATGAATATTTCTAAACAGGCTTTTTTGGGAAATGCACCACATTCCCAGGGCCCCTGAACTACCCACTGTGTGCTCCGCACTTAATTCAGCTTCTCCAGAACCTGAGTAAACATTGTTATAGGACAAGGTAAGCAAACTCATTTCTCTAATTTCAGCAGGAATGAAATACAAATATTTACTATTTCCCCTTATTTGTTAAATACTTGCAGCATACACTGAACTGCAGGTAAGGTGGCCATTAAACAAACTCACCTTTGCATGTTTTTCCATCTGCACTGATCTCATATCCACTCTTACAGTAACAAGCAGGCCCTGCTGGAGTCACTGCACAGTTCTCCTGACAACTCCAGAGCGAGCAGTTGGACATAAACTCTGGAGGGAGACACAAGAGGGGAGGGGGACAGGAGACAGGAGTGACTTTTTGGAGTAATGCACATGGAAACACAACATTGAATGAAGGAGTAAGACACAAGGCATTTATTCATGTTTATTTCCTGTTATCAACATTGTTATTAAGCTAAAATAACTGCATTAGTGGTTCTAATGGAGGATGGATTTGTGGATAATTCTGTAATAAACCATTCAACATACCACTGTAAACCCACATATTATACGGTGATCACTCATTTTATCCACCCCACTGGGTACTATCTGGCAGAAGATACGAGAACAGGCGTGCCTGAGGGTGACAGGAGCAGGTGCTGGAGCTGCCATCGTACACTTACTGAGGACTATTTACAGTTTAGCAGAATGTTGAAGGGCATTAATACTTGATGTGTTGAGCTAAATTGTTGAACTACTGTGTACTCTCTGCAGCCTCCTCCTGACGATGAGGCGCATATGAATAATGAGTGAAAAACATTCAGAGTCACATAAGTTACCAATCAATTCATCATCAGCATTAGAACTGTTTCCAGTAAAGTGGGCTGGATGTAATTTGACCTCAGATGGACCAAAAACCCAGCAGCCGTCAAGTGGATCATATGTGAACAACAGCTTAATACAAACGTAGTAGAGTTACTAGTTAATGCAAGCTAGTGCATCCTCACACCAATAAATGAATATTTCACTCAAAACACCCAACACATCTTGATGAACTGGAGTTAATGGTCGCGTGGCTATTAACCACAGCAAAACCAGATCAAAACATCCATGCGACCAGGTGTATATGCTAAGGTTTTAGCGAAGATACATATATTTGGAAAGTAGTGAGACTACAACTGGATAAAAAGACTTGGATTATACGAGCAAACGGATGTTTAGTTGAATTGTTGTTAAATGTTGCGCCCTTCTTTTACTTCAGTTCGGGAAGACTTTTCTAAGTGTTGTGTTGTTTTGTTCGTTGTAGAAGCATGCGAGGAAAACAAAGTTGTCTTAAAGAATTCCAGGTAATAATACCGGTGAGGTACAGCAAATCAACCCATCAAGATCATAAAAGGTGACAGGCCTTCGCCCGAGGTGCCCGGACAAACTCAGTACCCTTTTGAAAATAGATTCTAAAAACTTTTCTTTGCTGTAAGTGATGGTGTTTGCTGCAATTGTCAAAATTATTTTCTCAGAAAGTAACAACAGAAATCCACAAATACTTCAGCCCTGCACCATCAGTAGCTCCATGCTGACCCGGACCATATCCAAGGCTACCCACACATCAAACAGAGAAGGGCATAAACACATCCCGCTGCAATCACAACTTCCAGTCAGCTGACCAACACAAACATAGTGCACTGCTCATCCTGTGAGATATAAATCAAGATGCAGCAAGTCATCGTCAAACAGACACAGTCATGTCAAACCAGGATGAGATCTATCAGCCACAAGTGATTCATATTGCCAAAGAAAGCACCGGCAGACAATCCACACTTACACAGGATCTCCGGGGAGAGAGAGAAGAGGCATCAATAATCTAACCACACTTTCAAGATGAAAGAAACAAAAGCCCACCGTTTTGGTGCAGTACCGTATTGTGCAAATAAAAGTACAGAAAATTGCTCTGTTTTGGTCCGGAGTGCACAACACTCATAGACCTATCCCTTAGAAAACAAACCATTAAACCTCATTCTGTAACCTTAACCATGAAACCAAAACCATGAAATAAACATGAACCCCATGTTTGTCCCCAGAAAGCTGGTGCGCCCCCAACGGTGGATAGATACTCGTGGTGAATACAAAACACACACACAGGCACACACACACACAAAGAGGTTTAGTCCCACCTCAAAGTCCAGCCAGCCTGAAAGTACATAAAGGTTTGATGTCCTTTCTTCTGTATTAGTTAAATACATATTGCATTCAAACTCGTTTTTTACTGAACACTTTCAGTAAAAAAATTAGTGAGGAGACAAAAACATTTTTCTCTTGAAGTAAAGACAGGTGCCTGCCCCAACAAAGGAATAGATTGACTCAGGAAAGGAAGATTAGGTATTTAATTGTGCACACTGTGCCAATAGAGAACCTTAGGCTTAGAGAATACTATTCAACATTTTACTTTGGTCAGTAAGATTTTTGGAAAGAGCAGTTTGGTAAATCCATCATTAATATATACTTTATGGTGAATAATGAAGCTGCAGTAATGATGTCTGCTATTTAAACATGTCTGTGAGTCGTAGTAAGACACGAAGCAGCATGATGGAACGTATTTGACGATTTATCATCAGTAATGTTCCTTTTATAAAGTTTTGACAGGCATGACTCCCACATAGAGAAACGCCTCAGTTCCTTTTAAACCTCTACCATTTCCTGTAATAATCTAGCGAAAATGTTTAGGTTTTTTGCACAATGAGTCTTATTTTTACTTGGTGTGGTCAACTAGATCAGCACATTCTTGGAAAGGGCAGTGAGTATATTCTTTTGGGTCATCATAAATTGCTTCCTAGTTTCAGATTTCAAAATGACAACTTCCTTAATTTAAAATAATTCATTAAATGTGTATGCTAGCCCTGCGAGCTGTGCAAGGTCTGTCAGCATTGTTAGCTCATCTATGTTAGCTCTATTCACTCTGTTAGCTCTGTTACCTCTATTCGCTCTGTTAGCTCTGTTACCTCTATTCGCTCTGTTAGCTCTGTTACCTCTATTCTCTCTGTTAGCTCTGTTACCTCTATTCGCTCTGTTAGCTCTGTTAGGCTCTGTTAGCTCTGTTAGCTCTGTTGGCTCTGTAATCTCTGTCAACTCTGTTAGCTCTGTTAGCTCTGTTAGCTCTGTCAGCTCTGTTAGCTATATTCGCTCTGTTAGCTCTGTCAGCTCTGTTAGCTCTGTAATCTCTGTCAGCTCTGTTAGCTCTGTAAGCGACCATGGTTCACTGGCTAGCAGGTCTGTCTTTCAATCAGAGGGTCGATTCCCGCCCTAGTTGATGTGTCATTGAGCAAGACACTTACCTGAATTGCTCCCCTTAGCTGTGTCTACGGTGTATGATGTAAGTTGCTTTGGATAAAAGCGTCAGCTAAATTAAATGTAACGTAAGCACTGTATGTAACTCTGTTAGAGCTGTATATTCTGTTAGCTCTGTTAGCACATTTAGCTGGGAGCCACTAGCTCAGCTGTCTCCATTTGACAGTTGTGTGGAAGCAATATGTTATGCATTTCGTTTTGAGCAATGTCAACAGGCAGTCGAACATACAGTTGGTTGTACCTAACAAACATACAGAGTAAAAACAACTCCAATATGTTCACGGTGGTGTGCTAACTCAATCAGTTATAGGATTATAGTGGGAAGATTTTAGGCATGATAACTGAACAATAAAACAACAGTCAGACTGCATATTACCCATTTCTTTCACACCAACAGGATGCACTACTGCAAGAATTGTATTATTTACGAGAAGACTCTTTCACATTCATATTGCATATCCCCTATGTGTGCATGTGTGAGTGTGTGACAGTGATACCTCGGCAGTGCGGTCCCTCATCCCAGCCGTCAGTACAATCTGGAGCCCCGTTGCACAGCTTTCCCATGTGGATGCAGAGATCCGTTCCTCCACACTGGTACTCATTGGGCGGGCACCGTGATATGGTGCTGTGAGGACCTGCAGATGACACACACAATTATTGTTGACTGAAAAGGTAAGTAGCATAATAATCCTTTGTAGGCTATATATGACAAACAAAAACAGACGTTAATCCTGTTTCTGTCAATTTCCCCCATTATTGATCATTTAATTATCTATACATTTTATACAGGCCGTTTGACCTGGGCATAATAGTATGCAGTGCACCAATCAAATTAGATACTCCAACATATGTATGATTCTTGCAAAATGGCTACACATATTATCAACTGAAACAGAAAGACATTCAGTAATGTGGAAAAGATTGTGGACATCGTTACTAGGTTCAAACCAACTGTTAATCTAACCTAACTAGTTTTCTTGAGCATTATTACATTTAGTTTGATGTATATTAGATGTATACTAGATTCAAGTTGTGAAATACATCAAAGTAATGTAAAACTCAACTTGCCCTGGTTTGTGTTTGGAGGGATGTGTGTGCCTCTGCTAACTGAAGTTTCTAAAATGGTTCTTTCTGATTGGATTTACAATAAGAATCATTCTCAGTGGGCAGAAACACAAGTACATTGCAGCACCGTAACTCTGAACACAGCTCCAGCTCCACAACTCCACACACCCGGTTACAAGTGGGGTTGTTTGGAGCCATGTGGGGACGTACAGCACAGCCCCATATACTTCATAAGATTGATCTTACCCTGAGATCTTTTTCATCTATTTTGTCTCGACTATAAACTAAGCAGTAATGCAGAAATGCTTTCAAATTGATCTTTGTAAAACACTGCCCTTTCATCATGGAAGACCGATTTTCGGATTGACTATGCAGGTCTGACAACGGATTTTTCAGGGTGAAGAAACACAGAAGAGGTTACAACATCATCTCTCCCTGTATAGCAAATCAGTTTGCTTCCTCTTTGTCAGTGGTACCACTGCGGGCCTCATCCCCAAACAATCTGTATATGAATCAACTAAAAACAGATCACCCAAATATCCCTCATGCTCGCCCTTGTTGGAAATAAATATCCCAACTTAGTGCCATATGAACTGGGAAAACCCTTAAATATCATCAGACAAGTATTGGACAACAACACGATACATTTCTCGGTGTGGCAACCAAAGATGATCATAGTCACAAGAGATTCCTGAACAACAGATGGACTACAAAATGAGGAAGGTAATTGTATGAACCTTCACTGCGTAAGTAAATTCAGAGTGACACCTCAAGATTAGTCTGACTCAGCAGAGAATATGCACTTTACAGTAATTAATCGGAACTGTGTGTGGAAAAGGGAAGGCTTTGTGCAAGTTGGGAAACGGTATAGATTGTATAAACTCCGATTCTAACATGTCTTTGGAAACCAGTTTCCAGAGAAAATCCCAAGAATTTGTATGTAGCAGACAAACTGATTTTGAATTATTTGTTCATGAAAACAGGCATGTTTCTTTTTACATCTGTTCCCCAATTTCTAGCTGTTTAGTTCCGTTACCTTGTTTTCCAACAGCGTTCCCTATCTCCTCTATTATGGATTTACATTCATCTTTTTCTCTTTCCAACTTTACAGGCAAAACCACAAGTCAGAAATTCAAAGAACCATTGTGGCGGAAAAATATGGCCACGAGAAAAATCTAGCAGAAACTACAAACACAATATTATCCTTGAACTGGCTAAATAACTACCGAGTGGCGACTAGTGGCATGTCGGCTTGGTATTATAGTTTTATGTGCTAAGAGAAGACTTTGGAAACCTTGAAAAGGAAACGCATGCATCTTGAGGAAAAATATTAGTTTGTCCAAAATGGCTCCTTTCAAGACTAAATCTATGCAGATTTTACTCGATATAGAAGAGAATGTATTAATAAAATCACTACACAAGCAGCCAGTGATTTTCAACTTAATGATATTTAGTGAACACTTATTTTTGGTTGAAGTTCCAGGCCTTGTGACTGAGACAGTGATTGGATTTTTGCACATTAAGTAGGTATAAAGCACACAGTAATGGTTCAATAATCTGCTTACAGGTATTTTTAAAGCTCACCCATGAACACATTGTATCAAGTGGACTAACAAGCTTGAACTCTTTCCTGGTGACCGGTTGCCTGACAACCGGGCAGTGAGAGAAAGAGCAGAGAAAGTCCCTGAACTTGGCTAATGGTCTTAATGACTGATGATTTATACGACCAATATACAACATTATTACCTATTAATGAGTCTGCTTTAGAGGAGTGTGCAGGCAGATTTTTTTTACTTTGAAAAGAGATCCAGGCTAGCTGTTTCCCCCTGCTTCCAGTCGTTATGTTGATGAACTAAGCTTTTCCCCAGCTAGCTGAAAAGCTAATGAGCCTAATTATTTCTCTTATTTTAATTCGAAAGTTGCTCAAATGGAAGCAAAATGCATGGGCTTCTTACTTCCTTTTTTTGGTTGATGCATGAACTTTGTTCAAGGATAGATAGCTTCTCTAAAGGGCTCATCTTTCTCAGCCTATGTGCAAAGTCAAACTGTTGGCCTTCCATTTTCCTCTTCACTCTCTCTCTTCGTCTTTATCTCCCTCATCCAATTTCTTCCAACATCTGTTGACCCATTTACAGTGAGTGTTTCAGAAAAAGGGCAGTAAAAGAACAGAGTGAGACACTCAGAGAGAAAAAGAGAAAGGAAGTGAGTAGAAATAGACGACCGAGTGGAACACCTCATCCACAGGAAGTGGACGGAGCCCCACAAGGCCTCATTTTAAGCGAGCTGGCAGCAGTCGGCAGGGCCGCCGTGAAAAGGGCATTGCTAATTTGAATTAAACAGGGTCTTTTATTCAACATTCCTCTACTGTGAGTGAGCCAGGTTAGCAGGCCCAAACCGTTTCTCTTTGAGAACGCTCTCCTTGCTCTGTTTCTCTACACAGCTTGTTGAATGGTTCAGTGAAAGATCTACACAGGTTGGCTGGTACAGCTTCAACTACTCGGTTCTGTAGCTCAATTAGAGTTCCCTAAGAAAAGGAAAATCATCCTGGTGTTCACATCATCGACCCATACAGGCTATCCTTTTGTCAGAGCCAGTGGGTGAATACCAAGGGTGGAGATTTAACTATTCTTTTCCGATGGAGAGCTTGAGATTTTTCCAAGACTTCACTTCTCTGCTACAGACGTCAGAGAGACGTGGACAGAATTCACTTTCTCCATAGATCTGTCTGATGCAACACGTGTCTAAGGATGTACAAACAGACGCAAACCGCTCCAACCTTCAATATCAACCTTTTCACTATGAAAACCTGATGAATACTTTTCTGCAGGTCATTGAATCTCCATTCTGGTGCCAAACAAAGCATTTCATCACAGAGCATCTATCAAAACAAGAGAGCATAATGGATTTCAGACACCTTGCAGGAGTGGAGTATTTAAGCCGCTATCACATGCACTTTTCCAGTGCTAAAGAGTGAGGGTAGCGGGAGTGTCGAAAGAGGGAGGGGGTGGGGGAGCAGGGGAGGACAAGAAAACTATGGCCATTGTTTGGATCACACAAATCGGCTGTGAGCCCCCCCCCCCCCCAAAGCAGGCTGAGCCGCAGTGCTGTAAGCAGCGCCACACGCTAAGCCTGATCTGAACTGTAGCACGGCCACCTGGAGGGAGAGCTGGCAACATGGCAAGGGCCACAGGGACACGGTGATGAAGGGCGCTCTTTCAAATTGTGTGCTATTTTATGATTCATATTTTAAGACACATTTTTCTTGCTAGCCTAGAACCATTCATATTTTCATGACGCTCCAGTTTTTTCTTTCATAAGTAAGAATTATTCATCTTTGAAACAGTCTCTTGATCTGTGTTGCTTCTCCAATGGTAGAAAGGAGTCAGGATCTGGGTCTGGATCAGGCTGTCCCCGGACCCAAAGCTTGTCAGGCTGTGGGGATTTTCCATTCATTAATTCATGCCTCCACTCCATATGCAAGTCAACACAATGCTTAGTCAACCAATAACAAATACACAAAGAAAAAACAAGACACTGCCAGTGCTAAAACATAAAAGGGACTCTATGTATGCCAGAAGGAGGCCAGCTATAGAAAGCAACGAGGAGGCTACTATTTCAGCATAAACAATGGCAGGACTGCACTTAAATATCCTAACAAGCAAGATAATTTACAAATAATAATTTCCCCAGTCATCAACCATCCACATATAGATCTCTAACCTCCCCTTCCTCTCTAAGATCCTTGAGAAAGTGGTCGCAAATCAGTTGTGTGACTTTCTACATCAGAATAGTTTATTTGAAGAGTTTCAGTCAGGATTTAGAAAACACCACAGCACAGAGACAGCACTGGTGAAGATTACGAATGACCTCTTAATGGCAGCAGATAAAGGACTTCTCTCTGTACTGGTCTTGTTAGACCTTAGTGCTGCATTCGACACCATTGACCATAACATCCTATTACAGAGACTGGAGCAGTCGATTGGTATTTCAGGCACCGCCCTAAGTTGGTTTAAATCCTATTTATCAGATCGATCTCAGTTTGTATTTGTAAACGATGAAGCCTCAATGACCACCAACGTTAGTCACGGAGTTCCACAAGGTTCTGTGCTTGGACCAATTCTATTTACCTTATACATGCTTCCTTTGGGCAATATTATCAGGAAACGCTCTATAAACTTTCATTGTTATGCAGATGATACTCAACTATATCTATCGATAAAACCAGAGGAGACTAACCAACTCACTAAAATTCAAGCATGTCTTAGTGACATAAAAACATGGATGACCGGCAACTTCTTGATGTTAAACTCAGACAAAACCGAATAATTCTACTCGGCCCTGAGCACCTCAGAGATCAATTATCTGGTGATGTGATTTCTGTAGATGGCATTACTCTAGCATCCAACACCACTGTAAAGAATCTCAGCGTTATCTTTGATCGGGACTTGTCCTTTAACTCCCACATAAAGCAAATCTCAAGGACTGCATTCTTCCATCTACGTAATATTTCAAAAATCAGGCACATCTTGTCTCAAAAAGATGCAGAGAAATTGGTTCACGCGTTCGTTACTTCGAGACTGGATTACTGCAACTCCTTATTATCAGGCTGCACTAATAAATCTCTTAGGTCCCTCCAGTTGATCCAGAATGCTGCAGCTCGTATTGTCACTAAAACTAAGAAAAGAGATCACATTACTCCTGCACTAGCTGCTCTGCACTGGCTCCCTGTAAAATCAAGAATCACTTTTAAAATTCTTCTCTTAACTTACAAAGCCTTAATTGGTGATGCACCATCAAATCTTAAAGAGCTTGTAGTACCGATCGCCCACCAGAGAGCTGCGCTCACTAAATGCGGGGCTACTTGTAGTTCCGAGAGTCTTAAAATGTAAAATGGGAGCCAGAGCCTTTAGTTATCAAGCTCCTCTTTTATGGAACCAGCTTCCACCTTCAGTCCGGGAGGCAGACACAGTAACCACATTCAAGAGTAGACTGAAGACTTTCCTCTTTGACAGAGCTTATAGTCAGGGCTGAATCAGGTTTGCCCTGGTCCAGCCCCTGGATATGCTGGTATAGGCTTATAGCTGCTGGGGATGTTTAGGATGCACTGAGCACCTCTCTCCTCTTTTCTTTCTCCTATGGATGAATCTTCATCTCTCCATCACACATGACTAACTCTGCTTTCTCCCTGAGTCCTTCTGACTTCACGTCTCATGGGGTCATCGGACCCTATGAGACGGCATAGATTCCATCTGCTGATGGACCTTCGATGGTTGGATCGTGAGTTCCTGTCGCCAGCTGTGCCACTGCCCTGCTGGGACTCCGCCCACTCCTCCACTTGGGAGGTCTCCAAACTCTCCATCGTGGAATATGCCTAAATATGAACTATTGATAAACTCTGTCAGATTCCTTGAATGTATTTTAACTCTAAATATGTCCTTCTGTACACATTACATCTATTGCATCTGTCCATCCTGGAGAGGGATCCTCCTCTGTTGCTCTCCTGAAGGTTTCTTCCTTTTTCCCCCTGAAGGGTTATTTGGGAGTTTTTCCTGGTCCGATGTGAGGTTTTGGGTCAGGGATGTCTATGTGTACAGATTGTAAAGCACTCTGAGACAAATTTGTAATTTGTGAAACTGGGCTATACAAATAAACTGAATTGAATTGAATTGAATAGCTGAATAATTTAACATGTTGATCCATAAATACTTCATGAATAAATAGTGTTGCACCAGTTTTCTGCCAGCACCTCTTAATGACATACTGATGCTGGGTTTCTCTGACCACTGATGTCCGTGTCCCCACAAACCAGCCGGCCCTCCCTTTAAAGATCTTGGCCCACATGACATATTCTTGGACGGAGCGCCCCAAATCTTGACCAAGCAGCCCCAAGGCGCCCCTTGATCTCGATCCTTCATCCTGTCCTGCCAAAGAAACGAAACTCCAAACAACTAGGACACAGCACCGAGAGGGGAGAAGACGAGACACAACGACAACAGAGCTTAATGTAGGCTAGAGGACGCAGTGGCTACCGTGGAAACGGGATATTTTGATTTCGCTACTCAACACAATCTTGTCAAAAGGACCACTGGTAGCAAAAGAGCAGGCACAGCAACAGCTAGCCGCAAAGCACCCAGGGCAACATTTGTTTTTTAGTAACAACACAGTTTATTTCTGACAGCTAGCCTATAAACACTTCACTCTGCAGGTGGAAAACAACACATTAACCCGCCACTCCAACCACATCAGAGTGCCTCTCAACAAGTAGTGGGTTTATTTACAGCTCCACCAGTTCCCTTTGTCCAGATCACACCTCAGTTTAACAATGTTTTTATACAAGCTGACAGCATGAATGCTCTTTATTATTAGCATATCTGGCTTCCACCCTTGTGTCAGACTGTGTGCCCTCTCTGCACTTGATGGTCTCTGGCTCTCACTGCTTACCACTTTGCTTCTAAGATATCAACACCACATTTTCATTCCTTTCTGAGGGGGCTTCTGGGGTGGCTGGCAGTACGACAAGCAAAGCAGGAAGGTCTAAATCCAGCTCTCCAAAGCACAACAAACTGAGCCTTCTTCAAACACAGCAGCACTACAGCCAGGAAGCAAACAGTTCTATCAGCAAATTAAATTACAATATTCAGTACAACACAACCATCACAATCAAATTAAATGATTTAGCATATTAACTCATATATATTTATATATATATATATATATATATATATATATATATATATATATATATATATGTATATATATTACATAACTAGTAAATATGTATATACATATGTGTACTATTCATGTAATAGGAAGTAAATACACACAAAATAAATCAATGGTGCAATTTCAAGAAGTTATGTCATCCATCCCATGCACATCTATTACCTAAAGCTCGTACATAAAAGGCAGATACAAGTTAAACACACAAGCAGACTTTGTGTCTCTCTTTCTCCCATTGTCTCACACAAATACACACAGATGAAAGAAGAAAAATAGATCTATTTCCAACTGAATACGGCTCTTAGACTCATTATTTGATTCATTCGCCTCTTATTTCCGCACAGTGGGCCAAGCATTAAGTTAAAACTAATGGTGTTGTGTACGTTTTTCTTCTAAAGAGCCGAGAGGGGGCAATGATGCTGCCCCGGAATGAGTAAATATTTGAAAGTCATTTAGTCTGTTTTGGCTTCAAGTTCTTAGCCAGAAAGATTTATTCATCAAAAGCTCCAAGCCCCTCTCCAGACAGTCGTTTTTCATTTGTTACGTAGGGCATGACAAGACTAATTCAAAGAACAGATGACTAATTATTGCGCATAGAAAAAAGCTATGCAAAGGAAAGGAAAGGCTCAAGGGGTTCGGATATGAAGATGAGAGTAATCATCGCTGTTCAAGCCAAGAAACCAGAGGAGACCGAAGTTAAGCATTCACGGAATAATGTATTCAATAATGCAATCTCGCATACGGGATGTAATAATGTATTACCGCTACTGATGAGTTACAGGGGAGTTTGCCATAAAAGAACGAGCAGCCACAAGGCATAGCCAGGTGTTCAGCATCTGGGAGTCTATAGCTTAAAGTTCCAGGGTAGGGGACTTCAATCATCACATTGTTATTGTTCATGTCCCTCCATACCACATCCTTAACCCTGCTCTATATCTGTGCTGGTCTTCCCTTTGCTCCCTGCCTCCTCTTACCTCCACCCCAGTAGGGTTCCTCTGTCCCGCCCAAGCCCTTTCTGAGAGAACCCTGCTGAGATTACATAATAGTCTTTTGACAATTTAAATCCCTGACATGCTTTTCTTGGCTGAACACAGGCCGGCTCTCTTGTCCTGCTTCAAGGGGCCAGCTTTGCCCTCTCTAATGCCCCAGCCTCAATTCCTCATCTAAAAATGTCTAACTGGTGGCCTGTGGATCACATCCGCCTGACCGCACCCTTAAATAAAACATGTATACATATATAATTTCAGAAGTTTCTCGAGATGTCTTTCCTGTTACTGTTGCACACACTCTGTAATAAATTGGGACCTTTGTAAGTCTTCGACTTGCATGGCACTGGTGGAAATATGTGGTCAAAGAAAGGATAACCTTGTTTTCATTGACTCCTATGCTTGTCAAATAGACATAGGTTTTATTGAACTTGAAATTGGTAGTGGAAACATCAATAATGTGTCATTTAAAAGGTGTTGGTTTTAACGTATTAACATCTTTCAGGTGTTTGAAAACCTCATCAACACATTTCCAGATGCAACACACACACACCTTTGATAAATCAACTGTACACTACAGTCCAAGCAAAAATCAATATTAACTAGTTAACTAGATAGCTACTAGTCAAGTCAAATGGAGTATTCAGCAGCTGAGCCACATATTTCCATCAGGAGTTGATGGAGACTGACACAGATACAAAAAGATTAAACATTAGTGTCACATGGACCAGTTGGCTAAAACATGACACCAAGTTAATGGTGCTCTGCGCCTGCCAGATGTGTAAGTAGGCGTTTGTTTGATAAAAAGGTCGCCATACCAACGTGATAATATGTCTGTTTACAGCATATAATCATTCTGCTCAAATTCCACGTGAAATAATAATTAATCTACAGCATATTCCTGCATCAGCTCACATAACACCACGACAAATGCAAAAAACATTCACTACAAAAATGTATGGCATTTCACGGTATAGGAGACACATTTGCACATGAAATAGGAGCTGATTTAAGAGTGGTGTACACTCCTTGTTAGTGTGTGATGTACTGCTTGCATGAATATTTGTGTGTCCGTCAGTCTTCTAGAAGTGACAATTCGGGATCGCCGTTTGAAGAACAAAGCATGAAGTTAACTTTTCAGAAAGGTATACTGTTTGCTTTATTGGATGAAATTAAGTGTGTGTGTGTGTGTGTGTGTGTGTGTGTGTGTGTGTGTGTGTGTGTGTGTGTGTGTAGAAGCGAGCAGACTGTGTGCATATGCTGTCACACCTGCATCATGTTCTTTTAGGGACAAGGTGCTGCAAGGCAACATATCTGGAACAAAGGTTGTTTTGCTTGTCATGTTGACGGCTATTTGGACCGGGTGGTGGCTGCTGTCAGGATCAAACAGATCACTTCTTCTTCCATATCAGTATAAACACTGGGTTGGAGTCAACTGTTTGGTAAATGACACCACTGAACAAATATTCAGCAAACAATGAATCCCTGTTTGATCTCATAACAACTGCTGTGGCTCAAACTTCTGAGTAAGTATACAAATAGAAAATCTTATTTTCAAGATGTCTATCATTTCTTTTGATAAGAGTCAGTGAGACACATGTTACATAACGAATGATTGTATATTCCACTCTGAACGTGGCTGTTACCAAAGTGCCTCATATCCTAAAGAGCTAATTGCAGCCTAGGTGGGAACTGTCTGTAAAACTGCTCTTATTACAGGCCGTGGGCAGAGGACATCTATTTACCGTTACACACTTCCTGTGTTTCCAGGGCTCACTCACTACACGTGGGAATATTTCAGGACCCCAATAAAGTCTACAGCCTGAGGAGATGGCAGCTCGACCAGAGCCTCCACCCTACCTGAGGGATCTCCAGGCCTACATCTTCACATGTATCTCCTGTGTTTCAATTGTTCATTCATTAGGAATGCAGATCAAAGCGCTATATAAAAAGTAATATGCCATGACAACCATTTTGTTTTTGTTTTACTCTTTCAGTATCCCTCTATGCCAGTCTGACCCAGCACCCCAGGGTACAAAGAACAGCATTGTGGGGGTTACACAGCAGGGCAAAGCAGCTGCACTGGACAGTGATTGACTTCAGTGGCAATAGCCAACACACTAACAAAGCCCCATCCACATGAGTGAATAAATAAACCTCTCTCATGCATCTTTTTAACCAGAAGCATCTGCAAAAGCACCTTCACAACGAGCACATCTATCACAACAATAAAAAACGTCCGCTGCTGTGTATGGGTGGTGTACATACAGCTTGGAATAAATGCTCATAAAACACATGACAATGTGGTCTTTAAATCCATTTTCATTGTCAATTATTGTCTTTGTATAATGTATATATTTGATGAGTTACAAAAATGCTAATCAACCATACAACATTAGGAGGGTTGATATTCATTCAGTGCTCCACACCCAACATCTGCTCTAAACCAAACATCATATTGTTCAGCCTTGTTTTCCAAATAGCATTGATATTAAGATGTTTTATCATTTGACAGTAGAGATCCTCAGGAAACATGGCAAGAAAGGGTAGACATCTTACAAACGTCTAAATTGAATGATGGAGAGGTAAATGTTTAATTAGTTTTAAAATAATTGGAAACAAGAGTAAATAGTTTATTTATTGGGGACTCTTATAGGAGGGTGTATGTACGACTGAATCAAATGAACTACAGTGCCCAATGTTCTGCATAATGAAGAAATAGATCACAGCAACAGAAGTTACTTAGGCGAAACGTGTTAATAGGATCAATGTATTGATTGTTTTTGGTCCTTTCAAGAGGCTTCTTGGAAAAAAGAAAACTACACAGAATATTAACAGTTCTCCTTTAAGTTCAATCAAACAGAAAGCCACAGACTATTTAACCATCCTTTTTTACAGTAGCAGATCAAAGTGTGTGTAATGCACCTTTACTTGCCACATTCTTTAATAACAGATCAGAATCAAACTCAACAAAACACTTAAATTAAAAAAAACTAAGATAACAATTGCCATTTATTTAGTCTCTCTGAATTGCTCTCTACCGTGACGCGGAAAAGTCAGGTCCCTCAATAATAAATTGGTCCTCTTTTTGAGGGAGTTTGGCATAAGGGGGAAGCAGGAGACACAATACGGAGTCACTGTTGTTTCCGTCCCAGATAGAGACGTGGATGGAGGCCGGCCCACATGAGGACGGGGAGCAGGTTGTGAAAAAAACAGCAGGTTTCTCCATTGCTCTGGGCGAGTCTCTAATGACTTCCAGACCTACGCTCATACAGTCTCTGCGTCTAGACTGCCGCTACAGCACCGTGGCTTCACTCACTCTCTTCTAACCCACGCTCCCCCCTTGACACACACACACACACACACACACACACACACACACACACACACACACACACACACACACACATTACTGTCCCCCCTACAAACCTAAGCCCTCTGAATACTACAGGCGTTTCAGTTGGAGAGACTAACCCAAAATATCCTGCTGCTTTCCTCCCCTCCCCAGGGATTCACTCTAATGAAGATTATGAAATGACATCTTTTTAAATGTATTTTGTAGGACTACTTTCAGTTTGTCTCATGACTGCATCCTCTGTGGCTCAGATTGCAAAATGAAGTCAAATCTATGACAAAAGATAAACTTTGTTAATCCTCTAATTGAGCCTGACAGGACTGTTTAAAGGCAGAATGACCTCTCTCACTCGCTGATAAAAACACCCCATTGTTTTCTCCAGCCTGGCTGTGGTTAGCCGAATAAATCTAATAGGCCAACAAGCTTAGTCTGATACTGTGTTTAGAACGTGTGTGGATGGATTAAATGCTACAGTGAATTATCAGCATACCTGAAAAATGCCTTTCAAAAGCCAGAACAGCAGGTTTTTGATCTATTTCTGGGGCTGTATCTGTTAAATAGTATTCAAGTCCAATTCATCTACACAATTCACACACTGCCAAAAGATCACAGATATGTTGCAGATGTAACAAGAAACCACCTATAAGTTTGTATAATTTGTATTCTGATAAATAAAATGAAAGGTTCAGCTAACATTTTATTTTATTTTATTCATACCAGAGAAGATAACCAGTGTGAGCTTTTATTTCCCATACACACAATTCAAAGACTTGGAGCAGGATCACACAAGAAGGTAACCTAAAGGGTCATTACAAAAATAAAAAATAATATTTATGATATATATACACACACAATGTAGTGTACTGTCTTCATAAGACTTACAAACATCAGGCTCCTCGTCAGACCCATCTGGACAGTCCTTCTCCCGATCACAGCGCCAGCCCTTAGAGATGCAAGTCACCCCGTCTTTACACACAAACTGCCTTGGGCTGCAGGTCTTTGGAGCTGAAAAGAAACAAAGAAAAAGGTGAATTGATTGAAAGACTTCTGAAAAACAGCTGCTTTTGTGTCAGTGATTCTATTCCTGAGGTCTCATTAGCGACCAGGCTGGATTCAATAGTCGCCCTCTGGCCCTAATTAGGTCCTGGAAAGTAGCTACTTGTTGGAGGGATTAGAAAACGGATCCACCAAAAACCTAAATGCATACACTATGCAGGCTTTGCATAAACTTGCTGCACCTAAATATCCAGGTTAGCATTCCCAGTGATGCAACATGTCTGGAGGATATCAAAGAACATCTTGTTCTGTGAATTGCCCCCTATCATCTATTTCCCTTCACTCTCCAACCTTTGAAAGACAGAGGAAAATCTGCTCCCCACAGCCAAATGGGGCAGCGTATTCAAACCCACACTAACTCAAGTCCTCTTAGAATAACAGAAAAACACTCCAACAACACCCCCCCCACACACACACACACACACACACACACACACACACACATATAGAGCACCAACGCTGAGTCACCCGGGGGAATTCCAGGGAAGGTTTGTGGAAGTTGATAGAGAAACATGCTGCTGAGTAGGAGATGCATTGCAATAAAGAAAGACAGCAGTGTACCTAACTATTTTTGTGTCTCACTAAAATTATTTCTTCAAATAAGAAAAAGAAATATCCATGATATAAATGAGTACAGTATAATGTGCACTCAGTGCCGAGCTCAGCCGTGTTCACTCAGCAGCTGTTGAGCTGTCATTGAAAAGCAGAGAAAAGCAAAAATTAATGGATCGGCTGCTAAAGACTGCTACTGACGTTGTCCCTGTTGTCCATGACCCGTGTGTTATTCCAAAACTATTAAAACTCACATTTAACCGGCTGACAATTAAAAGAGAGCAACAGGCGATCCCAAACTACACTGTAATTAGAATCCACTGGTGGATATTTCCGTGTTCAAATATTCATCTCCAGGCTGTGATTGAACAGATTGTTGTATCATCTGAGCTCCCGTTTCTCTCGGTGCCTCTCGAAACATCTTTTCATCTGCACACCCCTTTCGTTTATTTCTGCCATCACGTTGAGTATCAGGTGTGGCGTCTGGACAAGCGTCGACATCTCCCTTGGACAGATACTTCTTCAGCTCCTCGGGTCAGAATATAAAACAGAGTTCGGAGACGACGATGTTATTGTAACTCCCTCGATTATTTAGGCATATAGCATGATGAATAGGACAGGGGGTACGCGTGGCATCGAGGGGGCTGGAGGGTGGGATGAAGCAGGATAAACAGGACGACTGTATTTACATTTTAAGCCAGCCTCCAACTCCAGCAGCGAAGGGAATCTAGAGATGGAGCTCAACCTAAATACCATGAATTCAACCTGACATATTGCTGCACACATACACACACACACACACACACTCCCCACTTATCCTCCTGTGTACCGCTGTGTTCGGTGTGTGTGTGTGTGTGTGTGAGAGAGACAGAGTAGGTGGATGGGTGGGTTTTGTGCATGTGTGTTTGTGTGTGCGTGTGTATCTCGAGGGGCATCACAAGGATTTGAATTATTTATGAAATGCAACCATGCTTGTGTTAAAGTGTTTCCTCTTTGTTCCTCATCTTTTTTCTTTTGTGTGCATGTTTATTTGTTTGTTTGTTTACAGGTATCACCAGCAGCCGTCGCAGGCAGCTTTATGCGCTGCATCTGTCTGTTGTTTATTGAGACGTGCTTTAACTCGACAAGCTGTTAACTGGCATTCCAATAATGTCTGTGGGCTCAGTGCAGTGTGCACACACGACCCGAGACGCTGCTGACAGAAATATAGACGGGTCCATAGGAAGTAGGTCAGGAGTTTAGCTGGCTGAGGGTGGAGGCAACAGGAAGGGTTACCTCCAGCTCAGCTAGCTCTGATGGGAGAGAAGGCCTCAGGTCATCAACCACATGACTGTAATAATATACAGTAGACATGGTTTCATGTAGGTTGAATATTGTGAATATTGTTTTGTATCATTGAGACTCTTTGGGGCCATTCTTCTTGGCGCTGAGATGCCAGACTCAACGCTAGTGGTCAAGGTGGAAAACAGTCGCTTAATATTCTGTTAGAAGTTTAAATGATCAACTTTAGAATGATAAACTTTGGTGACTGACTGGAAATACACCTAGATAGTTCAAATGTATATATTGTATATATTAGTAAACTAACAGCATATTTGCATATCAAGCAGTACAAAATCAATACATCTCTGTTAACAGATGTAGGAAAACATTTTAATGCCACTTTAAATTCAATATATGCTTGACTCAATCAGGATTTGTCAGGTTAAAAATATCTGAATAAGCTTTCAGTTGTCTGTCTCACGGTTCTGTGATCTGTGTGCATAATACAACAGGTCACAACAGGTTGGTCTTTTGCGCTAAAAGACTATGATGCAGTGAGAAAGAGGATACAGCAACAACAACAAAGATGATAAACAGATGCATATCACACAGGATGACATAACAGAACAAGCTATGAGAGCAAATGAAGAGGCGGTCAAAGGGGGGTAGGGTTCTCACAGCTGGGGGGCAGGCCTGAAGATCTGAGAACAGACTGAGCTGGGCTGGGATCCTGAGATGGGATGGAGGAATGTCACACATGCTATCAATGAACTGCTTGTGTGTTTACCAAAGTGGTGGCGAAGTGAAATTGCTTTGGGTCATTGCCATTTGGGCCACATTACAAATCCACTGCCCTCTGCCCTTGCCGCTGTCTGATGGTCCTCCGAGATGAGCTCAGTCTGGTGGAGGAAGAGTCCTCTGTTAAGGCAAATGCAAGCCTTGCCCCCCAGCCAAAGCCCCATTTCCTCCCACAGCAGTGCTACAAATAAGTTGGATGTCTGCCTTTTGAGATCAACCGGGGCACTACAAAGCTCCAGTAGACACTCATACGAGTGCCTCATCACGCACCACTCAGCAGCGGTTCAGGTGAAGGTGGACTCGTAGTGCTGTCAACGGTGGTGCCGAGCGGGAGCTTGAGCAGTGTGGAATCCGTTCTTCAAAGACGACCGCACACACGGCCTGCACCAGCGCCATGGCGGCTGTTCCGTACCTTTTCCGGTGCCCACAGTCGAGGCAAAGCACACACCAGGATTTTATGGATCAGTCAAGTGTCTGTGAACTTCCGGACTCGGTTCATCAATCAGACCCAGTATACCAAGACAAAGTGTCTGCATCCTTTCTAGCAGCTCTGTGAGGCTGACCATAGGCACAACGGGGCTTTGATCTTAGTGTTGACATCATGTTCAGCATCTAAGTCAAGCGTATTAGCATGCTAACATTTGCTCATTAGGACTCAACACAAAGGAAGGCAGGAAAATATTAACCTGATGACGGAACTAAATGAAAACTATATGCCATTACAATCTGAGGGGAACATGAACATCTGTACTACATTCCATGGTAATCCATTTAAGGCATTTCAATTAAAGCTACAATGCTGATCTACATGGTGAAGTCATGGAAATGATCAAAGTCCACTGGAAACCATGAATGTATGTACCAAAACAAATCAATAATATTATACTCCTTATGAGAATACTTTACAATGGAGGATTGTCTTTAGTTTCGATTATCTTCAGCTAAGATATGCTACTGAAGCTTCATTTCATAACCCTGGAATCTACAGTAGCCGACTCAGGGTTTCCCCCGTGCTTTTGTGAACTTAAGTCACTCACACCTTCAGTCAAACTGTTAGAGACTGAGAAATATAACGTAGGCATGGCATTTTAATTGTGCATGCATAAAGTTAATGTTTTTACATGACAGCTGCTGCTTTCCTTTACACAGACGGGAACGTCGTCCTCAGGACACGTCTGCTCAGATGTGAGGAGGTGATCCTTTGTAACTGTCACTGATTCATCCAAAACTATTGACAAACAAAAGCACCATATATTAGGTAAAGTAAGTGCATCATGAAGTCTTTCAAGACACTTTCAGGGAGTGTTGCAATGTCTCCTGGGGGGAAAAGCATGTAGTTTAGTCTACTAAAGATAGCATGTACTCCCACTAATAAAACACTCTTTCTCAAGGGGAGAAGATGATCCCACTCTCCCAAATGCTCTTTACTGTGAGGCATGATAAAGCTTCATTATCTTTTCAAATATTTAGAAAAGAGAGGTTTATATGAGGGCAGGATAAACAACCTGAATTGTCTGTAATCAATCTGGACATTGACGCCCACTTGGCCAACTCTGTATTCGTGCTTCATCTGTTCAGAGGGCCACAGGCTGGTTTACCAATGCAGCACAGCCAGGTTCACAACGACTCAAAGTTACATTTATTGTGCAAAATAATTAAATTTAGGAAATGCTGCAGGTTTATATGAATAATAGACAATTCAGACCAGTCCATAAAAAAATATTAAATGAGAAATGTTTTTTTATATTTTGTGTTCAGCAGCACTACAGCACTGATTAACTTTTTTATTTAGATTTAAATAAAACAAAACACACATGTGGCCAATAATCAGCCAGCAAGCTCCCAAAGCATAGCCAAACAGGAAGACATATAGGTAGAGACTGATGTCGAGCAGAAAGAAAGCATCCTGCTGACCTTTGGGCTGACCTCAGGAGGTTCTGCTAAGGCCAAGAAACAAGTGAAGTGTCTATATAGGCCTCTTTGGGTGCTGCCTGCCACCGCGTCATCCTCCTCCACAGCCCAGGCACGAACGCCTCAGGATTGTGTAAGGCAGGAGAGTGAGAAGAAGGATGAAGGAGGGGAATTCTTTTTTTCTAATTCTGCATTTTTACAGAACAGAGAAAAGGGGGCCCCAGCTGTGCCTCTTAAATAAACATTTCCGGCCGAGTTTGGAGGATCTGAGGCAGTTGGTAGTAAACGTATTCGTGTTCACGTAGCAGTCACCACTATTATAGTTCAAGTTTGTGGATGTTTCTGTGCGTAGCCGCTCGACTGCTCACCCTCTGAATGAATATTTACTTCAATCAAGCTTTTATGAGCTATTTTGTGTGTTTCCAAGTCAGTCTGCATGTTTACAAGTCTATTTAAGTGTGTGTTGTACATGCACTTAGAGCTGGGGAGAATTAACATCAGGAATGTGCTCATGTCTGGTGAAAGTTGCCAAGTAAAATGGAGCTCCGTTATGCCGGAAAACAAAGTCCTGCCTGCAACTGTTCGGATCTTGACGGTCAGATTTGAGCTCCAACACAGTGAATCTACTCAGCGAGAGGCTGCAGCTATTAAGCCAAGCCGGGTAATCAAATGTGAATTTAATGAAGAGCTATTTGGATGTCTGAGACTTCACCAAGTCTCAGGACTGGAGTGGTAATCAACCCCGACCTCTATTTCTTCAAGAGGGAGTCTGGTAGCGCTGAGGGAGGTGGTTACGACCTCCTTCACTTCCACGGGAGGATTAACCAAATTCAGCAGCAGAGTTGGGTGACGAAGCAGAAAACCACAAGGTGTGATCCGCCATCATCAAATGAGTCAATTTAGAGTAGACAAATCCCTTTGCCCCACCACTGCCAGAGCACACGCTCAACGTATAGCTGCACAGGGAGAAACATGACAATTAAGCCAACTTAGAGTGCTGCCGAAGGGAACATATTAAAAAAGATTAAGTGAAATTCTTTGGTGCCTTTTCATAAGACCGGTACAAGTTTCAAGTGTGACGCAGGAGCTGGAGAAGTGATTCTCTGGAACGTTCGCTCACATTCACAGTGCATGTGCTGAAGTAACCTGAGCATTGTTAAAGACACCTGCAGCTAACGGGACAGGGTCCTCAACATGATGTTACACACACAGTAAATGCGCATCACTGATGCCATACACATTTTTGCAGTGCTACTTGTCAAATAAGCCGACATGACAGTTAAAAAAATAATAATAGGAGGAGAGATTTCTGCCATTATATGAAGGGTGAATGCCTGTTTGAGGGTTTAATGTTACAATTAGGCATTGGTTACAAATGCGGTTGGGTAATTTGTGTTTAGGATTGGTTTGGGAATAAATATTCAACACGGTTGTATAAATTAATGACCTTGATGCTGAGTGTGTGTCATTGTTTGCATGCGTAAGATATCTGAATATGTTGTGAATTCATACATAATCTACAATAGATATCATGAGTCTGCTCTGAAAAGCCTGTGGCAATGGTTCACATGGGTGTGAATTAATGCATTTGTTGTGTAGGCTGATGCTGAAAAGTCTGACTGTATTTTATCTGGTGGATGAACCAAAAGGGAACATTTAATACAAAAGAAAATAAAGATGATTTCTATCTCTTATTTTTTTAGCAGTGATGTACAGAGGCTGACTAAAGCCTTGTGTGACTCTGATGGTGCCAGGTTTTTAATAACAACTTTTGGTCAAACGTAGGCTGAAACGATGTCCGCAAAGGAGCTCTATTAAGTGTAATGTAAAAATATATATTTTGCATTTCCCTGATGATTGTAATATTTGGATTGGAGTGGAGGGTTAATACAAAAGTTAAAGAGGTATAGAAATAAACAAAATATGTTTTGAATTACAATTGTTTTAGACAACCCCCAAAAGTTTGCTCCCCAATTTTAAATCATAATCAGGTAATCAGGTAACGGTTTTGCTAGCTGTTTCTGTTGGTTATTTCTGCCCGAGCGACATAAACAAATCAGTAATTACAGGTTAAAAGCTGAAATTTTCCAATTTGTGTGCATGTCTCAACTGGTTGTTTGTTGCTGGTAAACAATAACAAAAATGCCATCATCTCAGTAGAAAGCACAAACCTGAATTGTTTTTACTTATTATTTATTAATAAGTAAAAACAACAGCTATAGACAACATTTCTTCAGTCAACCAAACAGGTGTGACCCAATGAAGAAGAAAAAACAGCTGAGAATGGAAAAGTATAGAAAGCTATCATTAGACACTGAACCACCAAGACAAATATATACACTAAATATATACAGTAAATTCTGAATTTTAAAAAGTGGTGCAACCTGAAGATTCAGGGGTGAACCCACCCCCACAGGGTTTGGAGCGTGGCCATGTGCCCTGTCAAATACAACTATGAGTGTCTGCAGGTGGGAAGTTGTAAACACTGCACGTAGTTGTCAAACTCTCCTCTTCTATTCTACTTCTACTTCTATTCAATGTTATTTGCATTACTCTATCTGCAGTTATTTCTAGTCTCCACAATGGAGAAAGAAAGTGGCAAAATAGCATCTTATCCGTGGTGTTAAATGAGTCATGTTAAACCTAAGGTCATCATGCAGGATGGATCTCTGTCATTTTGTGCTAAGAGAAATAATAACCACGGTGTAAAATACATTTTCTAGCCACCTCAAGACTTGGTGTTAGCTAAATCAAAGTTTTCTGGCAGGTAGGGCTTAGTGTGTTGTCCTTCCCTGTCTTTGCCTTCATGTATCGATAGCTGCAATGTCAAAAGTTGGTGGCTAATGTAAAGTGAATATACACGTGTGTGTTTATTAGGGTCCTGCTCTTTCAGAGGGCCTCCTCAGACCACTTTCTATCTCCAATCCTAAATTAGCTCCAACTAGATAGTGTATCTCAGTCAGTGGCTCGCTGCTCTAAAGTGGGTTATAGTGCATTTCTGACAAGCCTGGCAACATGTATCAGCAGCAGTAAAGCTATAATACATGTCAGCTTTTAAAGAGTTCGGCAGCGTTTTTAGGCAATTATGAAAAGGGTATCATTTTAATGAATATAATTTCCGATATGAGATGATCAGCTTATTTTAGAAAATAATTTGGACTTATTGGTGTGGCGGCAGTAAGATGCTTGCAGTTAAATCTCTTTCTTTTCAACGTTAGATAAGAATATCTATACTTAAAAACATCTAGAAATATATATTTCTTTTCAGTGTGAAGCTGGATCTAAACAACAGTGAGCTTAACTAAGCATAAAGCATCTCTTAGGCTCATCGATTAACACGTTATACCGTTGTTTAATCTGTACAAGTAAACAAAGTGTGTGGTTTACTCCGTGTTATGTGTGGGACGTTTCTTTGGCTGTGAGCAGCGTCTTTCTGAATTCTCCTCCTTGATTTGGAGATGCCGGTTGGTGGAATGTGATCACTTCAAGCTGTTCCTGGTCTTTCTGCAAAGATTAGTTCTTTTGGCAGGCTTCATATTAAACATATCTCTTGACGATAAAGTGAATAAAAATACATTACTTTCTTTCAGAAAAGAAAAAAAAAGTATAAGGAGGAGCACTTACCAGTGCTTCGGGTATTTACAGACCATTACAGATAATACCTTCAAGGCACTAAGATTTCTCAGCAGGTGTGACACAGCTGTATTGTCATTTGTGCACCAGTTGGAAAACTATTGTTACAGAGAATGTCATTATTGCTATTCAGTCACATAAACCCTTGGTGTAATAATGTGACTGAACGTTACTTAGCCTCCGAGTTGTTTTCCCCCCAAAGAAGAGCTGCTGACCAAAGTACTGGGTTTTATATCTGCTCAGTTATGCAGTAGTTTTCAATGTGTCATATAAGGCCTTTAGGCAGCTACCAACACAATTTAATGTACCAATCCAAAACATGAATGTATAGCAGTGTTGAATGAACTCTCCCTCTGTTATTTGCATGAACTGCTTTACTAAGGTCAACAGTGACAAGGAGCTAACAAATGTACTCTGTTTCCTGTATTGCTCTCAGTGGTCAGTAAACAATAAAGTGGTAACCTTTCGGCCATGTGGATGTAATTGTGATAGCAGTATCACCCCAATGACAGCCAAATGCTGGGCCAGTTCTAAGGCCTCCACCAAATGTTACTGCAGAGACATCACGGGGGAAAGTGCCAGCAGAAGCTCTCCATGGCAAGTTAATTAGGAAGAAAGCAGCCTGACCTACATGAATAAGTATAACATTTAAGGTCGGAAAAATAAGAAAATAGGACTCAGTAATTTTAGATAAAGATGGCTCACTTAAAAGAAATATTTAAATGAATGTTTGAATTAAAGAAATATATACCAGATATAGCCTTGAAGGACAGTACCGCCCATTTCTGAAGACTAGTGATCTTGTTTAGCAGTGACGTTCCAGTACTTTCATAAAGTGAAACGATGCAAATTCTTTCATTAGGGCCTTTTCCACTGGGCCCCCAATTAGCAGAAGCCTTGTGAACAATTTGAGACTGTTCATGGAGTTCTCCCCTGGGAAACAAAGCACAGTTTAGACCCAATTAAACTCAGGGTTTGTTGGTGGCCCAGGGTCTTTGCTCTGCCTACAGTGCAGAGACAGAGAGGGAAAATCTTTAAAGTTCTAGAAAATGGAAAGAGACGAGTTCCAGGCAAAAAAAACTTTACAAGTAACATATGTGGTTCAAAGGGGCTTAACAATTAAAGGGGCAATTAAAAAAAGTAATTTAGCTGTGTTTGAAAGGGGAGTAACATGCAGTCTAATTTCCGACACAACAAGTAACATCTTGGTTATGGTCTACTGAGGTTGGCTTCAAAATGTGGGTGTTACAATTACAGGCAGGCCCCCATTTAAAATCTAAGCAATGGAGTAAATGTGGCATTCAGTCTAACTGATTAAAACACATTTTAGTATGTTGCCTCGAGTCGCTCTGACACACAGCAGCCTCTGCGTCCCACTGGCTTTTCAAGTAAAGCTAAGGTTTGGCAATGCACTCTGGTTTACTGCACAAGGCTGACTCATCAAATCAAGGCATTACAAACTGAGAGGGAGGAACATTTCAGTAAAACAATAACAGTATTTCAAGACACAAACTGTGTGTTTTAAAGCAGTTGCTGTAGACTTAAGATGAAGCACTACAGGTGATTGCAGGCTATCCACGTCTATCTTCAAGGTAGTCATTTATATCGATTGTGCTCCCTAACAACCTCACAGCACTGGATTGCTGTGAGGTTGTTATGTGCAATAAGATGACTTCAGAAACAGAGGGAAGCCTTATGAATCGACAATGAATTTCACGACATGCAGCTTGTGATTTAAGTCAGTCATGCATGTTAAAGTCCTACTGAATCTAATGAAATGTAAAATGTAGAAGTCTGATTATCTTTACAACAACTGGTGCTCCTTATTAGAGGTATGTTCCTGCCGTAAAAGTCTTGTGAAAATATATTTAACATTCACTCAAAGGTCAAACTATTCCAAGATGAATGAGAAGCATTATATCACTGCAAAAAAAATAAACTCACATTCTTTTTTCACCTGCAAAGAATTTAACAAATCTGTCTGCACCAACTCCCCTCTGATAACGCCCTTTTCCTTTCTTACCAAACAGAGGAGCACGTGAGTGGGACTGTGAGGCTTAATAGTTTCCAGAAGTGGCTCCAGTATGTGATGGTATGTGTTCACAGGGTCGTAGGGGGAGCTGTTTTGAACAGTTCACTATCTGACTGCAGAGCACAGTATGAATGTTGGCATTCTGGGGGGTGGGGGGTCCTATGATCCCCAGGTGATAAGCTGAACAATCACACTGAGAAAGAACAATGCTGGCAGCACTAACCATCTGGGTTCATAGAGGAAAACTAACTTACATATAATCCACATAGAGGGGTGTATTGTTCTAATAAGCATCATTCAGTTAATCCAATGAAGCTGCAGCAGCCAGTCACATACACTTTCCAACACGATATCAAAACCACAGACCACCTTGGACTCCCTTAAATATATAGATGTAAACATCACAGTGGTGTTATGTGGAGGAACAGCACGAGAGCTGTCATCACATCAGCACAGCACTCAGGGATCTGATGAACGTGAACTGACTTAAACACTGGCATATTACGTACCACATATATCATGGGCACATTATGTACACCACAGCTCAGCAGGAGGTTCCCAACGACATGTCAGTTGCTTATCTACCACTGAAGCAATTAAAAGTAGCATATCTGATGCTGCTGAGGCTTTTTTTCTTGAAATGAATGCATCGATCTGTAAACAAGTGCTGAAGGTACTGGGGCCTACGCTACAATTGTCATCACTGAATGTGGGTGTACGTGTGTAGGAGCGCTCGTGTGCAGCGGAGGGCAGGAGAAGAGGTGCGATGCTGTGACATTGCAATATTCACATGTGGCACTTGGAGACAAACAAAAGATCGCTTTAATTGTCTCGCCTCGGCTTCCAGCCCTCCACGTTGCTCCACTCAGCCGAGCAGTCATTCCTCCGGGGGACAGTCTACTCCTCTCGCATGCAGACACACAACACAACGCATCCTGTGATGATCAGCATGCACACACTTATAGCCTATAGTGTGTTTCCCCCCCCCAAGTATTCTATACACAATTATGGTCATTTTAAAATCAGCTCTGCTTACCATCAATAGCCCGGGTCGGGGCGAATACTTCCAACGTGTGCGACAATCCCAAGAAAAGCAATCCCGTTGCCAACACGTCGACCGTGGTGCGCAACATTGTAGCTTATCTTAAAAGAATATTAGTCATCAATCGCCTCTTGGTCCTGTCAAGCTGGAGGTTGCAGACAGGCGACGACGTGAGAGCAGGCGGTGATGCTCCTCACTGGAAATATGCTTTCTTGTTGCGCAATGAAGCTGACAGAGATGCTGCTGTCTGCCCACACAGAATATACATCTATATATATATATATGTGTTTTTGTTTGTTTTTGCAGACTGTCAATGCAAAAAGAAGCCGAGGCTTGTCCCAGCCCGGGGTTGCTCAGGGGCTCCTCGGATGCATGGACAGCCCTGCCACAAAGGCTAGCGGGCTGAACGGAACATCAAGCTAGCGAGATGAAGGAGAGCTGGCGCCTCTGATCATGCAGTCGTCCGTCTTTTGTTCTCCTGCCCAGGTGAAAAAAGCCAAAGGAGGAAGAAAAAAAAGTAGCGGATCAAACGTCCCTCTCCTCCGCACCACCTCTGCTGCTGCTGGCTGCAGATTGAGGCTGAAGCCGGAGCTCAGTCAGTCAGTCAGCCGTATGAGTGACGTCGCAACGGCAGCAGCTCCACTGGCCCTCCCCTCTCTCCAGCACCCGAGTCCCCCATCCACCCCCTCCACCCCTCCACCCCCATCCACCCCCTCCACCTCCATCATATCACACACTTTCCTGTAATCTTACTGCAACAAGGCTCCGGATTCGGCTTTATTAAATAGTGCCCATAAAATTATTATTGTATGTGTTTATTGTTCTTTATTTTCCTTTCAACTTGTAAGTAGTTTACAGCTGTCTTTGTTATGCTAATGTTGATCATGGTTATATGTGAGCCTACTATTCTTACAATGATGACAATAATAATAGATGATAATTGCTTCTCTTCTCCAGAGCTTTCCTAATTGCTATAGAGCATCTCAAACCAGTATTCAATTAGTCACTCTAGAAGGGGAGGATAATTAAATTACTAAACACATGCATATATATATATATATATATATATATATATATATATATATATATATATATATATATATATATATATATAAGTCAATTCCTTAAACATCTAAAAATAAAAGGCGAAATATTTCCTTTCTTCAAAAGTCATTTAACAACACTGTTTAATAATGTAAATTAAAAGGTGCATACTTTATTCAGTATACATTTACCACCTGGATCCCCATTTACATTTATATTTGGCCTTAATATTGGAGGTGCATCCAATAAGCTTGAATGATTTATTCATTCATGAAAGGCCACTACAATGTGAAGCAGCAAGCTGACTCCCATTCAAGGGACTGTCTCCTAACGAGCATGCAGCCTTTATGTGGGCCTCAGAGGATTTTATTCTCAGTGAAAGTGCATGATCTAGATTCTATAGGATCTGGAATTATATTGAATATTTATTTAGTCACCCACTGCCACTTCATTTAGTCATTTACTCAAAACATAAAATGGTCGCAGTCAAGCGGCGCCAGATGCAATTGGTTTTATAGAAAAGAAAAGAAACAAGGCAATGCAAGTTAATCTGTGTCACACTTTGCAGGGACTAATACATGAAGGCATTAAGCATTAAAATCAACACAAGACGAAATGAACATGCTGCCTCCTTGACATCTAGTTTCAGCTGTGTCTTTTCTCCTGCCAGAACTACAGTATATGGACAAACTTACCAGCAAGAGTTTCATGCAACCCTTCCCATATCCCACCCTCATCTGTGTAGGTGCTGTGACAAATCTCTTGGGGTCAATAGTACAGCAATAACTGATCACAAGGATCCCTCACTGGCTGCCCACCCACGAACACTGCAGATTATGATTTTTTTTTTTTTATGTACTTTCTGATCAAGTTAGCGATACCACAAATGCATCCCATCTCTTTAGTGCTATGCTGATGACACCCAAGTATACATTACAATGAGGTACAGATACTTCCAACTGAATAGCATAAAGACTGAAGTTCTCTAGTTAAAAAAAAGAAGTAGCTCCAACATCACGTCCCATATCCCAGATACCCTTCTCTCAAAATTGGTCAAAAAAATGTGCAACATGGTTTGTCTCTTAAAGCGACACTATGTAACTTTTCCCTTGTAGCGCCCCCTTCAGGTATTTAACGTCTGGTCTCGAGCCATATATGGCTCTTCTGGCTCGTCTGCTCCCAGCTGATCGCGACTCGTTGCCGCTGATCAGCGGCAGCCCGTGTTCTCCACAGCAGCATGTCACTCCGTCTCTACGAGTCGCGTAGCGTAGCAAATAAAAAGTCACCTGCGAGCGTGGACTGGCACTATAAGACGTTGTGTAAAGCTGCCAGACAGCAAATTGAACTACTTCCCCCGGAAGTACCGGGCGGCTCCCAACATCTTACATTCAGCAGTTTTCTGGCCACAGACCCCCGATGGCAGTGGCGGAGGCGCAAATCAACATATTAAAAGTCATTGTAGCGGCACAATTTTTTTCAAGCTGTTATTTTAAGGTGGAAAAGTTACATAGTGGGGCTTTAACTTAATCTCCTAAAAGACATTTCCAGAAATACTCTTAATCCTTTCAAGTCTGCTGCAGTGCACTGTTAAGATTCCTAGTAAGAGTTTCCAGTCAGGGTCTTAATGATATTATTATAGGTTCATCAACCATCACTTAACATTACCATGTACAAGATATGTGTTGCTGTAGGGTGCAGCATAGAGAAGAAAGTTCAGTCCCATAAGTGATGACAATATGCTGTCGTCATTGGTGTGCAAAGAGTAGAACAAGGTAACACGTGGCAATTCTCACTGGACCACATATTTGCAAAAAGTCCACATTTATATGGGGAGAACAAAGTAAGGCCATAGAAGTATAAATAAAAAAATGCTTTGATTGATTTGATTGCTTTAATTATAGTTGCATACACAGTATATTATCCATCTAAGTATAAGTGGGAATGTGAGTTAAAGCCAAGCGTAAATGTAGAGTAAACAATGCTGGATCAGAGCTGCAGAGCGAAAATTATGTCTTTCCACATGAATCGTTTGTTTACACATAGAGCCAAAATGAGATTGTACTTCTCCAGAAGTTAAGAAACATGAGGGCCCTTTTAAAGCATTGACAAACAGATTGTAAGAAAAAAGGCCAAGGTCCCATATTGCTATTGTTTTGATTGCACTTATCACAAACAGCAGACACTTATTTATTTGGCGCATTCTTTTTTAAATGTTATGTGACAAGACTATAATCATAAACAAGACATCTGAAAATAACATTGGTTTGAATCATCCTGGTGATGCTGGAAGTGAAGACGCCCACTGTATTTATTTATTTGTTGTTGTGTTTTTAATATGTAACTCTGAGACTCCTAGTCTAAAGTCACTTAGAAATGAGTCTTAAAAATGTCATGAGCGTTTTCCCCACAGGAAATCCCCTTTTAAAATATAAATACTAACAAATTAATTAAAGGCCCTGTAACCTTAAAGTCTCTGAATATTATTGTATTCCAATATTATGCTACTCTCGGATTTGGGACAGAAACAAGTCATTCAAGGCTAAAGTTACAAGCCACAGTCGTATTGATTATCTCATGTCAGGTATAAAATCATATTATGTGGGGTTAGAATTTGTCTCAAATCCAAATAATTGACCCAGCGTCCACCTTTGGTATAAATAACCTTTACCATTGAGTCTTCACATCTCATTATCCTAGTTAGTTTTCACATACATCTTTAATTTAAAGCTATCCTTTTCAGTATAAAATACATTTAGGAAACATCTGGGCTTGAGGGGAAATGGTATCATATCTGTAGTCTCATGAGTGAGTGTTCATCATCAGAGATTTTAGTCAAATCATATTCATTCAAGAAATGTTTTTTCAGGCAATCCTATACCGGGCACAAACAGCTTGCCATATCCATTCAGAAACATCCTTATCATGCAGAATTGACACAAAACAAGTATGTATTCATCAGTTTAGTAATTATGTAGTCGTGTACTTTAAGAATAACCACGGCCAATCAGACCAGTCTGAGAAATGCTGCACAGCACTGACACCTAGTGGGTCTAGACTGCCATTGTTGCATTTTCAATAACAATAGGTTCTTTGTGTCAAACAATGCCTTCATTTTAAAAGGCACCACATGGACTTTTGGTCTTAAAGGGACAGTTCCACCCAAATTAAAAACACAATTTGTCCTTATATAAATCGTGATATTCCTCAATCACCATAGATCCTGCATGAAACTGCTAATGATGTCTGTTGATTTTATTCAGTAACCAGGATGGGATTTGGTACAAGAGATGTGGCTGTTGTGTTTCTGGTGTTTTGAGCTCCACAAAACGAGTGCCATATTGTCTCATTAAAATGCTGATATCTGCAACTCTTAAATAAAAAAGCTAAACTAATTAATTAATTAAAAGCCCTAGGTGGAACATATGTATATTTTGGTTTGGTGGTGAACTGCCCCTTTAAGAAGGTTATTTTCTCTGTCTCTCAAGCCCTGGTGTTTTTTACAATGATTTCATACAAAGTGAGTCATGATCACAGACCGTATCCAGCAAAACACTTTACAGAGCTGTTTTGAGAAAGAGAATGCTATTGTAACCTGCCAGTATAATGTCAACAATCTCGCTACCATTACGTCTTTTGAGTTCACACCGCAGACAGCATGAAGATACATTCATTTTCTAAAATTAGGTTGTGCCATACAAGATGCAGCTTTATACAATTTTTATTTTGAGTCGATTCAAATCAAGATTGTTTCCCAAATTCCTTCTTCATCCTTTCTTTGCACTGGGGAGATTGGCAAGACTTGAGGTGCTTAATATGGTGATTTTAGCATGGCTCACATAGCAACAGTCCCACAACACTAGTTCTGAACATATCAAATGTTGAGTTCCAGTCCAAAAATGTCCTCATACTAAATACTTTTACGCAATCCTACTAAACTAAAAACAGACATTCAGTGAAAGAAAAGAGACAGACAACTACAGAGACTTTCAAAATAAAGGGACAAAAGAAACACAATGGACATCCCCATACATATAAACACACACATACAACACACACCACATGCATGCAGGAGTGACGCACACACGCCTTTTGCCTTATTCTGTGATCTGATTGCCACACAAGGCGCTGTCTTCCATATTTACCTCTGTTTTCAGAACCCTTCAGTGAGCATTTCATTATGCTACTATCAGTAGGGTTTAGGGTTAAGTTTATCACATTTAGTACCCTCTAAGAACCTCTTTTATAACTTGTATTTCAAATCATCTTTAATCTTGTTTTTTTTTCTTTATACATGTTGATCCGTGTATCAATACTTGCTCCGGTCATGGGGACATGTTACACACGATCTACCAGCAGGTGGAAGCATAACACAAATGACACACATACAAACCCCCAGATACAAACTTTTCATTGTAATCTTATTTGCAAATGTTAGGCCTCAGTCTTGTGAATAATGAAACAATATGTAAACTGAATTAGTCTCAGTTTAATATATTTTAGAAAACAGAATCTCTTTACTTTACAAAATGTGTAAAGCAATGAGAGAGAAAAAGTAAAGTGACTGACAAATGCATGTCCATCTGTACGAATGTTTCCCATTATATGCAATGTCTTCTATAAATGACAATATTTTCATTATTTCTCCTTCCAATCCTCTTGCCGATACAAAAGCTAAGAATGTTGAAAGATTCTTGGCTGTTCGAGTATAAGTGCAGGGCTATCTCATCCACCTCCAGGATCACTCTTTTTAGCGGTTATGTGTTTGTGTGTGTGTGTGTGTGTGTGTGTGTGTGTGTGTGTGCGTGTGTGTGTGTGTGTGTGTGTGTGCGCGTGCGTGTGTGTGTGTGTGTGTGTGTGAAATATAGACATTGGAAGAGCGATCAGCTCAAATGACTTATGCTGATATTTGACCCTGCAGTCATTAGAAGGTGACTCATTGATACTGTATACACAGCTTTCATTATACTGTCACTTTGCGCAGCATTGATGCCTCTCATCGTCTATCTCTGGGCCATTTCCTCTTCTATCTGAAGCTCTGGTGTATTGATCTGTGCCTCTGCAGCATCATGGTGTAACATCATACTCCATCTGTTGAATGACTTAGATCGAGAGCGAGAGTGTTACGCTGCAGTTTTGAAGAATTTAGACTTGCATCTTTGTACAAAATGAATTCTCTTTGTCAGGATGAGTGTCTCTATTGCCAGTGAAATCTGTGTACCGTGATTACCTTGACTTGTCTGATATACCTCCCTTCAGGCAAGTGCACAGACATTTTGGGAGGCAGGTGCTCAAAGCCCAAAAAAGGGCACCCAATGCCAAAAAAAGATTCTGACAGAGTTAAAGCATAAGCAGCAATACACTGATGAACAAAGATCAATTATTCTATGGCAACAACAGTACAAGCGTTCTGAATGGCTAATGTGTCGTCATGCCAGCCACGTATCGCCCTCCTCTGATACAGATCTGTATTCCCCTCTGACGTCATTTTCAAAATGAGCGAATGAGCCAAGAGGAAATTCAGAAGCAGCGAAAATGTGTTATTGAAAGTGATGAAGACTTAAAACTATAGTTTGGATCACTTGTGTTCTTACTTTACTGTGAATTAAAATGTATTTTTGCTGAGCCATGTTGTCTGTTTTCTACAAGATTTGTTGTTGTAAGACTGGAACAGACATAACAAAGAGATACATAAAACAATGAGGTCCAAGGATAGCATGACACAGAGAGCTAGCATTGTTAGCATAGTCTAGCTGCTAATTTCTAGCTGTGAATTCTCGTGACATTTATACACGTACTTTCAACATACTTTAGAAATTGTCTAAACGGCATTTATATAACACAAAGAAGATGACGGGGTGTGTAGCCAGAGAAATTCTCACAAGAACTCAAATAAATGCCCCATCAGATATCAAAACACATTTGGGGGAATTGATGACAGAGAGAGTAGCTTTTATTCTTAAATACTGAAGAAAGAAAAAAAAGTGGGCTCCAGCAAAAATCAGAATCAGAATCAGCTTTAATGGCCATGAAAGTTTTCACATACATGGAATTTGTCTCCGGTTCCACTTGTACAAAAGGTCACTTTTCTCATCCAGGGCAAAGGGGCTGGTGCTTGAGCACCACTAGAGGTCTATCTGTGCAAGTGCCTGCCTTCCTTGATGTCTTCACATTAAAGTATTTAAAAACGCTGAATAGCAGAGAGACATTGTGAAAGATGAAATGTTCTGTCTTAAAAAAAACAGTTGCAAGATGTAAATAGCCCCTAATATCTTTTAAGACAAGCTGTATTAAAGTAAATGATGGTATAATTGAGCCAAAGTGCAGCAGCGAAGCATCCCTAACTTTCTCTTTACAATCTATCTCAAAAGATAGACACTGAGTTATTCCTCTTCTTGTGCGATTGATTACCATGTCTCAGTCTAAATTATCAGAGAGCTGCCGGTTATTAGTTTCCGGGTAAAAAGACCCCTCCTGAGCTGCTGTCGAGTTTCTTTCCAGGGCGATTTTATTGTCAGAGTAAGTGAAAACACCATTCATCTGGTTTGTGTCATGACCGGAGCAAGTATTTCATGCGTCATTCTTTCATCCAGGCCCATGATGCACCTCCGCCCAGTTCTCTGCAGCTGTGATGGAAGCCAGGTTGAAGTCAAGAGAGGAGAACCAGGTCAGTGTGGTTCTCACACAAAGACATTTCTTAAAGACATGATGTTTCTAATAATCTAACTATAGTATAGGCAGTTTAAAGGATTCATATTAATATCCGGTCCTTTCGTATAAATCTCACCCACATATATACACATGCACACAAACAGATCTGCCCACACACACACACACATACACACAGACACACACACACAGACACACTCGTGAGTCTCTAAACTGCATCATGATTTGGACCTACATCATCACTCATCTTCCACACTCCTTTTCTCCCTCCCTTCGCCAGTTCTCTCATTCTCCCTTCCCTTGCCTCAGAGCCAGATGGATTACCTCATCAATCAAAGTTCTCAGAATCACGTCCTGTGTGTGTCCCACCAATGCAGCGTCTCCATTCAGTAGAGGAATAGTGTGAGGTACTCACTGCAGCCATTTTGTAATAATCTCCAAAAATGTTTCAAGAAATTACTTATCATTCATTTCCATTCATCTGCTCATTCTGAGGGAGTCGCACAGGAAACTACTAATCTCGCTCTCGCACGAAATACTCTGTAACGCTGTTTGAGATAATTGAATTATCAAAGTGTCTGGGGGAGGGTAGATGAGGTTGAGGGGCCTTGACACATTATGGATGTCAGTAACCTTTTATGGTTGCAGTAAAGAACCCACTTAAATTAGACATTTTATGTATAAAAGAAATGTGCAAAGTGCATTTCTAAAGATTTAGGATTGTGCTAAATTGTTGATAGAAGTATATGTAAATCCATAAAAAAAGAAATGTTGCTAAGTATTTTGTTTTCAGAACTATATCAATTATGACACCAAAATACAAAAATGCCATAACAAAAATGTAAAGAGTTTCAAAGATATCAAAATACCTATTATGTGCCACAATACACGTTTCTATTCAAATCTTTAAAATGTTTTGGGCTGAAAATGCATTATTAAATATGTGTAATTAAAGAAAAAAGAGCCAGGTATCAACTTTGATTTAAATCTCCAACAACAAAAGAATAGCAAAGTCAATTTGGCGGTATCAGAGTTCGAAGACCCTCCCTTTTTGGTTTTCTAAACTTTTTGCTTTTTTTCTCTCTTCGAAAGGAACAATTATTGAGCGGGCAATGCTGATAACACCTAAAGAATTCGAAGCATGCACAAACAGCCCTTCCCCCATCCGCTTAGCTCCCTCTCCCCTTCCCCCTGCCCTCGTCCCCTTCTTTCCTTCCCTCCCACTCCATCACCCGGCTCTCTTTCTGCCTCTTTCCTCTCAAATCTGCTGCTCAGATTACTTCCAGCTGGAACATAAAGTAAAGAGCCCACTCAAGAGATAACATAGCATAACATTTTTCGGAACATTTTATTTTTTACAATCAGGTTTTGCTGAACTTGTTGAAATTGTTGCAATATTTTGCCAGAAATGACAACCTGTTAATGATATGCAATCATGCAGCGACTGACTCGTAATGGACACTTGTTTTTAAAGGAAAACTTTTACAGAATGAATGCCTACCTCATAGACAACATTTGCTAAAGTATATATATATATATATATATATATGTATATATAGACATTCACAAAACAATACAATATGGATTCATCTATGTGCACATATAGGCTACTCAGTTATTTTGTTTTTTGTTCCCCTCAAACATTCCTCATCAAAACTTCCTCTTTCACACTCTCCCCACAAAATACATTCCAACCACAGGGAATGCTTGACTGATTGTCTGAGTGTGTGAGGGTTTGTGGGTGTGTGTGTATATATGTGTGTGTGTGTGTGTGTGTGTGTGTGTGTGTGTGTGAGTGTGGGTGTGTGTTTGTGTGTGTGGTCTGTTCAGCAGACGTGTAAAGCAACTTTCCTCACGTGAAGTAAGCACATCCATACATCTGTTTTTTTGTGCTATGGAATGTGCATGATTTTACTGTTTCTCATTTACTACAACAGGGATATAAAGTGCTGAAATACCCTGCTCACTCCCTGTTGAGCACAAGCATGATTGCAATTAAACATATGCAGTTTCAAAGAAATGCATTAAAACTGCAACTATAGTATATCTTTAGCTACTTTTTGTGAGATCAATATGTTGTATTATATGTTTTATTGCATACATAACCTTGAAAAACTAAAACTAAAATGTTGTAATTATTTCTGACACTAACCAGTCATTAAATACAAGACACAACTACTGTTGTTCATCATGTATGGATCAATGTCTAATGATGATACGATGTATGGTGCGTTTAACTTGAGCTACATGTGCGTGAAGAGATTTGTTATACATCCAGATCAGTGATCAGTTTCTGAGATTGAGACCTTTTTCACTTTCACTCTGAACTAATATGCTCTGCCTTTCTCACACATCTTTCAAAGGTAAACTTTTAAAACGTCCCTTTTATCCTCTTTTTGCCAACTCCTTTATGTTCAACCACCTCTAGCCACCCTTCCCTCTGTTAGCCATTCTGACCTTGACCCCCACAGCGACAGTCTCAATGACCGAGACCCCCACTCACACATGAACTCCCTGAACCCTTCCAGGACATTCACATCCTTTTCCCTCCTCACACAGGGACCCCTTCCACCCAAACAATAGTCCACTATAATGACAGAAGTTTACCGCCACGGCATTGAGGCTGTCGTCTGTGTCTGTGTGTGTGGGAGTGTGTGTGTGTGGGAGTGTGTGTGTGTGTGTGTGAGAGTTGGTAATGCAGGCAGAGGGTGGTATTTGCTGTGGTCCCTAAATAGATTATACATGGGGGGTAATTGTAGCTGTCTTGTTGTGGTGTATGCTGATTTAATTAAATTAATTTTATTTGTATATACCCCAAGATCACAAATTACAAATTTGCCTCAGAGGGCTTTACAATCTGTACACATACGACATCCCTGTCCCAGGACCTCATGTTGGATCAGGAAAAACTCCTGAAAAATAGAAACAATCCTTTAGGGGAAAAAAGGGAAGAAACCTTCAGGAGAGCAACAGAGGAGGATCTCTCTCCCCGGATGGACAGAAGCAATAGATGTAATGTGTACAGAAGGAATCATTACAGAGTTACATAAACACTTTCAATGAATATGATAGAAATGTATGAATAATTAGTAGTAGGCATGGACCACGATCCAGACCTCCACAATGCATGAAACAGAAGAAGGTAGAGAGGGGGCGGGCGCATCAGCAGGGCCATGGCAGGGGGCATCAGACCCAGCCAGGTCCAATGGACCCTATGAGACCTGAAGTCACAAGGACTCTGGGGAAGGAGTAGAGTTAGTAATGTGCGATGGAGAGATGCAAATTCATCCATAAGGAGAGAGAATAGAGGAGAGAGGTGCTCAGTGTCCACATTCAATCAGTGCATCGCTCTACTGGGGCAATATGGTACTACAAGCTCCTTAAGATATGATGGAGCATCACCAATCAAGGTTGTGTAGGTGAGGAGAAGAATTTTACAGGGAGCCAGTGCAGAGCAGCTAATGAAGGAGTAATGTGATCTCTTTTCACAAGCTGCAGCATTCTGGATCAACTCTATTAAGAGTTATTAGAGCAGCCTAATAATAAGGAATTCAGAAATCTAATCAGGAAGTATCAAATGCGTGAACTAGTTTTTCTGCATATTTTTGAGACAAGATGTACCTGATTTTTAAAATGTTAAGTAGAAATGCAGTCCTTGAGATTACAAAAGTACAAGTCTATCAAAGATAACACTGAGATTCTTTACAGTGGTGTTGGATGCCAGGGCAATGCTGTCTACAGAAACCACATCACCAGATAATTGATCTCTGAGGTGCTCAAAGGCAAGTAAAATAACTTCAGTTGTGTCTGAGTTTAACATCAAGCAGAGTTTAACATTGCAAGTCATCCATGTCTTTATGTCTTTAAGACACGCTTGAATTTTAGTGAAATGTCCCCACTGTGGAACAAATAAAGGAATATCATATCATATCATATATCATATAACAATGAAAGTTTATGGAGTGTTCCTGATAATGTTGCCCAAAGGAAGCATCTATCAGGTAAATAGAATTGGTCCAAGCACAGAACCTTGTGGAACTCCGTGACTAACGTCGGTGGTCATCGAGGCTTCATCGTTTACAAATACAAACTGAGATCGATCTGATAAATAGGATTTAAACCAACTTAGCCCGTTGCCTGAAATACCAATCGACTGCTCCAGTCTCTGTAATAGGATGTTATGGTCAATGGTGTTGAATGCAGCACTAAGGTCTAACAAGACCAGTACAGAGATGAGTCCTTCACCTGCTGCCATTAAGAGGTCATTTGTAATTTGGGAGGTTAGAGATCATTCTGTAGTTAGCCAACAACTCTGGATCCAGAGTGGGCTTCTTCAGGAGAGGTTTAATGACAGATACTTTAAAGGAATGTGGTACATGGCCTGTTAGCAAAGACACATTGATAATATCTAATAGAGAGCTGCCAATTAAAGGTAAACCATCTTTAAACAGCCTTGTTGGTCTGTGGTCCAAGAGACAGGTAGATGGTTTAGGAGAAACCATTGAATACAATTGGTCACGGTTGATGGGATGAAAGCTATCAAAATATACACCAGGGCATACAGCGGTTTCCAAGGCCATTCCACTTGAAACCAGCAACAGATCGGCACTAGTGGAGGGCAAGCGATTATTGATGCTGCCCCTAATAGTTAGAATATTTTCATTGAAGAAGTTCATAAGTCATTACTACTGAGGTCTATAGAAAGACTCGGCTCCACAAAGCTGTGACTCTCTGTCAGCCTGGCTAAAGTGCTAAAGAGAAACCTGGGGTTGTTTTTATTTTTCTCTATTACTGATGAGTAGTAGGCTGCTCTGGCATTACGGAGGGCCTTCTTATAAGTTTTAAGACTATCTCGCCAAAATAAGCGGGATTCTTCCAGATTAGTTGAACGACAGTGTCCAGTGTCATTCTCAGTGAGCCTGTGGCACTATCAACAAGATGATCAATCTGTGTCGGACTAAAGTTAGACCAGGAGTCCTCTGTTATATTGAGACATGGTATTGAATCAAATGCAGAAGGAATCACTTCTTTAAATTTAGCTACAGCACTGTCAGTTAGACATCTGTGTAGAAGCTTTTGACTACACTATGGTCGTATGAACTCAAAACTTATGAGGTGATGGTCTGAAAGAAGAGGGTTCTGTGGGAAGACCTCCAAATGCTCAATGTCAATGTCACATGCAAGAATGAGGTTGAGGATGTGGCCAAAGCAGTGAAGTTGCTGGACTTTTATATCCGCTAAGTATAATGTATTATTTTAGATAACAACAAAAAAGAAGACTATGTTTCAACCATAGACTTTATAAAAACTAGACCAGGTAAAGCCATGGTTTTATGGAATTACCTTTGACCTGTGTTTTGAAACACTTGAATGTTAACGTTTACTCACACATCAATGTTGTGATAAATTAAACTGAAACAAGTATAAACTGCACCACCTCTTATATCCTGAAATGCTGAAACACACACCCACACACACACACACACACCCACACACACACACACCCACACACACACACACACACACACACACACACACACACACACACACACACACACACACACATAAACTGCTTAGCTACCCTAGAGGTAATAAGTATGGATTCACAGGCCAGAACACTTGGGATAGAGGGGGCGGGGTTACTTAGCAACGAGCCTGTTGACATCCAAACAATGTTCCTGTCGTCAAAGTGGCTGGTTGTGCCAGACTGAGGTTCTGCTGAGTTTAACAATGTCACTGGTGTGTTCCTAAATGCGGACAGAGGAACAGCCAACAGACTGCCGGGCTGAATGACACCGAGCAACGCAAAGTGCTTAGAGAGCAAATTCATAGAAATGCTGTTCACACCCCTGTATTTCCCATTGTACGGTCCATGCAAGAATGTATGCAGTGCTCACAGGTAGAGAAGACAGACAGTCTTTGAAAGAAAGTAGACAGATGTGCTCAGACATGGTTGTAGAAATTTGGCAAATTCTGCAACTGCTTTTTATTTAATTTTAATTTTTACTAAGCAGAAGGTGATATTTCTAATATTTCTTATAATTTGCATTTCATTAAAAAATAATATCAACAAATGATGTGAAGTATTATTGTTCTTTTGAGGACTTCATCAACCCTCTCCATTCTAAAATGCTTGTTTGGATCTTTATTGAGCTACTGGCAAACCTAAGTTTTGAGGCTTGGCAAAGTCATCAAGCTCATTCGCTCATTTGAAAAACAGACACATATATTCCGAGAGGAACTTAAGACTGCCCACCAAACATATGATTCATGCTTCTTCTTGCAGGGGTTGTAGCATACATCATGAAATGCTGTTTAATGCTATTCATAGTGAGCAGTCCATGGCATTGATGTCATGACTTGTACGTTACATATTTCAGTCTACCCCGAGATAGCAGAAATGCTTTGCAGTGTAATTAATACCCATTGTTTTTTAGTGTACTTACTGATTACTTAGAATACCTTTGCATTTTAGGCATCAGGTTTCAGCTGCCTTGGGAAACATCTCCCAGCTAATGGCTATTTATAATGCAGAAGAAGTAGATACGAAGCCAGAGTCACTGACGGGGATGAGATGTGAAAGGTTACTTCAGGACACAGCTCATTCTCACTCCGATGGCAAATATTTACATGTAGTACCGTTAGTTTGTGTGTTTGTGTGTGTGTTTGTGTGTGTGTGTGTTTGCTGTTTAACAACTTTCGTCTGTGACCTTCAGAGAAAACTGCTGGACACATTTAGTGTGGGCACCAGATGTGCCGAGCCAACTGCTTCACACAATGTGTCCAGTCCACATCACTGCGTCATGCAGATGTTTCTATTTTAGGTTGTCGGCTGACTACACCCCGAGAGCTTTCACTTCTCACTCAATATGTCTTGTGTGAAGCTGCTTTGCATTAGTGTGATGCTGCATAATTAATCACACAATGTTAATGGAATAAATAATGGGCTCCATGGTCAGAAGGTAGATGGAACACCAGCAGATGTGGGGCAGCACAAACCAAACTATATGATGGACTTTTGATCATCAGTTGCTCCTGTGCATTATGTCCGATGAGAAAATCCCATAGAAAACTCCAAGTGCTACAATAGTATTTTAGTTAGAAGCCCAGATTCATCAGTGCATTTACTTGTGAATACTACACATAACAAGTAGGTGATTAGATTGGTTTGGATAATAAAATACAGCTTTTTGAGTTTTTCAACAGATAAAATGAAAATACAGGCTGTTTTAGTCCTGTTATTATAATCATCCTGATTATGTAAACAACGTGTGTAATCCATTGCAGACAAGTTGACCATATGACAACACAAACAAGAAGTGGCTCATATCTCCGCACACGCCCCAAATCGCTCAATATGTCTGGACCTCAATCTGCAACAATTGTCATTGTAAATGCACCAATGAGTGGATGAGTGGAGCAGAAGAGGCTGTGGTGAAGGAACATCTTAATGATGTCATTGTTTCTATTTAATTATTTGTGTGAGCCTGTTGGATAGGTCCGGGAGACTAATCTAATCGTATTCTTGTTGTGCTTTTTTCTCAATGGCAATAATTACAGAAACATCCAGCTTACATTTTCCTCCTTTTTTGCAGCAATATAGATTAAATATAGTTGAACATAAATTCAAATACATACATTTTTTTTAAATATGTTGTTGATTAGAAAAGATATGCATTAACATTTTTTTTGAATGTCCAGAATTATTTGTGATATACACATTGGCTCATTGGCAAAGTTTGATTGTTCATAAATCTTATTTAGTTATTTTATAAAGCCATTGAATATAAAGCAGAGCATTGTTACTAATACCTGTCATATATGTAATGGATGTGCTCCAATAGAGACTGGCTTTGCTTTAATGAACTGTCTGAAAGTTCAAATATGTTTATCAGAGAATATACTTGTTTAAGCTTGGATTATATCGTTTGTGTTGGAAAGTTTAAAGAATGCATATAGCAATCTCTACACACTGAGGCAAGGTAAGCAAATAGAAGTACAGTGGCAAAACCAAAATGGGTTAGCCTACCACTCCAAAAAGTGGAAGAGTTTACTATAGTATGCTACACATATAAGGAGTCCTACTGCTGTCATCAGCATTTTTAGCATTATAGACTGGCGCTGATTCAATATTTTTGAAGAGGAAGCATAAAATATATAGCACAAATAATATCGCGCTGACATTGTTTTACATGTTCCTTCATGAATGGCCTTAAACTTTATTGGAAATAAACTGCATGTTGGCTTAAAATTAGGAGCTTTTTATTTTAAATCACGGATAAGCCCTGTGATAAGTTGATTTATTTATACAAAAAAGTAACTAGAAAAAAGGATCTTTACATTGGCTATGGTATCTAAGTTAGGTCAAGGAGCCAATCCAGGACCCCCCACCTGAAAACATAGCAGCCATAACCTGCTTTTACAAGTGTATGTTGGGTTTAAAAGTCACCGTTTGTTCAGTTCTTTCACATTCTCCCCTGGCGAGAGAAATAACAGTGTGCGGCGAGTGAACCCCGCGCTAATCCCATCTCCTCTGCGGCCGTGTGGTGGACCCCCGAGACGAGCCGGGGGCCAGCGGCGGGGCCCCTGTCCTGCAGCAGCAGCAGCAGCAGCAGCAGCAGCAGCAGCACCACTCGCAGTCAGGCAGCGGGACTCCAGGCACTCACTTCCCCAGCTGCTGACGTCAGCTGGCAGCCTGGGCTGTGCTCGCCGCTCCGGACATAGCGCCGAGAAAAAATGCTGCTCTCCGTACCGCCAAGGGCAGGAATCAACCCATACAACGGCTATAACAGCAGAAACAGCAAAAAGGTAAACGCTTTCGGGCTTTCGCCCTATGTTCGACTTGTTCGCCATGCAGGGCAACGAGCCTGTGCCTGTCTCGGTGGGAAAGGGCTTGTGACAGTGAGCTGCAGTGTCCTTGAAAAGCGAAACGTACTGAATTTAACTTCAGACTTCGTGGAGTCTGGAGCCGCCGGGCTCCGGGCTCTGTGTAGGTGGGACATTACGCAGCGCGCTGTCCTGTCCTGTCATGTTTTTTTTTAATTTGGTAGTATTTGTGCGTGTGTAGTACAGCGGAGGATGTCGATGCCGCTCTGCTCACTCATTTGGAAAAAAAAGTCAATGGTGGAGAGCAACTTTTATGGGTAACTGTACGTGTCGGGATAGCGCGTCTGTGCCAGGATGTGTTTGTGGAAGTGGGGGTAGGGTGAGCGGCGGGATGAGGGCAACACGATGAACTATGCCTCTTCCTCTTGACACTTATATCTAATATATACTGTTAAATCAGCCTCTTCATTGTCTCCGCTGCTGCGTAAGTTTGCAAAGTTTTTTTTCTTTTTTCCCTCTCGTTTCCCATCTCAAAGCGGAATATGCCCCACCCCTTAAAAAATCTCACCAGACCCATTGTGACTACATTCCCAGAATTGCATTCAATGTTGACATTGTCACTTTCCTAACCAATATGTGAGGGAAGGATAGTCTAAACCAGATAAGATGTAGGCTTACAACATAAGGAAAACAAATGAAAGACCTATTCCAATTAGCTACATGGCAAAGCTGAATTTTCTGCATTTCAAAAATGCTTCATAATCCTTCTTCCTGATGGGCGTATCTCGTGTCTTCTCTCTATGACCACAATAGCTTAGAAGTGATGATAACAGCTCCTTGATTATGCATGGTGGCATTATGTTGTGATTGCACATCCTCTGGATTCACAGTCGCCCCTCCTGTCCTTCTGCTCGGCTGCTTTTCCCAATCTGGGAGGCTGTGAGCTCCTCGACTCTAAATGGCATTTGGAAATTGTATATTGACATATTGTCTTTCAGTGATCTTGGGCACCGCCTGGCAGCTCATCCCTCCCGGATCTGTCAACACTCTTGCCAGTCTGGGTTTGAATTGTTTGTTCTAACCTCACTTCCACACATACACAATTTGCATTTTTATGGAATATACATTCATGTGCAGTTATTTACTTGAGCTGTTACTAAGTTGGACCTCATTATATTTCCATAATGTATAATATTTGACAGGCAAACCCTTCCCTAAACTGAGTCATCTTGTAAGTACTTGCGGTTTCATTCTTTTAAATTTGCCTCTGTTGTCTCTGACTATATGCATTATAAATGTATAATATAGATAGCCCATTGTCCAGGTAACCATTCAATATAGACAGTGTCTTCGACTAGTGTTCAATGAGCTGTCCTCATTCGAAGCATTAACGCCTCTCCCTTTGTCATCTAAGTGCTAGAGCTGCAAAGTTTAGTCCATTAGTCCAAACTGACACAAATACCACCAAATGTGAGTTTTCCAGGAACCAGTAATAGCATGCCATTTGAGCAGACTAATTAAAAATATATAAATGATGAACTAAAATATATAAAATATGATAGACTTCATTGATTCTATGATCAAAAAGTCACGTAATACTATAAGAACAAGAACTGATGGATGAATAAGTAACTTTCAAAATATGATGTATAATAATTATGTATGTACAGAGGTATATGGATAGATGGTGATGCATGATGTAAACACTTTGAAGTAAATGTGTGAATTTGGGCTGTATACCAAAAATACTTGACCTGACGATCTTATGAACATGCTCTAAGAATGAAGTATGAAAAAAGGCACTAAATAACGAATGTAAAAGGACGTTGGGGCTGCTCCAGTGGTACTTCTCTATATTGTGGAGGGAAAGTTCACGGCGAGGTCAAGTTCCTGTGTTGTGATTCCTAACATTTCCTCCTCCCACATCCACCTCCTCCTCATTCTTTGTATCTCTTGCTCACTATCTGCCATACCTGAGTTGCAGGAGTACGCAAAATCCAAAGCTGATCACAAAATAAACACGCCGATAGGTTGCTCTTTGTGTGCAAACTGTGATTACCGAGGCGTTTGGTTTCTGTCGTGCTTAAAGCCATCTGCTCCTCCCCTGACGGCGCCTCATTTCCGCCCTCAAATAAATAGAATTAATGTCCTCAAATCAAATTTGGTCGGTTTCCGTGTAAAGCCTCCTAGTTGGTAAAATAACAGGAGGCTCGTCGCTTCTCAGGGTATCACACGTCTGGCTCAGGGGCTTGTTTTTTGCATGCATATATAAATGAGGTAATATGCATATTTAGAGCCAAAAGTGCCGCCTTTCCAGTAAATAAGCCTCCAACAGTTCAATTCAGGCTATATTGAGATTATTAGCCTCCTCAGAGATTTGGTGGTAACTGAAGCACATTTATAAAGGGTGTCACGCACAAACCTTCAAGAAGGAATGGCAGCAGTGAATGGTACGTTTTTCTTTCGACCTCTGCTTTGAATCATGCCATCTTCTTTTAAAGTCTGAATGTGTGCGTTTGAAAACACCCAAAACACTGACAGACCGGGTATTATATCCCAGCTACGGTGTGTCACGTTTAAATTCACCTGAAGTTTTGCTGAATTCCTTCTTTTCTTTTTCTCTTGACTTGGAATAATCCTCTCAGTAATGTCAGAAAAAGCACAATGGTTAAAGTTAGTCCTGATAAGGGATGCATGTAAAATGTATTCATTTAATAATAAATAACAGACACTTTTTGATCTGCAAATCTAGACAGTTTGTGTTTAGCTTACCTACTTTGGTGACTCAATTCATGCATGTCAGATGTAAACTGTCCAATCACAACAGTTTAATTGGAGCTTAGAGAGATTCATCACACTGCTCTCAACTCTGGGGACCAGAGCATTTTAACTACACAAGCAACTTACAATTAAATTGCATTTATTACTAAGGTCTTTCCTTTTATTCCTTTCATTGGGTTAACTTACATTTATATTTAGCTTAAAGAATTTAGACCCTATTGAATCATATTTCATTGTGATGAACAGTGATGTAGAATTGAAGTGAATGCTTGTGTCTGTTTAGTTCCTGTGTGATTTTTATTAAAATCAAATTCACTTCCATTTTATCTTGGAACACAGGTTAAGGAATTTAAATGAACCCGAATGGCTACATCCCCTGCGTTAGTTGACACTTCCTTGTTTTTGGATTCCTATGTCTCAATAACTTGAGAGTTGGCTGCTTAACAGCAATCTTCGTTCATGAAAGAATTCACCAAGTTCACATCTTTTCAATAATGACAGTGTGTGCTAGTTGTACCTCATAGACTAATTACATTTTCTTACAGGATCATGCTTATGTAAGAATTATTATCAGCAACTCAAAAATCTCAGAATTCATCAGTCATGCTAAGTGTGAGATGGCATGTATGTCTTCGATCGCAGCAATAAAGGGATGAATCCTGAAGGCATCATCAATCAAAACTAATTAACATTTAATAAAATGACGCATGTACATGTTCCTTGCTCTAAAAAAAAGTAGAAGCCTTTTAGACACTTTTAGGTTCTGCAGTTCGCACATTTCTAGCTTGGTTGAGTCTCACAGCTCTTACAGCATCCGCAGGCAGCTGTTTGCATCAAACAGTAGAGCGACTGCCAGCAGTAACATCAAGTACAAAGAACATGCGACCCTACAAGTTAATACCCTAAAATGACCGTTACAGTTGGGTCAATATCGTTAAATCTTAAGGAAATGTTGGTCGATAAGTAACGAGAAGATGTCCAAGGTCATTTAGAAACAGTGTCTCCATTACGTCCACCATAGAGCATAGATAAGATGATTTTAGGCTTTAACAAGTCCAATTCAGGATGTATCTCAATAATAAATAAATAAAAACATTTAAGGGATCGTACCAACATCGTTTGAAAAACAAACAAATAATATCCTTAATATGCTTTTGAACCCTCGATACATATTATATATTGGAGGCAATGTCACCTAAAAAGATCCAGTATTGGTGGGGCTGAAATAACAAGATCATCTTTCTTTAGTCACATTTTTCTATTTACCAAAGATAAATGCTTTGTATAAAAGGCCCTGAACTCATAACTGAATGCTTGTAACGACTCCCAACAGGAAATACAAAACATACACAAGTTGCTGTCTACAGGGCTTCTTCTTTCCTGTGTGTGTATTAAACCAGCTGTTCTGCTGCAGTGACTCTGTCCTCAGTGAACCCTCCTGAACAGTCACCTTTGTCTTCTGGCCCTCCGCCAGTTATATGTTTATCTATCTCTTTGTTTACTTTGTCGGATGTTTCGGAATGGTCCCCACCTTCAATGCCAGCCACCTACACCGGCCAAGGTGAACATGTAGAGAGAGTCGGAGCACTTGACAGCTGTCAGGAATCTGATTCCAAGTACCGCAGTAAAGCCAGACACTCGGTGCGCATCGCATTTTGTTAGAACTCTAGCTGAGCTGAGGGACAGTGTTTGTAGGTATCTGTTTCCGAGCTTTGGCCACCTGACCCAGCTTGAAAGCCGGCTAACGCATGTACATTTGCACTGTGCATGTGCATCAACAGCATTAAGAGACAGACAGTTTGAGGATTAAAAAGTGGCTACGAAAAGACAAAAGGAAGGGGAGTGTTAGAGACGGAAAGGAAGGAGAGGATTCAGGAACGAGCCTGGGCGTGAGTTTGGTGTCCCTGTCACCTGGTTGGAATGCAGAACTCCTCATTCAGATGGCTGCGTGATAAGATCAGGAGCTGATACAGAGGATTTCCTGCCTGCTGCCAGCCTGCAGCTTAGCGCTTTATTAGACACACAGTCCTCACCTAAACCTTGAATAATCTGAAACGTCTATTCTTTTATTTTTGTTATGGCTATCTAATTATATGTTACTATAGTAGTTTATATACGTTTCTCTCCATATACTTTTTTTTAATCAGCATGGCAAACAGCAAAGGATGTGGATTTAGAATCAAATAGCTTTTTCCAAAATGTTCTTTGATGCTTCAGAAGTAAAGATTTTAAGCATGAAACTATTTTTCCCATGACCCATTGGAGCTGGTGCAAAGCAGCAGGCGTAACTCTATACAAGCCGGAAGCTGCGCCCTCATTCAGCCGGGCTATAAATCTGTGCATTAGCATGTCAGCTGGTCAAACGACCATGGCTCTTTCCTGCCTGAGGACAAGACAGGCAGCCAGGACATGGGAAGGCAGGCAGACCCCCAACAGCCAGGAAATCAATGGAATTCTGTGGGTCAAACTGGGGTCGACTGGAGAAGCCCCCACAGGGAGAGATGGAGATAAAAAACCGAGGTGGAGTGAGACTCAAAAGAGGGCTGGACATCTAAACAGAATTGTGCAGAGATAAACTATTAGGTGTTCAAAGTCTTAATATGACTGAATTACTATTGATAGTTTAATTTAACTTTGAACACAAAATAAAAACACATTTTATATGTATTGAGAGAACACAATGTACCTGGCAGCTTCAGATCATTGATGTTCGTTTATATCAAGGTAGAGGAAATGGTTTTATTTATAGAAGTGTTCCTGATTTTTATCTTTAGTCTGGTCCTAAAAATATCATATCTTTTGTTATGAAGTTTGAGCGATTCAGCAACAGCAAAAGAAGAACATTAATAATCCATCAAAACCCATATATTGTCTCTTGGTGTTCAGGTTTCAAAATAGAACAATCCTGGTTGTAGTAGTTTGACTATCTATTATTATTAGATAGTCTTTATCAGTTTTCATTAGAATATAGCATTAATGTAAAACATTTTTGATTTATTCTTAATTTTACCTTAATAAAGTTGTCTGAAACTGATTTCTGAGGTCAGAATGTCTGATTAATCCTACAAATCTGGAAAATAGGCTTAAAATATTAGTGCTTACATCATTGGTGGTTTATTAAATCAGTCAATAAGTAATTTATTAAGCAAAGATGCCAAACTTTTCCTGCTTCTATTTTCTCGAAAGTGAAGATTGGCTGCTCTGGTTTATGTCATTGTACATGTAATATCTTTTTTTTATTTTGGACTGTTGGTCAGACCAAACTATCAATTTGAAGACATCACTTCGGCCAATCATAATTTCATAGAGGTGGGAACTTTGTTTATTGTAGTCCAAGATACTTTATTTATTTGTTCATAAACTTTTGTTGCTCTCTCAGCAACTACTGATCTACTGATAAAATAAAATAAAGGTGTTTCAGCTCGGTCTTTCACGGTACACATGCAAGTCAAAAGCACAAGCACACTGAAGTAGCCTGACATGTAATAACAAACTGCTGGGTTTCACTTTTGTTCTCTTGGTTAGTTTAGTTTGGGATTAAAGTTAAAGTTTAGATTTCATAAACGATCTATTTTGACTTAAGACATTATGCAGATCAATCAAGCATTCTACAGCAGTAGGCTGAAGTGTGTATGCATGAATGTGCTTTGCTTGGTTTGTGTTTGTTTGTGTGTGGTTGCAAACTGGTGATTTGGGCTTATGTTGCAATGGTGTGCTCCTGCTACAGTCTGGAGCTTGATTGGGACTAGGCACTGGTACAAAGTGTGTGAAAGAGATTACAGTTCTCTGTTATTCACAAATCAGCTTCCTCCAAAAATCATCATGTGATAGATAAACTCTCATGGGCAGGCTTGTGCAACATTTGTATGTTTTTTACGGGCCCTGAAAATGTTCCAGGGCCCCATTCCTTGTACTGGATCATTTTCAGGAAATGATTACATAAATCAGCCTTTTCGGGTTCCACAAAGCAAGTTTGGCAAAATCACCATAGCAACACATTCAAAATTGTGTACCTGCTCCAGCGCAGGCTAACTTAAGTTAGCTGGATAAGCTTGCAGCTCCCTTCCTCAGAGATCCTCTTGATGAAGGAGTGACATTAGTTAGATTAGCGTTTCATAGGGAGAGAGTTCTTTGAGATCGCCAAGATCCGTTATCACGCCATCATGACTTCCTATACAAGAGCTATCGATTCTGCCCTCAAGGAATCATTTATTTACAGACCTTCTCGAGCCATCAAATCTTCCTCTGGCCCAAACGTGGCAGATGTTGTCAATCGAAAAGGCGTTCACAGCATTAAAGTGCAGGTACATATGACATTTCCCTCAAATTACATTATAAAAAAAAAATCATATGTCTTTGACAATAGGGGTCATGGGCCTTGCAATTGTCTGATGTAGACGTATCACCCACTGTCCAATACCCATGTACTGTACATGCAAAGTAAAGGCACAGATACAAATGGGTGCGAATTAAGTGGATTTTCATTCAGTTATCCAGCCGTGTGATCCTACGGGCGATGTTGTGAACCCAAACACGAAGGCGTTTGATGTCCTGACGTTTATGGGATTTCCACAACAAGTATAAAGCAGGAATAGTTTTTATTTATTAGATAAGCCACGCCCCCCTCCAGCGGGAATGAAGCGAATGAATAAACCACAAATAGTCTGGCGAGTAAACTCACGCGAGTAAAGCGTTGTGAATATTCGTGTAAATACAGCATTCCGCATTTAACTTGTCTGCGATAGGTTGCCATGCTTTTTGTCTCGCTCCCGCAGCGTGGCGGTGGTAGATTTTGTCCTGAGTATGGTCTGGACTTCCTCATGTGCGTTCGTGATCATCTCCTGCTCGTCAGCGGAGAAAAAAGAGGCTCTCCCTTTGAGTTTATTTGCCATTGTGCTGTTAGACAATCATGGATTCTGTCATTGGATTCTTCCCTCTTTTGAAGTCGGACGGGAACACACAACTATCCTGAGTACTGAAGTCTGGTTCAAATCACAAGATTAATTTAGCACGGATCAGCCTTTGAGAAACCAAGATAATTAATTTAACCTGGCTAATAGGACTTACTTAAACCATGTATAAGGCCTTGTTCGACGTAGAAGGGGCTTTATTTATCATTCAAATGTACAAGACAATTAACAAAATAGACAAAACAGTTTACTGCCAAAAAGATTTATGCTATAGATTTCATCCGACCAACCAACCATGACCAATATGTATACATTTATCCTATAATCTTTATAACCTTTCCTCATGGTGGACGTGTGTACACAGCCCTGGATCCCTGGAGTGAAAGATATAAAAGGAAAGAGCACTATTTCACTAAGCAGCTCGTGTCTCCATCTGACCGAACACAAACAAACACATGGACATGTTCTGGTTTCTTCAGCAGCCGAGGAAGAGGGGATTATCTTGAGAGGAATGAGGCTCTTGTTGAACCGGCTGCTGGAGGTCAGAGGGCCTGTGTGAGACGGGCTACATGCTTTATAGATGGCGTCTAATTAGCGTGATTGGTTGACGTTGCTGGTGGTCCTGGTGTGACTTTGACTTCCTGCTGGGCTTTTCCTAAACACCACCAGTCTGCTCAGTGACCCTCTCTTCTCCCCTGAAATGAACCCTTTGTCCTCTTCTGTCCTCCACCCAATCACTCTCTCAAATGAGACGTTTCATCCTCACTGCTACACGGTTATACTGTTATTACCTTCACATTGAAAATGCAGAAGGTAATGTTTTGGCCGGCGTGTATTTATTTGTGAATATGTCCGTTTGTCCGTCCGTTATTCGTCTAAATCAGACAAACCTGAACCGATTCTTAGGATACTTGGTGGGATGATTGGTCATGACCCAAGGAACAATCGATTAGTTTTTGGGAGTGATTGGGTCAAAGGTCAAGGTCAAGGTCACGAAAAGGTGAAAAACTTGTTATTCGTCTAAATCAGACAAAACTGAGCCGATTCTTATGAAACTTGGTGGGATGATTGGTCATGACCCAAGGAACACTTGATTAGTTTTTGGGAGTGATTGGGTCAAAGGTCAAGGTCACGAAAAGGTGAAAACCATAAATTTGCGATATCTGGGTTAATTGGCATCCGATTTGCGTGAAACTAGTGCCAAATTGTTCATAATTCAATCTTGTGATATTCGAAGGTATGCGCTCTACCGAGTGCCCATTCTAGTTGTTATATTGTTATTCCTTCATATGCAACACTGAATGAAAACATGTGGCTGCTAGATTAATTTGATGTCAATATCTCGCTGCAAACAGACATTTGCCATTTCTGGCAAGCCTGATCTGAAGTGTTGGGAATACAGCCAATAGATCTAATCCTGGAAAGATATATTTTCATTTATTCCATTAAAATAATATTCCCATGCATGGTTACACAACCTTTTCTTTGTTTTTTTATAAAGAGAGCCCCAATCCCCTAGTGAGAGGAGGTTGTTGCACAACAGCCCTCCATGCTCCAAATGGTGTGTCATCGATTAGTTGACTGCTGTAGTTTACTACAAGGATTCACCGGTGCTAAGTCCTTGTTGACTTATAGAATGAAACAACCTGAAGTTAAAGACGAGAAGAAGGTTCTGTAGTAGTTGACGCTCGTATCAGATCATGACAGATGGTCGCAACATGAGCGTGTGACTATGTATAGGCATATAGTAACAAAGTCCTGGTGTACTTTTGTCACACATCTCTTTGAATTTCTCTTTGTTTGGATCAATGGGCTTTGTATGTTATGTGGACTGAACTGACCCATGTTTTTATGTTGTGCTGCTCGTGATCTTGTTAGCTGCGGATACTGTTTGAGAGGGAAAGGTCAGTTTAAGACGATTGAAATTCAAGCTTGATCAAATTAATTTATAAATACCTGCTTTTATATGTAAAAGTAATAGAATAAGAAAAGTAGCTGAAGTATAAAACTTATTCACATCAAGTCTCTATATTTAATTCTGCATCATCAAACTGACTAAATGTTAGTTTTACATCTTTAGAGCTTTGGTTTTGATTTTCACCGCATGGATGTTTTGTGATTCCTAATATAAAATAGTAGTTGCTCAACACGGAGAATGCATAAGAGGCCTCTTTACCCTATAAGGAGTAGGCAGCCAAGAGGCCCCACATTCCCCTCAGAAAGCACGTTTGGTGAGTCTTCACATGAGGGCTGTGTGATATTATTTGTCACAACTCCCACAAAAACTTTTATTCTCGTGCAAGACTACTTTCTATGTCTCAAAATGTCCAAACAGTACTTTTGAATTCTCACGCTTTTCCAACGCTGTGCTCGTTCAAATGTTGGTGTTAAATAACTTCAGGTATTTTCACAATGATTCATACACAGTCAACTAATTCATCTTCTTTCTTATTGCAGCAGACCTATGTGTCGTCCGGCCACCAGATGGCTCCCCCAAGTCCCAACAACAACAATAGCAGCAGCAGCAGCAGTGGGGGAGGGGAACAGCTGAGTAAAACTAACCTGTACATCCGCGGCCTTCATCCTGGGACCACGGACCAAGACCTGGTCAAGCTCTGCCAACCGTGAGTTATTTTAAATACAAATGATTGAATTCGGAAAGAATATAATGTCACGCAGACATGTTTTATTATGCGGATTGAGCCTTAAGAATTCCACATCAAGAGTTACTCTCATGACTCTATCCCTTAAAGATAGAGCCACGAGACAATTATCATAGCATCGAGACAAACCTCTTTGTACTGGAAGATAGTACCTCCAAGTCTGAGGCCATGGTTTCTGCCTGAAAATGGTGGATTGCTCCCTCTGATTTAGGAGGGAGTCAAGAGTCATCACCAAGTGCAACGTTGACGTCACCAAGCTCAACATTAACTTCAAACAATGAAACAATAATGTCCCAAAGTGCAACGTTAACGTCACCAACCGCAACCTCACGCAGCGCAACGTCCCCAAGTGCAACGTTAAGATCACCAAGTGCAACGTTAAGATCCCCAAGTGCAACGTTAGCGTCACGCAGGGCAATGTCACACAGTGTATTTTACACGCTGCAGGTTGAGCCACAAAGGTATTGGCCCTACTGTAAATTAGTATGCGTTATTATTATCACGAACGGAATACGTTTTCTTTAGTAATCTTTGACGCTATGTTGTAGAAGGATTTGTGTAGAAAGGAATAACAGCCACAGCCTGGAGCATTTTCTTCATCTGTTGGACACATACAATTAAATTGTACATCGGACATAATTTGATGTTCAGAAAAAAGAAGTTGTGGTTTCTAAATAAGGATGCTGAATTGCCACAACTGAAGTCAGTTTGATTCAATCTTAACAGTCCTAGGAAGCACTAGAAATTGACAGCAAAATGGTCGAGCCTGAGAGGGAATTAAAGGAAAGAGTTTGAACACAGAGAGTCGGGGAAAGAGGGAAGGGGCCAGAGAAGGGTACGGCATGCTGCCTCTTCATGTCCTGATATAACCTTTCAGGCTGAATTGGCTCCACAGCAATGGCCTAAGACGTGCATGCTATACACACACCACACACACACACACACACACACACATGCACATGCACATGCACACACACACACACACACACACACACACACACATATCCACATACACTGATAAAACCCAGCAATAATGCAAACAAACTGGTTTTGCCGGCTGCAGGTCAGGGCTATGCTGTATGTCACAGAAGAGATTTGTGAACTTTAGCCGTACATCCGTCATCTCCACAGGTCATTAACAGAAAAACACGCCTCCCTGAACGAGCACTGGCCATAGCTAACAGTCCCTTTCTGAGATTGTTTGTGTCATTCTCCAGTTTAGCGACTCTGACCCGACATAACGGAGGAAGCCTTAGAAACATCGGATCCCAAGTACAATTGTACACAGCTCGCATCTGATAATCATGTTAATATTTAACTGCACACAAACATAATCAAAGCTGGATCAATCAAAGAAAATGTGAACTCGTCGGTTGGTATGTGAACCTTATAGCCTGACGATGTCATACTCAGAATTCTAGTCAGAATATGAGTCTGAGACCGCTCCGTTGGGCTGTGATTATGGGGCGTGTCTCAACCGAACCAGGAAAGAGCTACAACCAATCAGAGCAACGTAGTATGTGACGTGTTTTAAGAGACGCATAGTTGTTGAACTCAACTGCACGCACACTGGAAGAAGCAAGCGCCTTTTGATGACGTGGTTGGTTACGTTACTGTGGATCATCTGTCCGTCATCGTATAAAGCCCGCCCTGACAATTTGATTGGTCTGTCATCGTATAAAGCCCGCCCTGACAATTTGATTGGTCCGTCATCGTATAAAGCCCGCCCTGACAATTTGATTGTCCCGGTTAATTTTTGACCGGAGAATAATTTCTCCACAATGGAGCGATGCCAGAACCAACTTCCCGACCAAATTTCTTTAGGACGGGGCTAAGTTCGGTCTGGTATCCAGGCTATGAACTTTAGGGATTTGAGAGTAAAAGCAGGGGACTGACAGAGGAGTCATTGTGGGGTTGAGAGAGGACAGAGACTTTAAGGGTGGGAGGGAGGGCTACCTCAGAGAAGAGTAGCATGACATGCTGGGAAAGAATGTCAGACAGCTGTCTATGGGAAAGAGATGTCTTTTAATTCTCTTAGGTAAGCAGAAGCTGCCATCAGACCTTTAAACTCTCCTAGTGGGTCTATTCGGTGAAACATGAAACACAGCTTCTGCTTTTCGTTCTCATTTTAATCAGTGAAACGGATCAACGGCTTCAGTGTTTTTCAATCTGGAGAAATTAGCTTAAAATGAGAAAAATCCACAGGCTAAACTTTTGATTTGATAGGACATTTTTATCCCTAACTTAGTTTTTCACTAAGATATATTAAAAAACAATTATTTATATTTGGAATATCTATATTTGGAATATTTTTTATTTTGAATAAAGAAATTACATATATTCTAAACATGTTTTTACTGGCATTAACAGTTTATGTATGTGTATATCGTTTGTTTGTGCTCTTTCGAGTCTATTTTTCATCATTGCCTTGATTTGACATATGAATGTGTATAAATGGAGCAGAGCAAGACATGCAAAAAACGTCTCGTGGCCAACATTTAAAAGGAGACGTTATGAGTGTATATGGCATGGATGTAACCACTCGGCCTCCAAGGTTGTACCTTTTTTTCTTTATTTCTTTATATTCTGCCATTTTCTCATCACAGTACATTCACATGAGTGCGTTCTGAGGACTAATGTCAGTTGAATGAGATTATTCCTGAAATGCATAATGTATGCCTGTTAGTGAAGAGATATGCACGATGATATGGTTAATCTGTTTGAGCCCTAAACGTGAATATTACATTGTTTTGTTTTAACTACAAGACTGTTATTGAACAATAAACTGTAGATCTTACATACATGTTTCTATATGTGTGCTTAAGAAGCTCAGAGATTTGACCAAAAGAGATGTAACATTTATGTTGGCCTTGAATTGGTTAGGTTTCATGAAGCTGTTTATATGGCAGTGGGAAACTATAAAAATAGCTTAGGGAAAGGTCATCTGGCTATGTGGCAGCAGATGATGAATTATTAATTAGTGTCTTTTTAATGTATCTGTCCTGATGGTAATGGGGAGCTGCAGGGATGAGTCCTAAAAAATTGGACATTAGTTTTGCGCTTCTGCTTCTTTTGTATTTAAATCAATGTTGTTTTTTTGTCGGCGGTTAACGCAAGCTTAAGATATTTTAACTTTCTATTCTACGATGTATAATATCTCAGTAAATACCACAGTGCTAACTTCCAGGTTGACCTACACAGCCAGTGTTTTGTTAAAGCTGATTTCAAGATTGCTGTTTACTTATATATCTGCTACCGTTTTCTTTCCTAAAAACATGCATGGTCTGAACGTAGATGCACATTTTACCGACTTACATTTTAGCTGAAATAGACTTTGGTTTCTGTCGTGAGCGTCCAGTCAGGACAGAGTCATCTGGGCAGATGTACACTGGAACTAGGCGGGAGTGTAGGACCCAGTGGTGCGCTGCGATGTGAGGGTGGAAAAACCGAGAGAGGGAGCGGGATGTGGGGGGAAGGAAGGCGAGCGCATCAGGTTACAGTGTACATTCCGCCCAGACGCCATGTCGCCCAAACAGAGCAACTCACTGGCTAAATCCACCAGACAAGGGCAGGTCTATTATACTGGAGAGCTGACGCACCGACGCCTAACACTGCATTCTGTTGGTCTCCACTTCTTACATAGCAGTTCTTTTGAGGTGAATTTCATATGGCATCAATGTTTAATGCTACTGCACTCATTCATGATTTAATTTAATTGTGTGTGGGGGGTGGGAGGGGTGTGTTGGTGTGTGTGTCTGTGTGTAAAAGACAGGCCCATATATAAAAATATATTTTTGCCCTGGGGTGCTGTCTACTGTCTGTCGAAAACAACAACGCCATGGAGCAGGGTTATTGCACATCCTTCACCAACAAAGACAGAAGGGTGGAGGCAGACCCAGTTTTGAGTCGCACTCAAGATCGCAATAAAAAGACACAATAGATTGCACAAAGGAGTATGTGTTCATGTTCACACCTGTAGTCAGTCGGGCTGAGGAAGCGTGGCTGGGTTGGTCTGCAGATGTAGGAGCAGATTCCTCTTGTTGACCCACAGTCACCTCCGTCATTGACCCTGTTCTCTGATGTTCCTTCGGTCTGTTTTCCTGTCATTGCAGATATGGCAAGATTGTGTCGACCAAGGCCATCTTGGATAAAACCACCAACAAATGTAAAGGTGGGTAAAACGGTCATTTAAACTATTCTTTAATGTTTGACATCATAACTGTTGACATCCCTTATCTCCCTCGTTTGGTCTGTTTATTAAAAGAGTATTTCAATTTCTTTTTTTGATGAGTTAGTTGAGAAGATTTTTTTTTCCGCATATATAATGCACCTAGGAAGCTATAGCCCCAAAGGTTAGCTTAGTTCAGCTCCAAAACTGGAAACGGGGCCAAACAGCTACCTAGCCTTGTCTAAAATTACTAAACTTCTGCCCAGCAGCACCTCAATATATCGTACATTAATGTGATATTGCGTTTGTTTAATCTGGACAGTCAGCTGTTTACCCCATGCTACCCGTTGTCTGGCTTTAGCGTCAAATTTATTAGAGATACATGCAAACAAAACCTCATCACAGCTATTTTAATATGTTTTTGTGTGTTTTACAGGATATGGCTTTGTGGACTTTGACAGTCCAGGTGCAGCACAAAAAGCTGTCACAGCTCTGAAGTCCAGCGGTGTCCAGGCTCAGATGGCCAAAGTAAGAATTTCTCAACTCTATTATGCTTAATTCCCCCCGAAATTGACCATGAGGATAAACTTGTCAGGCGCTTCTCCAAATGGTATTGATTTCCTAAGAAGAACCACGTGCTCAACTTTAAGCACCAAGAGTCATATTCCCTTTCTCCACAAGCACATCTTTCACGTCATTTCAAGGTTACATGCAGTAGCATTGGCAAGTGTCCTTGCTGGCAAGGGTGCAAGATAAACAATTTCTAGAGAGGAGTGTCTTTGGTGTGTGAACCTGTGCCAATAATCGACAGTTGATGGAAGGATAAGGTCTCGCTACATTTGTTCAAAGCAAAATGACTCCCCTTTTCAGTTTCTTTTATTTCACCTCTCTTGCTGTTTTGTTAATCCTTTACTGCCTTCTCCTTCATCCCTAATGTTGTCTCCTCTTTCTTTATCACCCTCCTCGCCACCTTCTCTCTCTTCTGCCCTCGCCCCCTCGTCCTGTGTATGTTGCTAACCTGCTCCGGTTGTAACGCTTGTTCTGAGGTCTTTGTCCAAGTGTCTGCAGTCAAAGCAACTCTTGTCAGCCCATTAAGCTGATCCCTCTGGCTCTTAGGCTCCCCATTGAGGGAGCCCAGGGGAGGGTGCCACTACACCCACTGTTAATGGGACCGGCACAATAGGCTGGCATTGTCCATCGTCTGGGCCTAGGCCTGGGGCTGACACCAGCACTTAATACACTCCACCACCAGAGTCCCGCCCCCCTCCCAGTGTCCTGCACCCAAACAGACCCACTGCAATGTAACACCAGGGTCTCCCTCAGCCCAACCCTGGAAACTTGTAACAGATCTGCTCTGCCGGCTGACCTGAGCCAGTCCAGTGCAACCAAACCCGGAGTCTAAGTTCTCTGCACCTCCTCTGTAAGAGTGCCACACAATCCTGTGTATCTCAATACCCGACAAGTGAAACTGGAAACCAAGACTGGACTCACCAGACAACCTGGGCTCAGTCAGAGGTGTTAATAACCACTATAAAAACCTAAATATACACAGCTGCTGCAGAGTCACTAGGTCAGATCAGGCCAGAAAGAGACAAGAATGAATCTAAAAGGAGCTTAATATTAAACTCTCACTGCCTCTCGAGTTCCTCCTGTTTGCACCTTCACCATGGCTGCTGCAGAGTGTTGTTCACAAACAGAATCAGCCACACCTCACACTTGCCGTCCTCAAGAGTACGCTCAGTCCTCGAATGGGCCACCCCAGCCCTGAGGCTGCGGCCCCAGAGGACTGCACACAGAGTAGGAGAACCATTGAAGAGTTAAAAATAGATCCCTTCTTATTTCCCAGCACCTCCCTGTTCAAACTTAGACGTCAGTCCAACATACAAGCAGGAAAATACACAGAGACACACCTCTGGAGACATGGCTCACCTAGGGCCGGGCATAGAGGAATAGCACTACAACCATTCTGCACTTCTAAAGGACATGTGCCTGGGTTCGGTCCCACAGCAGTTTCATATCTCCAACAGGTGGTATGAATATGAAGTGAAATATCATGTGCACTGGCTGAGTTGGAGGATGAATACAAGGATGAAAAGGGAGTGAGTTTTTCTTCTTCCACGCAGCCTTTAACCCCATTAGTCTCATCTGTCCCATGACCTACTGCACTGTGCCACTGTGTTACATAATGGACATGTTGCCGCACCCAAAATGACGACAATCGCATAAGATCTCTTTGCCAGGTGGCTCCCGGCTGAGAACAGAGGCTACTCATAAAGGCAGTAAATCTTCCTCTGAGAAAGCTCTCTGACTTACGCATGCCAGTTCATCTCGTGCAGAAGTAACACACTGGTTGGCAAAGCTATCTCATAGCAGTGAGTGTAAAGAAGAAGGGAAAATGAAAGCAAATCAAATATATTTTGATGAAAGAAAAGAGCCTGTTAATCAGCAGGCTCTCATTTAGCCTATTACTGTCATCCTCCTATTTCATTACCCAAATTACTCAAGCCTCCCACTGCTTCCTATCTTGTCAGTTCCCTCCTGTACAACATATTAGTCTTTTAAGCGCCTCATTTCTCCCACCCTCCCTGTGCTCCATTCTCTTCCTTCACTCTCTGTTTCCCATCCCCTCTTTTTAGCCCAGCCTCTTTCCCCCGGTTGCCAGGCTCCTGTTGCTCTCTGAACTCCTAACTTCATGGCTGACTTCCTGTCTGCTTCTGCACAGTCACACAAGGTTTCAATTTCAAGCTAGTGCCACAAAAGAAGTCTCTAAATGATCTCTTTACTTGCTGCTATCCAGATCTCTTAATTAGACAACATTCCTCCAAAATATGTGACTTCATCTTGTCAGACAAATTCATGTATGCATGTGTCAGTATATTTATGAGTCTGTATTTTCTAAAAAACAGACACAGAGGCAATGACAAATGTGACAAACGATCCAAGGTTTCAGTTGATTGGTACTAATTGCTTAAAAACATTGGTATGTTTTTATTTTGTCCCATTAAATGAAGCTTGACTTGCTGCTCGCTAATTATGAAGTATAAATGTGCCAAGAGCGATGGCAGGTGCTGACATAAAGACAGGTTGCACTACTCACAGGATTTTATGCATATTGGAAAAGGTTTTAAAAGTGATAAAATGTCCTCATGGAAATGATTCAGCAAAGATGTTTGAAAGTGTTATGCTAAATTAGATATTACACCTTTTCTATTTAAAAGATTAGTGAAATTACTTTATTAACCACTTTAATTGAACCCCTTTAGGCTCATATACTCCAGAAACACGGCAGAAAGCAGGGTTGTTTTAAATAAGAGTCGGTAGTAATAAAGCAACGGTTTAAGATGTGTTTTGCATCAACAATTGGTGTCGCAATGAAACTAAAACAATCTCAAACAACAAGCTCTCTTCATGTACAGTAAGTCCATAAATGATCTGCATGTGAACTGATTTTCATGTCCACTTCCTGTACAGCAACAAGAGCAAGACCCCACCAACCTATACATCTCCAACCTGCCAGTGTCTATGGATGAGCAAGAGCTGGAGAGCATGCTCAAGTCCTTTGGCCAGGTCATTTCTACACGCATCCTCCGGGATGCTAACGGGACCAGCCGCGGTGTGGGCTTCGCCAGGTCAGACATAATACATCCCCAATAACAAGAAGTCTGTGTCCATGCCGAACATAAACACAAGGATTCAATTTGACTTTTTGCTTCATTTCAGGATGGAATCCACTGAGAAGTGCGAGGCCATAATTCAGCATTTCAATGGCAAATTTATCAAGACTCCACCGGGAGTGCCTGGTGCGTGGATGTTTGTTTGGTGTTAGAGGAACCCCGTGTTGCTGTTGCTGATGCCAGAGCTACGTGTTTCTGTCCGTGACCATTGATCTCACGCCCTTGTTTGATCTGTTGCTTCCACAGTGCCCACAGAGCCCTTATTATGTAAGTTTGCAGATGGAGGTCAGAAGAAGAGGCAGAACCAGGGGAAATACCTCCACAATGGAAGGCCCTGGATTAGAGATGGAGATACGGTGAGATGGCCAATTTTAACTCATCGTTACTAAAGGAAACTTCCTGTGTTCCTATGTTACATTTCCTGTTGGAAATGAAAGCGGCATCACTCTCGCTCTGTGCTTCAGAACGGTTTTAGCACAGACTGCCCCGGTGCATGACCTCACTGTTTCTGAATCCTGTGCATTGTTTTCACAGGGAGGAATGACGCTTGCGTATGACCACACAGCCTTACAAAATGGGTGAGTGGTATGCAGCGACTGACCGAAAACAGCCCCAACCCTCCAGGAAAACAAGAGTCGTATTCAAAGTGTAGTGACGTGCTGCCCCCTGCTGGACGTTAAAGGAACACAGCATGCTGTTGATGCTGGAGTTGTTGACACGGTGTGGCTGTCTTCATATTTGCTTCTCGATTTTCTCCGTCTGTTCGGCAGCTTCTACTCCTCACCCTACAGTCTGGCTCCAAACCGGATGATCGCCCAGACTTCTCTCTCCCCCTACATGCATTCTCCTGTCTCGTCCTACCAGGTAGGGCACTTCATCTTGTTTGTCATTAAAATGCTGACTTTTAAAAACTGTTTTGATGGCAAGACTTCATTATGTAAGTTAACAGAAAGTACTCTTATTATTTCGTGAGCTAGGCTCTCTCTTTGCAAACATACATAATCTCTGATGGGACTGCGCAAGCCACAGCTACTTTGATAACACGTTTCCTGATCTATAGGTGCACAGCCCGTCCTGGATGCACCATCAGTCATACCTCATGCAGCCAGCTGTGAGTAAACTGCCTTCGCCACCATCTCCTCCCCTCGTACACCCAATTAGCCAATCCATGTTTCTTGGGTGGATGGGATAGGTATCCATGATGAGCAAATCATGAATCATAAAGCATGCAACACGCTGGGAGGTGGTCTGAATTGAATTCAAAACAAATGTTGAGATGTTAACCATTCCCTATAGCCGAACTGTAGTTTCTGTAGAATTCTAAATGCATTCCAGTAGTGACAGTGATTCAGACTCCGCGTCTCTCTTGTGTGTGTCTCTATGCATCCACAGGGTACTGTTCTTACCCCAACAATGGATCACACCATGTCCATTCAGCCCACGTCCATGATGGGACCTCTCGCCCAGCAGCTAAGCCACCTGTCCATGGGCAGCACGGGCACAGTCAGTACCACACACACACACACACACACACACACACACACACACACACACACACACACACACACACACACACACACACACACACAAATGTCCCTATAACTAACTGTCCTGAAATTCCCGAGATCTGTCAATTCATGTCAAATACTAAAGACAATGTGTGTTTCCTCACTGCCTTCCCTACAGTATATTCCGGCCAACACAACTATGCAGGGGACCTACATCCCCCAGTACACCCCAGTGCCTCCCTCCAGTGTCCCAGTAGAGGTATGAAGCTAGCCTCAACCTCAGATGCTCCTATTCTATATTTCCATGAAGGGGATGAATCATATTTACTCGTATAGGGATGTGTTTACTAAAACTTGGCACATCAGTGTGTCCTTGTCCTCGCAGAAACTTGATTCTTGGACAGATTTTCTAAAAAGATCTGTTGTTGTTTTTGTTGAATTGATTAACTTCTCACCATCCGTCTAATCCGCAGTCAGATTCAACTGTTATAATTTTTACAAGCACAAATACTTAAATATCATAATATCATGCTTTAATATAATTCGGGCAGACTTACATATTTTTGTATTGGCTTTATTCCTTACTGTTATAGAAGCTGTAGTTCCCAGAAAACAATGTTTCTTACTGCAAACATACAGTATTTAAATCGTACTTCAGCACCTGCTGTATTTTAATGTTTTAAGAATGTCATTTTTCTTTAATTACGTTATGATAATTCATTAATTACATTGCGCCATGTCATTTTACTCTTGTCAAATAGCAGTGTGCTGTCCAAATAATGGATCTTTATTAGCTCCTCCGTCATTCAAAGAGAAGAGCCTCTGCCACTCATGAGTGAGAGTCGCAATCATTTCATTGAGACACTTGGCGCCGACTCACAATCTGTGTGCTCCCTGAGCGAGTGCTCTGCAGGGGGGGGCGGAGCTCATTTGACTCATTTGTTGGAAGGTGGAGCGCTGTGATGGTGGTGGGACCCCACAGGATGAGCAAGACAGTGAATGAGGAAAAAAAGGCCAGGTTTATGAATGGGAAGAGGCACGGGGTAACCACGACGTCTGACTGATTGGATGGATGAGATCTAGTGGGAGAGGAGAAGAAGGGGGGGAGGGGGAACTAGAGTGATGGGTGTTAAGGTAGAATTGGGTCAGTGTCATCAAAGGAAAATGTTAAGTATGTCTCTTAGTAAATGCGTCCTGCAGTATGCGATGGAGACCTGTCCAATCTGGATTTTGCACTTTGCGTTCATCCACTCAAAGTCATATAAGTCTTTGAAACGGTGGGAAAATACAGGATGTCTCCTTCTTCGTAGCTTTGATAGAAATCTGATTAATTGGCAAATTATTATTAATCGTCAAGTTGTGTATATTTCTAAAGACCTGTCCTCTTTTTTTAGGAGAATGGTGCTCAACAGCAACAGGTTGCTATGGAGCCTCCCGCAGAACACACAAACTACTCGTACCAACACACCAAGTGAAGCTAAGGTAGGCGGCAGGTCGCTCTGCTCTGTCCTGCTATTCACACAAATGTAGGCAGATGTTATTTAAGTGTCTAAACTACAGTCCTTTTGTCATTTTGTCAAGTGGTTTTGGTTCTGCTTATTGTTCACCTTCTTGCAGAGATTTATTTGTCCGTAGCCAGGCAGGCTGTTATCACTTGTTTTAGTCTGTATACAAAGCTAAGCTAAACGGCTCCAGCTTCATGCAGAGCTGACCACCATGGCAGTGGTATCATCTTCATCGATGCAGAGCATACAAGCCCGTTGCCCAAAATGTCAAACTACTTGTTTAAACTGGCCGTGGCTGCTTTATTGTCAGTCAGTAGCAGATTTAGTGAAAATCATACACAAGTACAATTTAATCCAGTACTATCAGGGGTGTCAAACTTATTTTCATCATGGCTGCCCTCTTAAAGGTCCGGAAACTCTTTAGAAGCTCCTCGAACATATTGTGAAATAGCTCTCTTTGCATTTGATTATTATTTATTTGAGTGTAGACATATTGTATATAAGAAAATGTCTCTAATATTACAACATATATCCATTTCATTTGAAACCTTCAAAATAAAAGCACGGGGAATGTAGCTTCAATTTCTTTAAGAAAAGCCGTCAGGGGCCACATAAAATGATGCGGCGGACCAGATTTGGCCCGCGGGTCTTGTATTTGACACCTGTGCAGTACATTGACAAAAGGCCTTTAATTGTATTATTGCACAGTGCTAACCGAGGAAACCCCGAGCGTGTGTGTGTGTTTAAGGCAACATCACAGCTGTAGTGTAAACGCATCTGAACAATGGTTGAGCAGGTTGTGTGTACCAGCACTGGGTTGTGTGTGTTTTGCAGCTCCAGCGCGGTGGAGCCGAGGGCACGAGATGAGTCCAACCAAACCGGATTCCACAGAACTGTCCTCCATAGATCACCAAGCACCTGGACTTGAACATGGATAACAAAAGGAACATGTGTGTGTGTCTGTGTTTGTGTGTGTTTGTGTTGTCTGTGTTTGTATGTATTCGTGTGTGTGTGTCTGTATTTTATTTTTATTTTTAAGAAAAAGGACAACACTTATGTCATTGGACTTTCCTGCTCACATCCTTAACAGTCGATCAACCAAAGGTGGGAATCTTCTTCACAGAAGCTGTGATCTATTTTGATATCTGAAAAAAAGAAACATAACAAGAAGTTAAAAAAGAAAACTAAGGAAAAAAACTTAAGAGACGTTGAAAGACAGAGCATTATTTTTGTGCACGTAATATAAGAAATTCTTATTTTTAACACAAAAAAGCATTCTGGACATTTCAGGGTGATTCAAGGAAGAGTTGAAACACAATGTGTCTTTTATTTTTTTGTAAAATATGCAAACTTTTATTTTTATTTCCTGATGTCTGTTGTTTGATGTTCTATTTGCAGCAGCGGAGGAATCAATTTGTACAGATTCAAAAACTTCAAAAACACTTTTGCTGATCTGACGTGTCGGAGGCAAACCGTTTAAAGCTACTTCTTCCTGTAACTGCTGCAGAGATTTCTATTCACGCACAGATGATAATAACAATGTTTATAGTCTGTTTAGTCTAATTATTATAATTTGTTTTACTTTCTTCCGTAACTGAACAAAAGACAATCAATTATTTATATTTATATTTGAATTATAACACAATTTATTTTCTTTTTTTTTAGAGTTTTTATCATTCGGACAAACATTTAGAGAAAATAAGTTATTGAATACTGTCGTCTCTAAAGACATGGAGAAACTGACTTAACCCGGCGCAGTAACGATTTGGCTCATTAGCAGTTCTGATGCTTTGATGACTTCCAATTAGATTTCAAGTCCTTTACGCACCATTACATGACATTTGTTCATACTAATATTTGTCCTGTTTTATTCTATTGTAACTCCATGTTACATCCGTGTCCATAAGAAGTGGTTTTAAGCGGTTTTGCTTTGGCAATACTTCAGGTATCATATATAAATTCATCCTCTGTCGAAGGGATGAAACGAACGTGCTTTAGATCCGAGCTGTTAGATTGCTGAAAGATTATGTGTACAAAGAACAATGCCGTTACTAAATTAAGATATAGATTAGCAAAAGTAATGAGGGAAATCAAATAGAAGACTAATACGATCCCTGAGAATAATTAGTGTGTAAGGAGAGGGAGCTGTAAGTCTTTTTTCAATGCTGCTGTTGTCGCCTGAGTTTGATTTTGTTAGTGATTTTTAGTTTGTAGAAAGTTAAATGTTTCCGTTTTACTTTTGTCTGTCACTTGAAAACCTTTCGAGCTAATTTGCCTTATTTTTGATGACATTATCTTTGAAGTAGATTAGATTTTAGCTGTAGATTTTAGCTTTTTACAGAGAGTAGATGTTAGTTTCTTTTGATTCTCTGCGTAGGGATTGATGCTGTTTTATTGTGCACATTACTTTTTCTCTCTTTTTGTTTTCACTCGAATTTCCGTTCCAAACCTTGTGTCGTTGTCCTCAAATTGTGTCGGGCCTGTTTGTCGAAAACCTTTCAGAGTGGAGATTTGAACCAAAATATGACTTCATATAGTCCTGAACCAAAAGATTCATCCTGATGCTGCATCAGCGTTGATGCTCAAAGAGTTGGAGTTCATCAAGTGGAGCTCATGTCTCATGTGCATCCAAATACTTTAAGTTATGCAGACATCAAAAGCTGTAGATGTGTAGATAATAGAAATAAAGGTTTTGCAAAGGACTGCTCACTAGACCATGGAAGTGCCATTAAAGACGATTCTTACAGCCTTTAGTGAGACAGCCTCAATGGATTTTGGAGAGATCCCAAATTCAGCAAAAAAACTTTTAGCTAAGCCTTAATTATTTTCTCTGGATGAACTGCCTGACCTCTTTATAGGATGGACACTAAGTTGTATATACTACAGAAATGGCAATAGGCTTGTTTGAATGCCATCGAGTTAGTCGTCACTTCAGTGGAGTTCGCTGTAGGGTTGCGTGGAGCTTTTCTTCCCGCTCTTCAATCAGCCATGTTAGAGTCCAGTGATAAACACAGTGTGAAGACATCTTTCTTACGGCTCGCAGTTTGCTGATTCTGTTTTTAGCTTTTTTTTCACTTGCTGTTGTTTATTTCCGCAACCAAAGATGTTGTAGCCACCCATCTTTTAGCTCTCTGTCACAGTGAAACTGCTCTCATTTGCCGACGATCATGTGTTGTGTGTGGCTGGATGAAATGTCCGCTTTCTTCCTTCAACAGATTCAGAAAGGGAAATATTACACTAATTGGTACACATTATTCCACATTCAGACCACAGATTGTGTGGCAACTTTTCGCCACTACTCTGTCATAAAGTAAAATATATGTAAATGATCTGGTTTTGTTGACACAAGTTAATTATGCTGAGTTTTCCTCGACATACGTAATGTTGGTGCGTATGTAAACACACTCGTTATGACATATATTGGCCTCTGCAGACACCCGGCAGATCTCCAGAGCATTTACGATGGTGACAGATTTCAGACATGAGAGCTAATTTTGTAAATAGTCTTGTTTCCCCCACTGTCTTGTTTGTTTCTTTGTGTGTTTTATTTTTTTTTTTAATTTCTTTTTAATGACTTATAACCTGTCCAGATAACACAGTGATTTGCAAGGTTTTCAGATTCAGTACCCCATGAAGGAAATGTCATGGATGTTGTTTATATGTTCAGAGAAATGCTATTCCATGTATTAGCCATCGCTTTAATACAAAAACAAGATTTTGAAACTATGAAATGACCACTTGTTACAATGACGTGTTTATTTATTTTATTTTTATTTTTTTTCAACTTGTCAGCAGAGATAACAGTCATGACGCTCCAAAATAATTAGCATCATGGAAATGATAAAACCTTAAATTACACTGAAACTGTAGAAATACTGAGATCAATGGTGTGCTCTACAAACAATATTTAGAAATACAAGAATCTCGTTGCACTTATTATTTTTAGTCCACACCAATTTAAAAATGCTCTTTTTGTAATTTTTTATGTAGATTTGATGGCTTATTTCATAGCTTCAAAATAATTTGCTGCTAAAACAGGATTTCCAAACAGGAGGTTTGATGTTGCCCATTCAGAATTTTCTAAACGCCCCTTTTTATTTTGATTTGGTAAATAGACTTTAATTTGTTTGATTTTCAGTCATAATTTCATGATTTCAATTATTGTTTACTAATGAGCAGTTAACATTGTATTTTACATGATTAGCCCCCATAATAGTTGTCTTATGATGACACTTTTTAATAAAACATTTTTTAAACTTGTGTAAATGAATCCCAGACGTTTTGAAAATCTGATGGGCTCATCTTGCTCCCTGCTTGTGAACAGTTTTCTTATTTATACAAGAACTCATTTTGTACAGTTTTGTTAAGAGGAAATAGGTTTTGATATTTGGTTATTTTGCAAAGCCACTTGGCTATTTTTGTCTTCCTGTGCCAGAGTTGCTAGATTTTCTGTAACTTGTCTTTTTTTTTTATTGATTGAGATAAGATTTTCCTTCTTTCTTGGTTTTCTCTTTGAATTTTCATATGTCGTTTTCCCTTTTTTTAAATAAAAATCTTGTTTCAGTGATGCGGTGAACAGTGTTTTTGATTTCCGACAACTGTTCGAGTGGATGGATGTATTATTGACACCATCTGGGTCTTTACCTCCTGCTGTTGTTGCTTCAGCTGTATTGATAGTTATGTGCTGGCATGTTTCATCATAACTCTGAGGGCATGTGTCATCATAACTATGAGGGCATGTGTCATCATAATTCTGAGGGCATGTGTCATCATAACTGAGGGCATGTGCCATCATAACTCTGAGGGCATGTGACATCATAACTCTGAGGGCATGTGACATCATAACTCTGAGGGCATTTGACATCATAACGCTGAGGGTATGTGCCATCATAACTCTGAGGGCATGTGACATCATAACGCTGAGGGTATGTGTCTGCTGTTGCTGCTCAATAGGTCAAAGCTGACGGTCCATTTTCTAAATCCACGTTGTGTTACTGATCGAGGACTGAAGTCTAAAGGTGTATATTCCTCTGGGAAAATATTTAAAACTCATCTGCAAAAGTGTCAAAGATAGAGCTCTAAACTTTAGACTGAAGATGCTAATTTAAATTTAAAATGTAATTAATTAATTAATTCACGAGCAATACAGTATTGGGGCTGTATCGACTAAATTGAAATGCAAAATGACAATTTTATCAATAATATTATATACAAAAAATACACATAAATATACACAAATAGCAATGTGTTATTTGCCAGATTTATATCAACATGAAAAGTGCAGGTAAACACTGTTTGTGCCTGAGGAGGTCCTCTGCAGGTCAGTCTAACTCACCGGCAGAAAACCATTCGCTCACATTTACAGCTTTGAAGAACTCCTCTAACAACACAGATACCAAACCGAGTCTTTGGCTTCTTACTGTATGTGTGCACACAGTTTAAACGTTGTTTTGTAAGCACTGCTGTTAAGCAATGAATGGATGTCTTAAAAATCCTTCACTCTGCCAACTTCACTTAACCAGTTAATTCCAGCTGTAATTGAAAAGCTGCTCCTGCAATGATCAGCTTGGACGTGGAGATGCACCATGAAAACTCAAAGTGTCCAAAGACTCCTGCTCTTGTCCCTTTGTTTAACACATGAAGACAGATGAGACAAATAAACATTTTTACTCAAACATGATATTATTTAGCTGTTTTGTGTAGCTCTATAGCCACTAAGCTGCTGGGGGACGTTGTTCACGTGTGGCTGGGGACAACCTTGTACCCTCATCCTCAAACATTGACAGGATATCACTGGAAATAATAAGGTTGAGTTTGAGTGTGTATGTGCACGTTTGTTTGGTCTGTATTTATTTATGAAAGCAGATTAATTAGTTCTACCTCAATATAAAATCATGTTAGTACTACATTTGATAAATCCAGAGGTCCAGGTCCAAGTGTGTTTGTTTAAGATTATGGGTTACCAATACTTTATTATTTTTAAAACTTTTGATGTAAGCAGTTACTCTTGGTAAATCAACTTGAAATATTTTAAATAGATTTTAAATGATGCCTCTGAAGAAAACAATAACATTTTCCTTTCCTAGTAAATAACCCACCAAAATGTCATGGATATATATATATATATATATATATATATATATATATATATATATATATATATATATATATATATATATATATAATCATACTTAATCATAATTACCACCATTCATCATCTTACATATTACAAGACACAGTACTTTTCATGTGTCACTTTTATTTGAATATTGCCAGAACCAAATAGACACAGCCCGTTGTTCTTACAAAGAAATATCAATGCAATGTGTTTTTGTCACTATACTTTTTCGGTAGAACATTTATAATATGTTCTGATCATAAACCTACATTCAATTATGTTCTATCACATCCCAAAGGCCACATTACAGTTACAAAATGAATTGCAGCTGATGTAACTGAAGTATGTTGTTAAACTATATATGATGCTACACACACGCCCCCCCCCACACACACACACACACACACACACACACACACACACATGTTCCCTTTGTGGTTGCATCTTTGCTTCGAAAGTCTAAATTAAAATCCTTCAGGTTTCACTCAAACAGTGTTTCGCACAACAAGAACATTAACTCAAATAGCATAAACACAAACAGTACATATTCAAAGTATCTATGCTCATGTGCATTAAAAGAAGTATAAAAACAAACTATCTACTTTACATAGCTTAGCATAGTTATTTTAGCAAACACAACCAAAAAGTGCAGATTTGTTGAAGCTTCTTTTTTTGGCTCACTGATGATGAAACACACAAACTGATCACACTCCACTCTGTTTTCGACGTGCTGTCCATGTATGCGCCTCATGTCTGTTTAAGCTGTTGGATGGTGCTGTTCACAGGAGACCACAGAGCAATTCTAAAGCTCAGGAATAACCCGAGCACAGTGGTTAAAGTGAGGTATCAGGCAGGTGGCAGGGAAAAGAGAAAAGCAGCAGGGTTGCTTGGACATGATTACAGAAGGAAAAACAACTTTTAAACAGGGATTCATGAAAAGATTTTGTTCATGAGGCTAAAAACTCCAAGTAGAGTTTGAGAATTGGACTCATATACAGTATGCATACATACGAGGGGGAATTCAGGGGGAGAAAGGCTTTACTCGCGGCCTCCTCCAAAAATCTGTAGCATGAAGCTGAACAGGTAGATGATGTCCAGGTAGAGGCTGAGGGTTGCAAAAACATATTCCTCTGGACTTAAACTGTAGCGCTTGTTTCCTAACAACAACTGGGTGTCGTATGCTAGGAACTTTGGTGGAAAGAGAGAGATAAGAAAAACAAGGAGAGTAGATCAATGATAGTAAAAAGAAAAACTTCAGATAGACAACAATGAGGTCGATTCTCACCAGAGTAAAGACGATGGCTCCTAGCGAAGCATAAATGGCATGTAACCAGGGAACCTGTGGTGCATAACAAAGAATTACAAAACATTGTTAAGAAGGACAGCAGGATGCTAATTTAGGAAAAACAGAGCCGCGCTTTGCAAGCTTATCTGTGAGGCTAATCCCTTCTTGTTAATGGACACACAGATACAGCCAGCAGGGCCTGCAGCATTAACCAGCAACTGGTGTCACCACAAATCACAGCTATGTCAGACTTCCTCCAGAGAGGTGTGCGTGCATGTGCATGTGCATGTGCATGTGTGTTTGAGTGTGTGTGTGTGTGTGTGTGTGTGTGTGTGTGTGTGTGTGTGTGTGTGTGTGCATGTGTGCATGAGGCTACCTATTTTATAAGCGTGTTCTGTATATATTATGGGTCTACACATAACGTGACAGTGGCACTTAAATAGCTCTTATTATGGTACTTTTGTAGTTTGACTATGATGAGGAAATGTTACTTTCTGTATTCTTGTTGTTCTTAGTTTGTACTCTAGGTTGATACACTTATTGTAAGTCGCTTTGAATAAAAATGTCTGCTAAATGACATGTAATGTAATGTAATTTAATGCATGTGTGTGTGTATGTGTGTGTGTGTGTGTGTGTGTGTGTGTGTGTGTGTGTGTGTGAACTCACATATCCAAAAGGGACGACGATGGAGAAGGTGAAAGCACAGAGAAGCATGACCATGCAGAGAGAAAACAGGAGGCCCTGACAGGATGTGACGTCAACCTGCAGCAGGCGTGAGAGACAAACGGATAAGGGTTTTGTTCAGCTTGTTTGATTGGTCGACAGCAGTTTGTACGATAGTTAAAGCAGTTGGTTCTCACCCTGCTCTGGAAACTGAAGATGGTAACAGAAAGACACACTAGTGCTGTGATGCCCAGACACAGCACCACTGATTTGGTATTGTAAAAGCTGGAAGAAGAGAAGGAGTATTTTACTCTGGAAAGCCTCGGATGAGTTGAACTCAAACCACAAAAACACACGCCGACATCAACAATACTGTATTTATTTACCTCGACACGAATCCCATCATGAAGGCCATGCTCAAAGTCTGAGGGGAAAAGTAAAGAGTGTGTGTGAGTAAAGAAGAACATATTGCATTATGTTTTTATAATGAGGAATACTCACGAAGAGAACCAACAAAATGATATTCCAAGGAAACTGCCTCCTGTTGATGTACAAATAAAAATACACGTTACCCCTTAACCTCAGCGATTTAACGAATATTTAGGTTGTCAGTTATATTGCAAAGAAATGTTACCTCAGCTCTCCACAGCAGGACAGTGCGATGTAAGTGGCAAAGAAAACCAGACTGTCAGAAAAAGGGAAGACAATGATAATGAAGCTTTGTAAATAAAGTCATAGAGAAGACTGTAATGTGAGTTGTGATGTGTTTTCACTTACTAAGATGCCATGTACAAGCTTGGATGAGTCTGGATAAAATATCTCACAGGTGCACTGTAAAGCCCCAAAAAGGTATTGATTAAATTCAGATATTAATCAAAGTGGCAAAAACTGAAACTTTTAATTTAACGAAAGAGTCGTTACCAAAATGAGAAGAGAGCAACAATTGCCACTGTGACTAACAGCTGAACCATGAGAATGGCGTAGACCTGCAGGAAGACATATTTACTATCAGAACAATGGAAAAGTAACTCTGATTGTGGTTGTGTACTGGTGTCACACGTTTACCTTCCTGATGAAGGTCCGCCTGATGTTCTTGTCGTCCCACACAAACTGGGCCTGCATCTCCTCATAGCCTGAAGAAAGAGGCAAGGAGGAGACATCGGAGGATTTATCTTTGTAGCAACTGAGACGTTATCACATCATAGGGTGTCTTAAAATGATACTGCAGCATTAATCAGACACTATAAGGTCACTATGCACAAGGCAGGTTTGACTTCTACTAACATGGTGTTTGTAATATATGATGTCAAGTCACAACTTTTAAACTTAAACATGTGCAATATTATTGTGATTAATAATCAAGGATACAAATGGAAATTAAACAATACATTTAATCATAATAAAAGAAGAATACTTGGACTCAAACAAGCATATAGTGTATGTAGTAAGTAGCAGAAGTAGTAGTTTAGTTTAGTTTTTACCTGCAGTTGCCTCCTGATAGCTGGGGGGCTCATTATCCTCACCCACCTGCTGGAAATAGAAATATTGTTGGGGGGTTTATTACAATTGTTTATCAGAATCATCAAAAGCACAACAGTCTTTGCATTCACTAAACATAAATGTGTCTCCACTACCCAGCTAATAAAACCAACTTAGAAAATTCCATTGAGTTGTTATTGTCACAATATATATATATATATATATATATATATATATATATATATATATATATATATATATAATACATACATACATAAATATATATTACAACGCTGTAGTCTATCTGTAAGCCTAGCCAGTTAAAAGCATACCTTTTCCTTCTTCATAATGTTCCGTTACACCTTTGAGTTGCTGATGATGAGGAAGATCAGTCACAAGTAAAATATCAGCCTTGATTTTTAAAATCCAAGATATGAAAGAAATCTTAGCGCCTCTTGTTTAATGTGGTTTGTGTGGTCTGAAACACTGCGAGCTGAGACCATAAAAGGTTGTTGCTCTGACTTTGTCTCGGTGTGCAGATTACACTGGAGCTTTATAGGCCTCCATGTGGTTAATCTCTCTCTAACCCTGATCCCATGCCACCCCTATCCTCGGAGCATTGAGGTCGCTCTGCAAAGGTCCAGGTAGTCCCAAAACATTGACATGAAGCCAGACTGTACCACTGCTGTTGCTAAACAGGGATGTAGTGTGTGTCTGCCATTGCTGGCACAAACTGTTACAAACAATGTACGAGGACAGTTCATCATCCTATAAGACTCAAAGGACTTGCATATCTCAATTACATATGCATTACATAACTCTTTTTTTCCACTTTAGGGGCAAAATAAGTGGCACAGACTAACAGGATATTTGATAATCTGCATTTTCTCTCTCTCTATATATATATGTATATACTGTATATATTGTGTAAATATATATTCGACTCAAAGGACTTGCATATCTCAAATACATATGCATTACATAACGAATTTTCTCCACTTTAGGGGAAAAATAAGTAGCACAGACTAAAAGGATATTTGATAATCTGCATTTATATATATATATATATATATATATATATATATATATATATATATATATATATATATATATATATACTGTATATATTGTGTAAAAATATATTTTCTAAAGAAAACTGGCAAAACCCCAGCACATGGTGACCGACAACATTGTCTTTATCAAGAGTTTATGAGTATTTGTTGTGTCTTTATTTTCTACTTACTGAGCAACACAACAGTGATCTCTTGAAATTACTGAGTGACATCATGTTTTTGTGGAACAGTTTTGTAACAGGTACGTCAGGCTAATGAGATTGAAGTTAAGAACATTATGGAGCAAACACATAGTCTTTACAAATAGTAATAATGAGATTTGCCAGCCGGTGTTCATCTTTGACCTACTTTTACTCAAATAGATGTTTTGGTTTTTTCTGCTTTGACAAGAAGACAATTAGAAAGAACTCCGACATGATATAGGCCATAAAGAAATCAGATATTTAATAATTAATTTTGTCTCAGTGTAGATCATAAAGTACGGACCCAGAGCTGCGCTCACTAAATCCGGGGCTACTTGTAGTTCCTAGAGTCTTAAACAAATACAACCCACATGTGTTTTCAACTGAGAGAAAGAGGACATCATGACAGCTCTCCTGCTGACTTCACACATACATTATAGCTCTCATCTGTATTTACAGTAATGATTCCAGGATATATTTTGTGATCAAGGCATTCTGTTCTTCTGCTGTTCAAAATGAGACAAATACACATTTCATCCGTAAAATATAATTATTGCCTGACATGCTTTGCATGCATGTAGCATGTTCTGTTTAATAATTTAGGACAGGAATATATGAGCATTTTTCTTCTTCTACCTTTTCTATCTTTCTGTTTTTAATATTATGAATAATAATATTGTCTTGTATTGCAATGATTGACTCAATAAAATACACAACAACAATAATAATGTAGCTCAGTTCAAATTTGAGGTATAATCATTTTCAAATAAAGACCTTTTCTTTTCCAAAGAAATACTTTTTATTTACTTTTTTATATATAGATAATTGTTCAACCAAAACTTTAATATTGTAATTTGTTTTTTAAAAAGGAGCACATTTGTGAAAACTAGAAAAGTAGTTTGGCTTTTGTCATTTTACATAGATTTTAGAATTGATGGCTATTTTGGATAATTATGGAATATATGATATTTTAGCATTGGTAAACATTTATTCTGTATGGATTAATTCTCAAATGAAAATATTTGATTGTGTCGAAAAATATATAAAATGCTTGTAAAACGTTTTTCCATAACGTTATATACCGATACAAATGTTGATTATTTCTTACATAATTGTTTATAAGTTGTAAAATAAAAAATAAAAAATGGAAAGATATGTTATTTTAAAGCTTATTTTAATTTATAGCTATCAGCAAAACCACCGCCCTAGATGAGTGGAGAACCACTGCCCCGGACCAGTGGAGAACCACTGCTCCAGACAAGAGGAGAACCACTGCTCCAGACCAGAGGAGAACCACTGCTCCAGACCAGAGGAGAACCACTGCTCTAGATCAGTGGAGAACCACTGCCCTAGATCAATGGAGAACCACTGCCCTGGAGATGTGGACAACCACCGCCATTGACCAGTGGTTCTCAACTGCCCAAGACCAGTGGACATGTTATTAAATTAATTATAGTTATTATAACCCACATTAATGTATCAAAGATCAAACACACGTTGTTACATTTGATTTGTTCAAAGCTTTTTTTGCCACAATTGGGAAGGATGTAAGCTGCTAACACCTGCTGTGACCGATGTGGTCTCGACCAGAGGTGCTCCACTGCTCCAGACCAGTGGAGAACCACTGCTCCAGACCAGAGGAGAACCACTGCTCTACATACCAGTGGAGAACCACTGCTCCAGACCAGTGGAGAACCACTGCTCCAGACCAGTGGAGAACCACTGCTCCAGACCATACCTGTCACATGTTCTTAGAAGCTCACAACGATTTATTGAGTTTTGTTCCTTCTCAACTGTGACAAATAAGCGTTGAACAAATGTATTGTAATAACGTGCGTTTGGGTTATAATAACAATTAATTAATTATCTCATGATGGGTGAAAATGGCCCCCATGTCACTCTTTTCCTCCCCATGGGTGAAAAAGTGACCCCCCATGTCACCCTTTTCACCCCCCATGAGTTTGCAGGCAAGTTGCAACTCCCCCCTCCCTCCCTAAATGCTCAGGAACCTCATGGCCACCTGGACCTTGAGGTTCCTGTGCCTTTAGGTTCCTGGTCTCATGAGGGGTGAAAAAGTGACCCCCTCCCTCCCCACCCTAAAGACTCAGGAACCTCATGGCCACCTGGACCTTGAAGTTCCTGGGTCTCATGATGGGTGAAAAAGGTGACCCCCCCCCCATGTCACCCTTACAGGTAGGTAGCAACTCTCCCCACCCCCCATCAAGGCCACCTGGGCCTTGAGGTTCCTTGTTTCCCCATCATGGATGGTACCTGGATCTCTTGATCCAGGTCTTATTTGTTTTTGCCTTCATGTCCATCTTTATTTCCTGAGGTTTTATTTGCCTCACCGGACAAGGATCCGGGAATTTGATCCTTGGAAATATTTTTTTGACTCTTGGAACGTCAACAAGAGAACTTTCAACCTTCTGCTCTGGGATTTCTTCAGAGATCATGTTTACCTCAGAAGTAATGTCGAAAGTTTTTCTCTTTTTTGTCACACGGCTGGACATCACCGGGATGTCTGCGGAAGTCATTTTTACCACAGTTCTGACGTTGAAGAAGTGTCTTTTCTTAATCACACGGGAGGACTTCTCCGGGTTTACTTTGCTGTGCGGGAAAACTTCCTCCGAAGTCATTCTCACCACAGTCGTAACCTCCGGAGTCGTCTCTGTATTATTCATTCCAGCGGAGGACATCTCTGGGATTAATTTGCTGTCTTGCAAAGTCTCTCCTGAAGCCATCTTTACGAACGTGGTGACCATGAAGGATTTTCTCTTCTTGGTCGCAGGGGAGGACATCTCTGGGACTGTGTTGCTGTCTTGCTGATGTTCTCCGGAAATCATATTTACCACAGTGGTAACTTCAGAGATTTTTCTCTTCTTTGTTGCTGAAGAGAAAATATCTCCAGAAGGTACGTATACGTTGGTGGTAAATTGGATGATTTCTCTCTTCTTGATCACAGGGGAAGACATTTCTGTGATTGTGCGAGTGTTCTTGTAAATTATATGCTTATTCAAGGGTAATGGTCCGTTGAATCCTGGAAATTGTTACACACCAGTGGTTACCAACTGTCCCTACTTATAGACTTTTGAGCGCGAGCTGTGATGTCACTGACCATATACCTTTGATCAGCGACGTCAAAAGTGTTCTGATCATTGACGCCCAGAAGCGCAGCTTCTGTGGAGTTCAAAGTCACTGACGCGCCATACAATATTGACATGTTCAAAATACCCGAAAGTGACTTGTTATCCCAGAATGCATTGCACCAGCAACCGAAAACAATGGCGGATGAGAAAATAAACAACTGACAATTGACTTTAGACATACTACTGTTGTTGTCAGGGGATGTAATATTCGGATATTTTCAGGCGAGAAGTTAGTAGTTTAGAAATCAAATCGGTGGTCGGTTTGTTTTGATTCAGCCTCTCTGCGCCGTAGATTTGAGGCTCTGCTCGCTCACTGAGCTCCGGAGCACCGGGCGGTCAGCGCGCCGTGTGGCTGCCAACAGCAGCCTGATTTCGGCAGGACTTTTTTAAAATGCTCCGCTGGCTCTGATGTCTCCGTAAAGGTTAAACGTGAGATATAATTCAGTTTGGAGGATCTAACGAGCACAAAGAGTTTATTATTTATTTACTGTAACGTTACATCAGTTTGACTGAGGGTTAAAATTCATAAATTAACGTTTTAATCAAACTTTAACGTTTAACTCATGGTGTCTTTTTACTTTTTACCGAATTGTTTGCAATTACATATATAATATAACTACTAGACACACAGACACACACAAAAAGGGCACCCAATGCCAAAAGAAAATTCTGACCAAGTTGAAGCGTAAGCACCATTACACTGATGATACACGAGCTAACGACTGAAACCAGTGTTGGTGTTTCCATCCATTAATTAATGAAATAATTAAATGATTAAGTCATGAATTCATACAGATAGTCAGACGGAAACACATACATATGGACTTATATTGCAATGCTAAAGAATATATAGCTATGCAGACATTTCCTCTCATCCTCAGTCCATTAAACCTATTCTGCTGTAGACACGTCCTTCTTGTCGCCACTAGGTGGCCCCCGCAGACAATACTAGATTGTGGTTGCTGCAAGAAGGAACCATCGGCAGACACACAACAGGCAGTCATTTTGGTTCTCAAACATGGTATTACAGGATGGTATTACAGGATGGTATTACCAGAGTAATACCATCCTGTAATACTGGATACTGCCTCTTTTACTTCCGGTCGGGGAGCTAAAGGATGTCGGCCAAACTCACTTCCGATAAATGATGTCGGTCTCTAATAAAGCAACGAGAGTCCTGTACAAATTGAAGAGTCGCAATCCAGTAATGACTGCTCAAACTCAATCTGTTCATGCGATATAATCAAAAGCTCCAGATCAGCTACTTAATGGACCATGTGGCGAGATCCGTTTTCGCACCGGAGAATGAACTTTGAAACTCAGGAGAGCGGCTCCTGAACAAGTCCCCTGAGATGCCCTTTGATGCACCGCGGAGATGCTGAGTCTTTGTTGTCATTGCATGTACAATAAAACGGGGGACTATTGACGGACAGATGGACCTGCTGGCTTCACTAATAGGTCCCCGTGTCTACTATTCACAAAATAATCTCATAGCCCAGATGTGCTCGTGTAGTTCTCCTCCTCTCCGATAGGGGGCACATGAGCACCTCAACACACTTCAACACAAATGACTGGACCGCTGGTTGTGTCGCAGCTCCAGCTGAAGTTGGTGTTTTTCTTCTTCTAATGCAGTTTTAAGAAAACAAGTCTGGCTATGTTAAATAGATTGAGGTCCAAGGTTAGCTTGTTGCCCCCATTTTTCATGAATTGGCAGAGAGGGAGAGATAGGGGCTACCTGCCACCTGATGCAGAGGTGATTCATTAGTTTTAGCCAGTTGCTGAATTAAAATAAATATACTCGCTGAATCTGTGTCTCCTGATATTCATGCGATGAGTCACATGTTCTCCTTTATTCAGTATAATTACTGAGGAGCAAATATTTATCTCAGCTTAAATCCCCACTATTCACTGTCAACAAATAGTACATGTATGTGTGATTGAAGCAATCATTTAAGGCATTTTCATAAAGAGCTAAAGTATGAACAGAGCGACCCGGTCTACATTAGTCCATCTTATAGACAACAAGGACTCGTCTTATTGTGGAGACCTTTGAAGGCCAGAGTTACCCGAAGAATTTCTCCAAACATTTATACCAATATGTTTTTCAGCAGTGGTGTTGTCTTCTCTTTGTGCTTTCTGGTACCCATAGGATTTTCATACTCAGATCTCTATTCAACCTACAGTAAAATGGTCTCGTTAGTGCTATTTTTGCATAGATTACTGAACAGAAACCATCTTAGGTTATGGTCTCCCTCCCTGGAGACTAGTCTCACCTTGTATTCATTGAAGTGTAACATCCTCAGGTCAAAGTGCTTTGACCTGTTATCGCAATCAAAAAATATAGTATTAATAAAGCCCCTAACTCTCCGATTCAGGCATGATTGCCTGATTGCCTGTTGCTAGGCTACGGCTCCACTAGAGCCTCAGTAAAATCTAAGGGTAGTATTACATTAAAGGAAAAAGGAAAAATGCTATATAACATTATTTAATAATGGTACTCTATGGTGCAACCATAACACATTTACAAAGTATTCACAAGGGGATCCAGTCAGTTGGCAATACATTTATTTCAATTATATATCTTCAAATAAAAAGTTTATACTCTGTCAGGTTGAAATGTTTTCTTTGCAATCTATTATGTGATATACATACATACAATAATGCAATACTAGCTTCATTTACATATCCAAGAATCTGCAAACTAACAAAGACCAAGAATAAAGGTTATATACAAAATGTACAAGGAAACACCTTAACATATATCCCATCAGATATGGTCTAAAATGACCAATCATTTCTCCCTGATTACCGCATACAAATACAATGCATTTACTCTCATTTCTTAAAAATGTTATACATTTCTCAATCACAAATGGGTGATTTTCATAAAGATTTCCCACAGGGTGACAGACATGTTGTGAAAATAGCTTATGTCATTTCAAAAGGGCCTCCACAAACTGCCCTCTCAACTGTGTTTTAGACATTTCTATTGCTATGTTATATATGGATTTAGGAGGACTTCTTAATGTATGGAAAGTGCCCTTTACACAATGTAGCATGAATGTACAGTAAGAAATCATTGTTGGTGAAGGTTTGTACATGTTCCTTCCCTCTTGTTAGCTTTGTGTGCTGGGATAGGAGGACAAAGTCGACTGAGGAACAACAGGCGCTCGCTTCTTTTTGGTCTTCAGCACAAACTCACTGAGGGAGAGGTGACGACTCGGTGGTTGGATGTTGACTCGAAGCACCCAAGGAAGAACATAGTCTGTGGTTTAATGTTTGTTTCAGCGATCCTGGAACTGGAGGAAGAGTTAGTTCAGGAGCCTCACCTTCCTGATGTGCCTACATCCTTCACTGATGTTTTTTCTCTTTTTTCCCTTCAAGTTCACTCTCTCATGGCATCAGACTTGGCACAGCTCCCACAACAACGGCCCATCATGCAAAAGCCAGTGGACTGTATACGTCAGGCCAGGCTTGCGTGGGGAGCAGGGAGGCTCCCCAAAGCAGACACCTCAGGAAGCGTTTGCTCTTTGAACTTAAGGATCTATGCGGAAAGCTAACAGCTTGTCAGAGTGGTGGTTGTTCAGGGTGCGCAGGTCCGGCAGACGTAGCAGCAACTTTGGGAAGAGGGTGCTATCCTCTGGGCGGCGACTGGTGATGAGAGAGCGCAGAGCTTTTATTAGATTCTCCTGCAGTTGCTCCACCGCTGCCATCTCCACTATACCAGAGCGATCTGGAGAAAGGGGGGAGAAATGGAGTTTAGACACGAGGAAATGTGTGCGTACGGTATGTGCTCTGTCTAAATGTAGTAGTACGCCTTCTTACCAGCAGAGACCAGCACGACCGCCATGAAAAGAGCCATCTCGTCTGGCTCCAGACACAAAGATGCTAGCTTCTCGCTGAATTCAAACATGGCATCAAGTAGGGAACCCATGCCAAGAGCCCTAAGTGATGCCAGGGAGTAAGTCTGCCCATTGAGGAAGGTCACCGTTCTCTCCTTGGGGTCAAACAGTGAGCAAAATCTCACCATCAAAACCTGTGGACAGAACCAGACCAGATCAGCATCGGAAATAATTTCAAATGATAGAAAAAAAAGTAAAGAAAATGTTACACAGTCACACCAACAAATAATGTTTTGCTGGAATGTACCTGGAAAGTGCCGGATTTGAGCAGCATGACCTGATCATGCTGGCTGAGGGACTGGAAGCCTGGAATGCTCTTTGCAAACTCCACTACTTCTTTAACAGCGGGGGTGAAGCACTGGGAGAAAGACTCCCACACCTCCTGACTGGAGCGACTGGCCGGAGCCACAGGACATGAGTTGAGTGGACATGCCTGCAAGACAGACGGGTAGAAGAGAGGGAAATAAGTATTATGGACTTTTTATTGATTAAACTGACTGATAAATAAATAATTAATAAATAAAAGTTCTCACCAGCACTTTGGCTCCTCCGTTTAGCTTCCAGGGGCAGGGACCTTGGTTTTGGGAATCACTCGCTGGGTAACTGTTGTGATTGGCTGGGTAGGATTGAGATGAAAGGCGGTGCCCACTGACGGGGCACTGATTCTGATTGGCGTTGTCGACAATGGCGGCGTTTTCATTGTTGGTGGAGGAAACGGGGCAGCTTGTAGAGACTTGGTAGCTCGCCTGCTCCCCGACGATTGTGTGGTGAGTCTGGGTGGCCGAGTGAGACATTAAAGGCTGCTGCGCTGAATTGTTGTGGAAAGAGGAAGTGCCAATGTTGCTGTTGCCGACAGCCATCTTGGGTGGTTTCTCGTCTATGTTCATTACGCTGCTGTGGTACGACTGTGGTATGGAGCTCGCCCCTTCATTCGTGTGGTTGAGTGGACTGCAGGGGGCATCGGTTGGAGGGGACACCTCCATTTCCATGGAAGCTGATTCATTGAGGCTGTTCATGTAACTCTGCATCTCATCCAATAGTCTCTGCTTCTCCCGCTTGGGAATACGCCCAAAACGCACAGCTGAGGAGAAGAGAAGCATCCTCTGTTAGCATTTATATCACCACCAGCTCCTTACAGGCAATACGTCAACTAACAAGTGTAACAACATAAACAATTAGGCATGTTAAATGATTGAACAATGTAGAGAAACAACCACTCCTTGTTATAATATGGATTCTACATCCGACCCTCAAGCTGTTATTTCTGTAGATTACTAAACCCAATAACTGACTATTGTGTCCATCACAGCTGTTTCACCACAATATGGAATCGGACGCCCTCATCCAACTGCCTCCACCTCCTCTCCAGCCTTTACAATCCCCCCACCCCCTTTCAATTCTGCACCTCCACTGACATCTCTATTTATAGTACACTGTATGCTGCACCACCTCCCCGAGTCTCTCGCTCCCTCTTCCTTTCTGACTTCCAGTTGAGCACTTGATTTCTTATTTTCTATGAATGTAGGTCACTGGGTCACTAAACATGATTTCATTTGTAAAATGACAGCAAAAGAGAGATGGAAAGGTCAAAAAGATAAGAGAAGCAGGTAGGAGACAAAAGGTTGAAGGTGGTAGAAATTGGACGATCAAAATAGATTTGCAAGCAATAATGTTGTCAAGTCAAAGACATGGGATAAAAAAAGGCTTTGATAATCTATAGTATTATCATTGTGGGTTTGACTAGAACCAATAACTATATATGTTCCCTTTTAAATGTACTTTAAGTGCATGTTCAGAACATTTAAATATGGTTATTAATAATAAAGTTTCCTGCTGTGGTCTCAAGCAGGTGATTTTTCGCTTCCATATTTTGGCTTTTTTAGGTCAGCTAAAAATGTTTGCTCCAAAAAAACATGATTTATCATCACCTAGTTTAGCTGTGTCCCGAGAGATCGGAGTACTGCGGTGAAATGTTGCAGTTGAGCAGACTAACTGTAGTAATACTATTTTATATATTACAAATCAAGCATTGCAGGTTTTCAATAATGACAACAGGACAGAATAACAACATGTCTTAAATGATTGATTGTTGGCACACACAAAAAAGAGTAACTTCCTGGTGGACAATCAACAACTTTGTGCCCCAATTTCTCAAAATAAAATCTATTTGTCACAGTTTCTCCATGACTGATGACCACTGGGACTCTAGAGCTTGTCTTGCCATAACTCAGACAGCAGGGCCACGAGAAAGGATGTCAGAGGCAAAAGACAAAAGGAGGGGAATGGAGAAAGAAAAGAGAAAACAAGCTGAAGGGGAAATTAAGTTGTGTGATGAGGAGCTCCTTATGAACAATTTCAACACGAGCCTCTGAATTCTTCTTAAAGCTAAAACAGTGACATCTGATTCTCCATGTAACCCTTCATACATAGCTACATTATATCATCTCCTCTACATTAAGAACAAAAGATAAGTATGGTATTAGTCTCCATATGTCAAAATATATCTTCTTTAATGGACATTACTGTCTCTCACCATCTCTGGACATGCCCACGGAGAGACACTTCTTAAAGCGGCAGTGCTGGCACCGGTTTCTGTTCATGCGCATGATGAGACAGTTTTCATTCTTTACACACATCTTGTAGTGTATATTCTGCTGAATACTGCGTCTGAAGAAACCCTAGAGAAGGCACAAGAAGAGAAAAGGCTTTAAAGAGTGTCTTTTTTGTAGCAACAAGTCTGCACGTGTGTGACTGAATAGAAATGCATGACATAATACGTTCTTTGTGCAATCTCACCTTGCAGCCTTCACAGGCGTGCACGCCATAATGGAACCCAGAGGCGATGTCCCCACACACTTTACACAGAAGCACCATACCTCCGGTTTCTATGAAAGAAGCATGCAACCATCATCAGAGAGAGCAATACAGAAACAGAGTCCTGGCAGGTAAACATGACAGACAACTGAAAGAAGGGAAGCCAGTGGGTACTTACTGGTGAATGTGCCTGTGAAACCACAAGGACGCTTGGCCACTGTAGGATGGCTGTAGGTTGCGGGCGACACTGTTGTTATTAGGGCAGCGGGAGCATTGTTTGCTTCAGGAAACTGGAAGACCAATTTTGGGGAAGGTGTCCCTCCCCTACGTTCCCCTCTCTGCTTCAGGGGCCCGATCTCCTGAAAGGAGACACCCTCTGGGGATGAAGGCTGCGAGTGGGAGGAGGGTGACTGGGTCTGGTATCCACTAGAGGGGCTGCCAGGACTCGGACTGGCACTGCCGGACGAGCCTGCGTACAAGATAACACCACCTGGAGGAACAGAGGGGCGAAAAGCTCAGTTTGCTTCGTCTTCATCTGGGTGGTGATGACATGTGAGTGGGAGTTCCAGTGTTGAGCAATGCTCTACTTTGATCCAGTGAGTGCACTTGGCAGACGTTCAAAAACACACACAAAAACCTGACCACGTTGAGACAGAATTTTTGTTCAATGAATAAATTAGAGCAACAATAACTCCGACATTGATATCTCTGTTTGGTTCCTCGAGATAATCCTATAAAAAAAGGCTTCGTCACGGCGAAGGTTGTGTTGCTTTTACTGGATGGTGATTATTTATAAGAGTAAAAACATCCGAGACTGCACCGAACTGTCGTTATTCTAATCACAAATCAAAACCCACCTGTTCAAAATTGCTTTTAATGTGTGATTGTGTGCTCTGTATGTTCTTATTTGCTTTTATTGTTTGTTTTTATCGTAATTTATAATGCATAGCTTTTAGGTTTTTTCTTTTTCTTTTAATTATGTGTTGTAAAGCGTCTTTGAGCACGTGGAAAAGCGCTATATAAATCAAATGTATTATTATTATTATTATAAATGTTGCTTAACACACACACACACACACACATACACACACACACTGACAAACATAAATGTCATGTCTGAAAAGGGATGTTTTCCACAGAAGCTACATTTCTGTGATATAGCTTGCCATGCATTATAGCCAAACAAATATGTTTCAGGATAATACCCATAGCACATTTATGTGGAATAATAACCATAAAATGCTGGCCGTAACATGACAGAGTCGCTACACATTCCACAATGTGCCACAGGCCATAAAGAGGCCGTTGTTTAGGGATGTCATCAAGTCGGAAATGCCCGGCTATACCCCCCAACACAACACCCATCCGCCCCTTCTGCTTAGCACACAGTGTTCTTCTCTGCAAGATGAAAGCCTGCCCCTCACGTGCAGGCTCAGCCAGCCAGCTCCCTGCCTGCTTGCTTTCAGCATTGAGTCTTTCCTCCTCTGCCTCCTCCCACCCCCTCCCTTCTTCTCTATCCTCCTCCCCTTCTGCCTCCTCCTCCTCCTCCCCCTCCTCCCGCTCTGGCTGTGGGCATGCAGAGCCATCTATCCGCCAGCCACCTGACCGGGAGCTCACATGGACTCTTGACACAGTTCCCGCCCGGCTCACAAGGCTCTTTGCGCAGTCCCGTGTAGACAACAGCAGCAGTACAATAACAAGCGCGAGGGCAGATCACGTTTGGAGTGGAGAGGGGCTCGAATGCTGTGACTACAGGGGAGGAGGGAAGCCAGGCAGGACACAGTCACGTTGTCAGGACATTATCTTTACACATTTGAATGATTTGCTTGAGGGTTTTAATCATTTGGGGAGAGCATTTAATTATACATTTATATCACAGCTATTAAAGGATGGGAAAATAACATAAATGTTCTCACTTTTATAATCATTATAATTTAAAGTATCATAGTAATAAAAACTAAAAACAGAGGTGGGAATCTCTACTATCACTCCTATATGAAGATCCTCTGATCCAGTGCAGAGGTTGCCCTCCTTTTTATTTGCAATTAGATCACTGTGTCAGCCTGCTGTCTAAATGCCTTGGCACAAAGGTCTGCTGGCCAAACTGTTTCCCAAGTGAGGAGATGGCATGCTCTACATTCATTCATATCATGATCATAATAATGTGCGTCACGTTCAGATTTTCACTGAACAACACAGCTTTGTGACACAGCTTTTGTCAAATGTCAAATGTCTGCCCTTCTCTGCCCAACAGTCAAGTTAAGAGAGTGCAGTATTATTATCTCAAGTAGTAACATCATCCTTGGAATGTCTTCACTGTCAATCTGTGCCAGTGTCTTCTCAAGGAACTTGAATGAAGAAAAGGCCTCCCTCCTCTCTTGTTCTTTCCCTCCATGAGAAAACACGTGCTGCATTTCTGTTTCTCTCAAAGTGCCTCCATAATTCCTCTGCACGTGCCTACACTGAATGCAAGGCACTCTGGGTTGGGGGTCTTGTGTGGTGGCGGGAGCTCCAATATCAGGCAGACTGGGAAGTGTTGTTCTCTGTGTGTATGTGTGAGACGTATAAAGCTTTACGAACATGTGTATCGCAGTACTGTGACATGAGCTCCACGCCCACTTTCTACATTCACAATTGCATCTCTGCCACTTCCCTCCTTTAAACATGCCTTAATGTATCTCCTCCTAGTCATTTCCCGGAATCTGGTTGGACTGGGTGCCAGAGGGAACTCTGGGAATATCAGCCCCGCTTGTACTCAGGCACAGGTTACAACATGTGAGCTGTGGATACACAGAGCCATAAGAAGTACAGCATAAACTAAACAGTCCACAGCCCCTCCCCTTTGCCAGAGCTCAATGAACTTCCACTCTCGTGTGTCCCCTCCCCCTGTGCGTGCGTGCATGGCAGGACAAATGTACAGGCATGTACAGGCAGCATGCGCACATGTTTGCAGGGGAGACGCCCCTCTTGACTTCAAACTAGGCTGTCCTCTTTCGTGTGAACATTTGCAACTGTGCATGGGCAATAAGCCCTATTCCACGTGAAACAGCTGGCCCCATGTCACGTGACGATTTATTAAGCACTTTCCAGAGGGTCGGTCTCTGATGACAGAGAACAGAGGGCAACATGTACTTTAAATCCCCTGGATTGTATTGCTATATTAAACAATGTACATAACTGTATTGATGGTCGCTCCAGTTTGAAACTTGAGGAGTTGTTTAGTGCAAAAGGCAGTGTGGGTTTAACTTTATATATAATAGATCAGAGTAGCAAATTACACCTTAAACAAGGTTGGCTTTTATTATGAATTAGCGAATTGTGTGATTGTCTTTCAAGGCAACAACGAGAATTAATCTGGTTATATTCTGTTGTGAATACCTTCATTGCTCAATGTCTGCACGATAATGGTTAATTGTGCCATTAAAAGTGTCTTAAAGAGTGAAATTTCACTCTTTAAGATCATTGAAATTGTGCTAAAAGAGGGTTACTTTCTTAGAAAACATCCAGGAGTAGTGGGCGATATTACTGTACTATTATATAAATGGGTGTGTGCACGTTACATCACCCGAAAATCCGGTTTGAATGCAACCCAAAGTAGGTTAACATGTCCGTGGTATTAGCCTCACGTGTGTTATGACCCATTATAACTATTAGACATGTCAAACCAGTTATAGTAACCTCAAGGGAAGAAAAGGCTGCTAACCCTCTGACCCACTGACCAAGCTATCGGTAAATGAAGAGGAATCCCCGTGCAGGCTGAGCGCGAGCCGAGTGCGCACAGTGGAGGGGAGCGACCGAGAGGGGCGGGGGTGGGGGAACCAAGCGCGGCACGTGGATTCTGGGGCTGTACGCACGTGATGGCAGCTCGAGGCGGGGTAACTGCGTATTAAAAAAGAAAAAGAAAAAAAAGGAACAAATCCGGCGCATGATTCCCGGTGTGCACTGGGCGAAGAGCGGATGAAAAGATATGACAGTCATAATGGGCTTCCGCTGCTCAAGGACGTCCTGTTGTCTGTGTAATGCATGGTTATCATTGATATGATTATTTATGTTGGGAAGTATGTGATGATTATAAGAATCAAACACTCTGATGTTCTCGCGGTCTCTATCTCTTAGAGGCTGACTCTGACATGGTATCTATTTCAGGCGCTGGTGACCTAAAGCCTATTTCAGCAACATCGCGTTGCACATGTTGTCACCGGCAGCCAGTGTTCTCTTATATAATAGGAGGGCTGTAGCTGAAATGGACACAGGCCTTATTATTCATCGTCATGTCCATGACATACCTTATATAGCCTCCCACTGAACACGGTGGTTTCGACCTGATATGAAGGGGTTTGCTTTTCAGCATCCATCACATTCATATTATTATTCTGGTCCAGGCGGAACTGGATTTTGAACTCGATTTTAAGTCGTTGGTTATATATGCATATGTTTTGACTCAGTTGGCCCAAATTCACCCCACCAATAGTTAACCCACACGTGTTTCGAAAAAAAGTTACGCTTCAGCCAAGTTACATTAATGGAACACTGCAACTAAGTGGCGATGCCCGCTCCTCAACTTGTGCGCAAAGTGCAGATTGGGTCATTCACCTTCTCTGACAATTAGAGATATTAGAATAAATGTAATACTGAAAAGACAGCACGTTCTCGGTCAGGGGGCGACGTGGGTCGCACTTCTCCAGAGTTTGTTTACATGCAGAGAATCGGAAGTCCGCCGCAGAGATTGACGAGGAGGACTTCCTTCTCCGTGCGCAGCTCACTCCAAACAGTCAACTGTCTGCAGCCCACAAGCACTTGGCAACGTGCCATATGTTAGACAGCTGAATTACTGTTAAAAGCCCCCCAAATTATATATATATATATATATATATATATATATATACTGTATATATACTGTATATATTGTGTAAAAATATATGTATGTGTGTGTAACAGAATATATTTATGTATATATATATATATATATGGGAATAAATTTAAAATAACAATTATATACATGAGACTGTTTTGAAAAGACATGAAGTGGAACAGGATAAAGCAACAAAAGACACAATCGCATTTCAACCCAGTTTTCTAAATGCATGGCAGATACAATTATATAAACATAGACTTTGCAGATGAATCATCATCCAACAAATGTGCTACCCAAGTATAATATGTGATGTATAGAAGTGCATTGGCATCTGATCCAACTGCACCATTCCCTCTTTATCCCCCCCCCCCCCCCCAAAATTAATGCCGTTCGGCAAATGTAAAAAAAATATTCTAGAAGATTCAGGCAAAATGCATAGATTCCATTATAAAGCGTACTTACCACCAGGACTGTGCTCCATGTTTCTGAGAAGGTGGACGTTGTCCACTCGTTCCGTCCTGTCTTCTTGTGGCCGTCTAACGCTGGACTGGCTGCCTCTGCGTGCCACTGATGAGTTGCGTTGATATAGGTGAAAGAGTCAAGAACTGCCAGTGTATCCAAAAGCAGTGCGCGCAGGGTATTGGGGTTGTTGAGAAAACCCGACCAGCGAAAAAAATAGAAAGAAATGTTTTAAAGGAAATTATAGCAGATCTGTAGTAATAATGTCCGAGGTGAAGAGACAGCAGAAGACAGCTCCGCTCTTCTCTGCACACCTATGATGCCAGGCTGTGGATAGATCTCTGTAAAGGGGTTCTCTGGATTGCAGAGGTCCTGACGCGTTCAGCTGCTTGCCATGTACAGTCACGATCACAACATGACCGGAGTGGAAGTAGTTTAAACACTCCCCGCTCATCAATAAGCAACACGAGTCCTAAAATAACCAGCACGTTTTCAGGTGCCTGAGAAATGTGACCATTTTTTCTCCCCTGTTCTCTTTTTGTAGGCGCGTCAGCCGCTTGTCTCTCTATCTCTCTCTCTCTCTCTCCCCCTCCCTGTGTGTCACGCTCTCTGAAAACATTTCACCCGAATTCACCCCTCCTTTCCCGTCCTCGTGCCCCCGCTCGTTCCCTCGTTCTCGCTCTCTCATTGGCTGAGAGCCCTGCGCGGAGACGGTACATTGTGTTCGTTCGACATTGGAATGCTGGTTAAAGCTCTCCAGCATGTGCGCATGGCATGTGAGCTCACGCTGCCCTACTGACACACATTTTATGCTAATGGTTGCCTGGGCTCGGCGATAAGACAACGAGGAAACGAGGAGGGGAGGCAGAGGAAGCGAGAGGTCTCACTCCTGCCTCCTCTCCCGACTTTTGTTGCAGTTGTGTTCGGTAAGGACAAACAACAACGGACTTTAAAGCCATGATTGTGTATGGTCGGCAGCGTTGTAAACTAATAACGTTCTTTTGTTTTGTGGATATTCTAAGCAAAGCACATCTGTGTTCAAATATATCAATGGAAATTATTTAGTGCGAGGTGTACTACCTTTTATATTTGACCTTTAGTAGATGTTCTTGAGCTAACCATGTTGTGGATTATGGCATGTTATGGATTATGGCAGGTTTGACTGGCAGAATACAAATATCAAGGTTAGTTAACACCAAAATAAATTCAAGCTTTATGAATTCCAGGAGACACATTTAACATTTGACACAATGACAACTAGAGGCTCCAGGTACAGACAAATGCATAATAATGTAAAGTCTTGTTTATGCAGTAAATTATCCCATACAAGTTTGCATTAGTGACATGTCGTCATTTGTGCACAACAAATAATGAATGTTTCTGTTATTTCAAATACACAATTTTTAGATAAGCTAAATAAGTAGGTCTATATATATGAACACATCACTATACACTAATTACTTAGGGACATTAATAATGTTATATTGTCATGTTGTATTGCTCTTTTTGTTGAACGTATTTTAGTGTCAACCACCTATGTGCTTTTTTAAATTACTTGATTAAACAGTTAAACACATCTGTCATTATTTTAGTACCCCGCAGGCCATAATTTCAAGTTGCATCAAATAAAACGTCATTCAAATAAAACATAATAAAACAGAGAAGGTGAGAGGCAACAGTGTACTGCAATGTGAGGTCAATTTGTAAATTCCTGTCCACGTGCCTTCTCTGTTCTGGGTACAAATACATGAGCAGTGCGCATGCGCAACGGCCAACGCCCACGTTGTCAACACGGAAAACGGTGCAGTCTTTGATCAACGAGAAGCCCTCTTTCCAAGCTAGACGATCTCTGCCTGAAAAAAACTGGCACGTGCGGAAAGGGCGGTGCTCACCGTGACTCCCACCGCTCTCCCACAGCACCTCCTCCTCTCCATCACGTTTCTTTTCTCTCCACAGATTGCGTGTTTGCATAAAGCCAAACTCGCCGCAGATTGGCCGGAACAGAGTGAATGTAGGTCAAACATTAGCATCGCAAAATAGTCCCCAAAAAAACACTCAGAATTCCGCCTGTTTGCTCGCAGGCGCAGAGCATGAGGCTACGTTTAGGTCACGCAGCTCACCGCTTGATGCATTTTATTCACAACGGTCCGTGTACGTTTTGTTAGTTTGTTTTTTTGTTTAATTCCAGATACGGAATAATGGAAATCATGTGGTTTTTCGTTTTCCGTTTCAAACCAAAAACGGAGAAACGTAATAGCGCCTCCGTATACGATAGAACAGAAGTGCTTAACATGAAAGTCTAAATAAAAGCCAATGATACATATTCGTATTGACGTTAGAAGAATATTAATTAGTCAATATAACGAATACAGAAAACCTGGATATGTTAGCGACAGTGGTGACTACAGGAAGTTTAATATGCATGTGTACAGCAATAATCAACCTAATCGTTGCATTGTTTAATACAACACAGTTCCTAATATAGATTAATCAAAGTAATTTGTCTGTGCAGAGTTGTTGCTGTTATCACATTTATATTTCCACCCCATTCTGCTGTTTCTTGGGCCAACACTGCAGAGCCTGTGTGAGGATACGCAGAGTAAAGGGTTCACCTTTATACCACTAGATGGGAGTATACCTGTATGTATTAAATGCCGTTTATTTCCTCTGACATTTAATGTTCATGGTTAACTTACAGCATAGTTGTATACATCATGTGTTTACTTGTTTTATTTCTGTCATTTTTGAACTAACCATTTCTACATGGATGACTGAGAATATGATGATTATCAGGCAATACATATTGCAAATTGAAAAATAAAGAGACAGTTGATTTATTCTTATTAAGCAGTCTTCAGTTAGCACCCAGTCACAACACCACCTGTGCTTCACCTGTAACCTTCATTACTACTGTCATCCTCATCATGTGACCTGTTCTGTTGTGACTCTGCTGTCAGTGTCTTAGCCCTCTGACTACATCACATCATCATCATGTAGTACTTTGGTCTCAAGAAGGATGGAGCTCTGTGTGGTGTGTGAACACTGTTTTGAAGAGTTGACTACATAAGTTATTGAATCAGACTGAAACATGGAGAGCAAAGCTACTTTCACATTACTAAGATGACAATTTAATGCAACAATTAAGTGACACGTTGATTCTTGCGGTGCACATGAATATTAAACTTCCTGTAGTCATCACTGTCGCTAACATATCCAGGTTTAATTATTTATTTTTTATATTGACTAATTAATATTCCTCTAACGTTAATACGAATATGTATCACTGGCTTTTATTTTGACTTTCATTTTAAGCACTTCTGTTCTATCGTTAACCACGTGATTTCCGTATTCCGCTCTAAAAAAAGCAAACTAACAAAACGTACACGGACCCAACCTCATTCTCGATGGGTGAGGCGAACGAGAAACAGATGAATCCTTCCTCTTGAAGGGAATTCAGCTACGGGGTCGCGCTGTATGACGTTAAAGTAAGCACCTGCTCTGGATTTGAATGTAATCTGCTCGGAGCTCTCCATTTCAATTGCGGGAATCCAATGATATAACATGTTCATAGACCTTCAACGATGTTTTGTACATTTGTATCCCAATGTTCCTTCCGCTTTAGACTATGCATGCTGCACCTGGTATATAATCCCCATCATAGCATATTTCCTAACCAGTGAAGAGGAAACATACAATTTGTAACTGCATTGAGGCAACTTAGCTCGTTATTCACGACTATATCTTTTTAACAGAGCATGCTTAAAGAAAACAAGGATCACACCACTCTTCTTGACACTTACATCTTATTTCCACCTTTGAAGGACATCTATTAGGATACAGTCTTTGAGGGATTCAAATGAAAGATTCAACCCAACCCGTGTTTCCATTTGATGCTACTTTAATATACTTTATACTATTCTACATGTATTTAATAACTAGTTAATTTCAGATTACTATTTTTCATAAAGAAACATATAAACTAATTGTTAAAATGGACGTATTTTAGAATAAACTACACAAAAGTATACAAATTAGCCTAGTTATTGGCTCCACCTTGGACAACTATATTAGAGTATTGCTTGCATATTGGTATGTAAATGATACAATAATAATTGGATATAGATAATATGCTAATAATATAACACTAATAGGGGCTCTTAAGATATAAATAAGTGTACTTTATTATATGAAGTGCATTTTGTAATAACTGCTAAATGTGTATTATTTCTGGCATCAAATATCAAATGGTGAGTATCGACCATGCTGGACTGTGCAGACGAAACAAATCACTTTTAATAACGACTTAACAAGATAAAGCTCATCTCTAACATTACATCTGTCCTTTAGGAAATATTGTTTTTAGCTGAAGGATCCAGCATCAATAAGTAATTACAGCACATGACTCGTGAAACAGTTTATAAGGTTTATAGCTTTTATCCATATTCATTGTTTTTAACTAAATCAAAGTATGTTAAGATTTGTCTTCTTGGTTCTTTTAGGATTTCCTAAGTTTAATTGAAACTCATACCACAATACATGAGTTATATAAAATTAATATCTAAATGGTACATGCCATGATGCCATGTGTTGTTCTTTTAAGCTTCTGTTTAATGTTGGCGCCACCCTTTTCAATGACACATATTTAAAAAAACAGTGGCATTTTTGTATTGAAGGGCTGAATAAAACAGATGCTGACAGAAGATGCGATAAGTAATTGAACAGCGCCTCTCTGTGGTTGTGCAGCTTCACTTCTGTGGATTAGACGGATGTGACTATTGCTGTTGTTGTCATACAAAGAAGCAGCTCACCTGGATGCAAACAGCATGTAGCAACAGTAGCATGTAGTCTGTGCTATTGACTTTTCGTTGCATTGTAGTAGTTGTTTAATGGAAATGTGTCAGAGGAGATAAAGCTGTTTGATGATGAAAAAAATATATTATTCCATATTTTTTGAAAATATCGATTTTTGCATAACCATCTTTTGAGTTTTGGGGGTTAAGTTCCTGTTCCTGTCCCTTTTTTTGCATCAATAATAAAAAGCAAAAAAATACATACGTTTTTCTATTTATGTTCCACAAGGTGGCAGTGCTTGTTTAGTATTTGAGTGGGATTTATTTTTAGTGGACACAGTGTTGGCTAGTCCTTCAAGTCCTCAGAGTCCTCACACAATTTACATTTATAGGTATGAGGACTTTAAGGCCTCTATCTTCATTACCCTGCATCTTAAGTGTGAACGTGTGTACATCAACAAAGATGCAGGGAGAACTAAATCAGACATACAATTGATTAGCATTGGTGAGATGTAAGGCCATAACAATATGAGCAGCCAGAAGTCTCAGTAACTCTGTTTGGAGTATATGTGCTCACTGTTCTGAGGCCTGTTTTTGAGGGTTATCAAAGAAATACTGTTGCTACATGTGACACCGAGAGCACCGGGGGATATCACCTTATGACTCCTTTATGATGCACACATGATATTCACAGTTTCATTAATAGTATTTTGAGAGCTTCTGAAAGTGTCATATTTTTCCAACAGTTTTAGTAGGAATGTAATGTAATCTGGAAAAGTTTTAAAGAACCTTTTTTGACAATTATGTAAAATGCTGCAGTTTAAAGCCTCCACCGTATTAATAGCTTTTCATGTACAAACTGAAATCAATACAGAGGCAGCATATACAAATCCCAGGTTTAGAGCCAAAGCCTAGGTTTAGATACTACATGAGGTTTATGCTTGACCTCTGCCTCTTTAGAATACAGGTATAATCAGACAGACTCAAAGATAATGCAACATATAACAGACTGAAATGGGAGCAGAACAACACAATGATCATATGACATGACATAACCTAATATAATCTCATGACATCATGAATTGATTTCATTTGAATAAGGATGTTTAACCTTCTCTTATTTTCCCTTTCCAGTGGAAACAAAGTGATGGACAATTAAAAAAGGCATAAATCCTAAAACAAACAATACAAAAGTCAAAGTCAAGGTTTCTCAGTACCAGACATTGTCTGTTGGCCTGACATCAGCCTCGAGGCACACATACACGTCTGGTAATATGAAAGGTAAAGCAATTTAAAAACAATGAAAACAGTCCAGTGGCAGCAGAGCAGCTGGTTTGTTGTGTAGGAATAATACTGAAACCATAGGTGTGTTTGATAATGTAGTTGGTAATGGCAAATTAGCCATTACATATTAATCAGTTTATGAATGTCGATGTGGCTTGTAGCTACAGACTATAATAATGAGATGCCAGGTATGTTGGTCCGGGTGTGGACTTCTCAGAGGTCCAGATCTCTTGTGGCATTGAGGGACTCAAAGCCCAGGATGTTGCCTGTTCTTTCTCTTCTCTGTGTCTCTCTTTCTCACCAGTATTTGTTTAAGCAGCAACTGTCATGAGAAAGAGCAAATGCAAATGTTCACATTCAGGTCACCATCACCACAAACCCGAGACAGGATGTCAGCTTCTAACATATGCAGAAAGGTTTCTGGTCTACACAGTAAATGTAAAGAGGTGAAGCTTTTATTTCCACAGAGATGGAGATCATCAGAATTGCATGCATTGGACTGCGGACGAGAGACACATAATCAACATAATCATATATGATTTAATCAATATTAAATCAGGATTGAAATATTCTGAACATCTTATATGAAATGTTGAAATGACGGCAGAACAGAAATGTGAACATATCTTACTATAAATAATTTGTGATTGCAACCAAACACAAAATGCCCAAACAACAGAATTACAACAATAATGTGTATTGTCACTTAAGCTACAGTATGTATCGACACTTGAAAACCAGACAATAAAATCACATTAGTATTTTGTATTTTAGCATGGAACCACATTTTGATTTTCTTCTACTGATACTGACAGGGAGTAACACATCTCTGATTACACTATACTGATTTATGCAGAAACAAATCTTAAGTACTTTTACTTCACTGTTGTCTGAAAAGCAATCTGATGGGAATATAAGTGTCAGCTGGTAACAATAAAACAAACAAAACAGATACAGAACTATTGTACTGCTCCCTGCATCACGGCTTGTAAGTCATTAGGACACCATATTAGTCTCTTGATAAACAAATACAAAGCATTTTAGTTTGAAGGTAGAGTCTGATGTCTGATTCTTCTCCATGTTTAGCATCCAGAGGGAATTCACATCTTCTGACAGGCAGACAGATGTCGCAGCAGGAAAGCCAAGAGCGGCTGAGCTCTGTTGACCAGCAGCCACCTGTGACGAGGTGCCAGCTCATCCTGACAACTCCATCTCTACTGTATCCTGGCAGTTTAAAGTCTTTACTTTAAAGAGCAGTATTTACTAGGATGCAGAGTGCTAAAGGACTGAGTAGTTCTGAGTGTCTTGTCTTCGGTTAACATTTGGTTTATTAATTATTTGAGTAAATCAGTCTCCAAACCGGGTTACTTTGTGTCAAACTATTAACAAATCCATTTGAATTGGTTTCCCATGGCTGTATGTTTTTACAACTTCCAGAGATTGTGGAAGTCACACTAAGGGGTCGGAGCGAGGACGTCTTTGCATTATCTTGTGTATATAGGTGTTACTTTTTAGTTTAAAAACAAACATCAACTCCGTGGTTGAGGTGACCTTAGTTAAACTGCTTTGTTTTAGCTTTGGAAATAATTGTCTTGAAACAAGTCAAGCATAAATCAGATATTTGGATGTTGGTAGCAGACTGGATATTTGGGTCAGAACCAGTTTAGAGGACATTTTAAGATTCAGAAATATATTACCTGGCTTACTATTTGGCAGTTTCCTACTTGAAATTTAACTGCTGCTACTGGAAACTTGAGTAGCCTATCATGAAACTTCAGTTTAATGGAATGGTTCAACATTTTCTGAAATAACTAATTTCTTGCTGAGAGTTAAATACGATTTATACCACTCTCATGTCCGTACACTAAATATGTAGCTGGAGCCAGCAGTCAGTGGCCAGTTAGCTTAGCTTAGCTTAGCTTAGCATAAGGTGTGGGACTAGGAGGAAACCACTAGCCTATAGCTTTGTCCAAATGTAACAAAATCCACCGACCGGCACCTCTAAATCTCAATAATTGACGTGCTATATTTAGTTTGTTTAATGTCTGCCTTTTTATGGGAGGTTATTTGCCAGACTATTTCGAGGCTGTGATTGGTGTCTTACCTAGTTGCCAGGCAATTCTATGAAGTTACTGGTCCCGGCTAAGAAGTAGTCCGACACATGTATGTTTTTTATTTTGTACAGATGAAGTCTTTTCTAAGCTAAGCTAACAGGCTACTGGCTGTAACTTCAATTTCACTGGACAGACAGCGTCAAACTATGTCAAACTATTCCTTTAAAACGTGTATTTGCTCTCTGTCAGCCTTTTAACTTGTTAAGGGAAATGTATGCTGGTAATCTGGTCAAAGTTTCTGACTGTGTGAGTTGATGAGGAGTAAGTCCCACTTTGAGGATGGGTTGCAAAGCTGTTATATAAGGAGCTTCCTGAATCGGGAGAGGCCTTTTGTGAAGAGGAAGGAGAGGGAGACGATGCAGGGGCTTCTCAATCTTCTCCACCTCCCCTTCCTCTTCCTCCAATTACCCGTCTTAATTTCTTCCCCATCCAATCATTTAATTTTTGCAGCAGCGTCCCTCCAATCACCATCTGTCCTCCAGGCAGTAACACTTACACATATCTGCTGTAATTAGACAATCATTTCCACATGTGGATCAAACTCCTTCAACCACTCAACCCCTACCTCACCCTTCCATCCGCCCACTGTCTCCTTTTTCCTCCCTCTGTTTTTCTTATTTCCCCGTCTCACACTCTACTACCCTCCGTGTGCCCCTTTTCACTTTCTCGCTCCCCCTCTTTCTCCTCTCTTTCTGATTGAATTAACATAAGTGCAGGTCTTGGAAAAAATATGCCAGCTTGTTCTGATTAAAATTGTCCTTGTTATACCAGAGACTTCCAAATGACTGTGAGCATTTGTGTGTATGGGGGGGGGGGGGGGGGGGCATGCAGTTTACAGACGTACAACATTATATGGCAAGAGATAAAGAGAGGAAGCTCAATAACAAGATGAGGACAGAGAGGTAATGGAGAGGCAGGAGGGCTCAGACTGAGACAGTAATGGTAGTTGACAGAGTTGGGGTTACAACAGGTTCATAGTGACATCATGGTTGAATTTTGGGGAACATTTTTATAGGAAAACTATTCACTGTTCATTGGATGCACATGTACACCCCCAACTTTCTTTTTTCTTTCACGTGTTTTTCCTTTTTTTATTCCTCCACTTAGCACAAACACTAATCGATGTAAACTAATATAAAAATGTGCTATGGCGCTTTCAAAAACATTCTAGATCGGTTTACACCGATGCTTTTACCAGATTGAGTCTTTGTTGTGGATTGTGTGTTGAACTTTAAAACCCCAAATTGACAACTGCTACCCAGTGTCACTCCTTTCTCTTTCTCTCACTCCTATTCTACCCCCCAGTCCTCGTTTTCTTTCCTACTTTGCTCCCACATTTCTTTCTTTTTTTATACTGCAAGTCTAGCCAACCCTAACCACTGGTACAGTATGTTCTTTGTGTTCATGTTAGTTCGCTGTTTGAGAGACAGTGAAGACATGAGGGAGCTTTGGGAGCCGAACCCTGTTTATGGCGTATGTGTGGGTGTGATTATATTCATGTCAGCTTTTTTCTTGCTTGAAGAAAATTAACAGCAGGGAGTTGTGGTGTATTAAAGGTTATTTGTGTCTTGTCCATGTGTTTTTCTTTTAGTGCCAGTGTCTTTTGGTGTGTGGGCTTTTGAATGTAACTCTGTCCTCCCTGCATGTATGCTTGTATGTTTGTGTGTGTCCGAGCAAGAGAGCGAGCGTGTCATGCATGCCTGTCATCCTCTGCATGCCTCTCTTTGCACCATAGAGCTTCACATGACATCAATCTGAGAGCAGTGGGATAGTGATCTCATTACCAACAGCCTGTTGCTGATTAAAACCTGCCGTCTGCACCCTCCTTCTTCGCCCTTTCTTTTCTTCTCCCTCCTCTCAGCTCTCTCCTGCTTCCTTGTCCTTTGCTCACCCCCTTTCTCCTGCCTCCTCCACTACACAACTCCAGAGTCGCACCATTCTGTGGTTTCTGCGCTGCTCGCTGCCAAAAAAGGGCCCCATTTCGAGCTCTGCAGAAAGTTATAAGCGCCCCTCTTTTTCCTTTTCAGTTTTCCTCCTTTGTTTCTTTGTTCTTTGCTGTACATCTTTCGGCAGAACTTATCAGAACCCTCTAATACGGCAGGCCTCATCGAAACCCTGCTCATGTTTGTAATCTTCTTTCTGAGTCAACGTGCTTTGACACTTATTGACACTTAACCATAACAAAAGGAGAGAATGAACATGTATGTGAACCTGGCTGAGTGTGTGTGCATGTATCAACATGCATCCACACGTTGTACTTATTACTGGTCCAAGGATTCACAGTCAGTAAAATACAAAAGTTTCTTTCACACCAGATGTTAAACCCTCCCCTCCCCTCTTAGTGCATTTCACTGACACAGAAACACAAACGGGACTAACCTTTCACCTCTCTCCTCGACACAGTTGCTGAGAAGTGTGGCAGTAACACAGATGATTGAAGCCTGTGATTGGATGGTCCACAGCTTCATATTTGCGACCATGGTGATTAAAAAAAGAGGCTCAGAGCAGAATGTGTAGATTTTAACGAAGTGTGAATGAGGACATTAAATATTGTGTTTAAGTTTAAGTCATTTAAACAAGTTTCCATTCAGTAGTGTATGCACAGTGATGTGCTGAGGTAGGAAACACCAGACAAAAATCATCTGTCTCATATTTGTACATTTCGTCCCGCACAAACAAAATTTGTTGCAAATATGTCTTTTGTTATACTCTTGAAAACATGCACATTGTCTCACTGCAGCTAACTATTCACTTAATGTGTCCATCTCTCACTCACCATGTGGCTTAGATCCGATGTTTTCATGCCATGGACAGGAACACACAAAGAGGTACATTTCTCAAATGTATTTTATTTTTTTTAAGTTATTTGAATATGCATTTAGTACTTAATTCAGCAATTGTTCTTGTGTAAAACTCCCAATTATATTGAATATTCTAGCAAAATATTATTGCAAAAAGACTTTCCTTTGTACCCGTATGTACTGTGGTCTGTTTAAAGAGAAATATGGTTTTATTAAACTGTACCAGAACTGTTGAAAGCTTTGAGCGAAGCTTTATTAAAAAGTTAGTAAAAACGTTAAAATTAATTGCTTCTGTATATATGTAATCTAGAAATTTGACTTTCTTTAGACATTTTTACAGAAGTTTCATGTTACTTAAATCTTTCATTTTTGTATACAGGCATCCATTTATTTTGACGTACTAAATAAAAATTATTCACACAGATTTGGAGCAAACTTAATTCACAATATTGGTGAGATTATACAATGCTCTTGGTCATTTTAGGACAAACTGAATGAATCCTTTACCGAAGTGTGAAAAAAATGCTTTTGTTTTGGAAGGTTACCTGGCAGTAGTAGCCAGCCAGTCAGACAGTAGCAGGCCGTTTTATCTCTGACATAAAGAGGCAGGTAGCTCTGCCCCTCAGGGGCCCACTGGCCAGGTTTGATCCCATCACGCATCAAATGTATTACCAGAAAACCACTGGGTTGACTTGGTTAGGAAAACCCTGTAGGAGGAAAAGAGTCCACTTAAACTGATTTAAAGGTGCGGAAGCTGTTGGGAGAATGGTCCTTTGTATTTCTCAGGCTAGAAAAGATGGAAAACAGCTCAAGGTAGTTTGCATTTAGGAGATTTAATGAAGTCATCTAACATATATACCAGGCTCTGTATGATTTCCAGAGAACAAATCTATACCGTAGGATTTGTTTTGTACATAATACTCTTCTTATTTGGAGCCCTTCAAATGTGCAAAGTGTTTAATTTTAGTTTCAATTCATGTTACTTTGAACAATTTAAATGTGTACAGTTGTTTACATGTGATCCGTCTGTACAGATTTCACTTTCCTTATTCACATTGTTATGTTCTGACATTTCCAGTTTCTAAGTTATTGTTTCCATTGTCCTGAGTCATAATGACACTGATGCTGAAAGTATTCATTTCCCATCAGGGATCTGTAGTCACAATAAAGCTCTGAGTGGCCCTTGATTGGCCCCTGGACTCCCACATCGGCTGGCCACGGTCCCAAAGTCACGGGATTGTAAACATGGAGCGAAAGCCAAGGGCTGATACTGATATCCCCAAAGGTGTGCAGCCCTCTGCAGCATGTGTGTTTGTGTATGTCTGTGAGTTAATGACTGTTTCATTTCAGCGAGTGTGTGTGCGTTCAAGTGACGCTTTGCTGTGTGTGTAAGTGCCGGCCTATCTTTGGATGGTGAGCAGAGGAGGAACACATTTAGAAATGCAAAACAAACACTCACATAGTTGAAGTCCAACAAAAGAGCATTGACTGACAGTACAGTGTAGAAGGAGTGGAGGTAAAGAGAGAGAAAGAGACTGTAAGACAAAGGGAGCGAGAGAGAGACAGGGGAAGAGAGAGGGGGTGGGCAGCAAGTTGAAACCTAAGCTTTCTGGACCCTGTTTTCCCTTCCTTCGGGCATTCTGTGGCTGGTAAAAAATGTGCTGTATATTTGAAGTGTTGGATCACGTGACAAAGGCAGGGTTTGTGAATCAAAGTACACAATGATTTCAGGAGGATAGAGAAAGAGAGAGAGAGAGAGCAAGAGAGAGAGAGAGGGTGTGTGTTAGCCAGAGAGACGGGAAAGGGAGAGGGAGGCGGAATGCAACAGGCTGAGCTCTATCGTCGCAAACACAACTACAACGCTCCTTCTCAGATCAAGTAACCGCCACACTGCGCCGTGTTCACAGCCCACTGCGGGTAAGGTTGGTTTACTATTCCATTTCTCAAGATCTTTGTTTCCATATAACTTCTGGTGATGTGTGTGTGAGTGTGTGTGAGAGAGAGAGAGTGTGTGTGTGTGTGTGTGTGTGTGTGTGTGTGTGTGTGTGTGTGTGTGTGTGTGTGTGTGTGTGTGTGTGTGAGGGAAAAGAAGACATGTCAGAGCATGAGTGAGATGTGTGTGTCTGTGTGTGTGTGTGTGTGTGTGTGTGTGTGTGTGTGTGTGTGTGTTTTTCGTGTGATCTCTCCCTCTCTCTTTCTCTCTCCCTCTCTCCCTCTCTCTTTGTGCGTGTGTGTGTTTCTGGGACTGCACGAGTAGAGAGATTATGTTTCCTGAGGACAACTTTAATTGAGAACAGAGACTCAAGCGAGTAATAAAGAAAGACAGATACAGCTAAGGAGGGGAATGAAAGATGATCAGGACTTGTGCTCCGCGGTGAGAAGGTGAACGTTTGTGGAGATGTATGTGTATGTGTGTGTGTGTGTGTGTGTGTGTCCTCATTTGTGTGCCCTGCTGCTGAAGGATGCACATCAGTTTATTCCTGACTCCATACACTCTAATTCACAAGCTGTGAGTAATGACTGCTAAAGGCCTCTACGCAGACAAAGAGAGGGGAATGTGTTATGTTGAATGATGAATGTTGGAATTCCCCTCGACAATTAAATAAATAAGAGAATAAGTCACATACTGTTTTATATTGTTGCGATCTTGGGGCCGTCTGTGTGCTACAGGTGAGCTCGATAGGCCATTATTCCAGCAGCAGACACAGTGGCTGCTTCAGCCTGCAGGCTGTCAGCCAACAGACTGCCTGTCAGACTTGATGGATCACTCCATCAACATCACAAATGGCTGCACAGGTCTGGTGTACCTGAGTATGAGCGCCCTCCGTCACTCATCCCCCCGAAGGTTATGTAAACAGGTTTCCATCCACACAATTACATAAGCGGGATGGAAACACTGAAATAGGCTACTCCGGATATCACAAGACAGTTTGCTGTGTGTCTAGTCACTGATGCGGCTGCTTTGCATTGTGTCTGTGTGTGTGTGTCTGTCTGTGTGTGTGTGTGTGTGTGTGTGTGTGTGAATACACATACTGTCCTCCCTTTTACACGGCCTATGAATCATTTCCAATAGCACCCTTTGTGCGGTCGCTGCTATATGAACACATTGCATGATTGATGATTGTGATTAGGACGCTATTTATCTGCAAAGTGCTTCTTCCAGTTGATCCGAGCCGCCCCCGTCTGTCCGCTAACACCACACTGCTGAGCATCCACGCTATGCACTCCAATGCGAGGCCCAGCTGGGAGCTATTCTAGCAAAGTCTTGACAAATCTATTCCAGGTTAATTTTCCTTAATGTCTGGAGGAATTCTCATCAGCACGTCGACAGGAATAGGTGGACCAGTCTATAAGCAGGGCATAAACAGCTGGGTGTAAACAATACATAGAATATTAGAGACCACATTCTGGAGAGCAGTGGCACACTCGCTCAATATAACTCTTCTTCTTCTTCTTCTTCTTCTTCTTCTTCTTCTTCTTCTTCTTCTTCTTCTTCTTCTTCTTCTTCTTCTTCTTCTTCTTCTTCTTCTTCTTCTTCTTCTTCTTCTACCCTTCTGATTGAACAGATTTGAGTAATCATCCGTTTCATCTCATGATCATTTTCTCTGCCGGTGGACGTCCGCACACTGCCGGCTACTGAGTGAACTTTGTCTCTCGGATCCCGGGTCAGACTTTGTTCAGCTTTTGAAATCTAACTTTTATGTTTGATGCATCTGCTTTTGGTTAAGTCTTGTGTTTTTCTTCAGTTTCATCATTACGAGAAGACATTTCTCCAAATAAATGTGTGTGTTCATGGATTTGGTAGTGTTGTATCTAACTTCTTCAAATGCATTGGAATCTCATCTTTGTTCTACGTCCTCCTCTAGACTGACAGACCCTCAGGCTGGGGAGGCTCTCTGGCCTCTCTTGCTCTTTCTCTCGGTCTCACTGACTTCTTTATATCCTATTAAAAAAAAGAATCTATCTCTGCGGGTCCGTGTCAGCTGAGTTTAATTACAGGGTTGCTGGCTACGCATAACTGGAAACTTGGACCTTACTAAATGACGAAGCAAGCGTTTGCTACTTGTTTTTAAGAGCAAAAGACACAAATGTTTTCTTGTTCTACAGAATTCCATACGGTCCACATTTATCTTGAGACTCAAGCACTGGCTCTGGCTCAGCTTGAGGTGTCCAATTGGCTTCAGAGATCTGGACATCACTTGTAACATTCACTATTGCTTTTGCTGCCGTTCTTTCTAAATGCAAGGCTGAATGTGTCTGAGTGTGTCTAAAGAGTTCCTCCGCATGTTTAATCGTGGCCCAAGGCTTCTCTTCAGTGCAGGCCTCAAGTCCCTTTAAGCACACTTCTAATCCTCTGCTGCGCGAAGGAACAGCAAGGCACCGATCTTGAGTCTTGAGTCCGTAATACGTAGACGGTGGGGGGGTTGAGGCAGTCTTTAGACACACGTTTCACTTTAATATTGAATGAAAAGCTGCCTACCAAATGCCTCAATTAGGCCTGACCCATGGCCTGGGCTGCTGGGCCTGGAGCGACAGGGGCTGACCCCGGCTCCGACCTGGAGACCCCCGGCAGCCCACAGGGTTGTTTCGACATAATGACAACATTGTGTGTTTTATGAAGCATTACTATTATAAACATCATCCCCATTAGTACGGCTAACACATAATTCACACTGTGTTATTCCAAGTATGTCGGACAGTTTCATTTTGTGCACCAAAGTAAAGCTGTAAGTTAGTTGAGAGTCGAGTGACACTTTGTGGTAAAGAATAATCAAGCTGGACCCTTTGAGATAATTCACTACTGTGTAGATTTGATGGTTGCTGTAACTCCAATATGTAATTTGGTGTAGTTTGTCTTTTGATTATATTTTTTTCAATAATCCAAGTAAACAATAGTAATAATATATATATATATATATATATATATATATATATATATATATATATATATATATATATATATATATATTCTACATTAATTGATTCATTGTTTGGTTTATAAATCCCAGAGCTCAATCTAACATCATCAAATTGACTGTTTTGACCAACCAGATATCATTGAAGATCTAAAGAAACTACATACATGTTGGAGTAAATGATTAATCAATTAGTAAAAATGTTTTTAGTTTTTTTTGTCAATCACATAAATTAATAATTTTAGCTTTACATATATTTTACATAATAAAATTACTACACACATTACATAACAAAGTAAAACACAAAACCTATACAAAACAATGCTTATTAATGTCATTAATTATCCAGCATACTCAGCATAACGACTTCACTCCACGACTCTTTTCTGGGAACAGTAGTTGTATCCAAACAGTTCTTTATGATGGAAACATCTCATAAGAAGATATATTGTAGTTTATTCAATAGATGTGTGTGGGTTGAAGACTGAATCCTAAGAAAGTCTAAGTTTGCAGGTGAAGTTAAAGGAAGTTATAGGATTACCTCTGTTTTGGAATTATGTTTATTGGCTTACTTATTAGTTTGTATGAGAAGATGATACCATAGGGTTTGTATCCTGACTACAAAGCTTAGCTTCGAATAAAAACCATATACTTCAAATATGATTTGGATACCACCACCCATTGGTTTGTGGACTGTGGCCTTATATTTTATATTTTGTCCATCACCATTTTAATTTTTAGTTTATCGCGATCTTGATTTTGGTCAGCGCCATCTTGGTTTTTTGATGAACAGAAGTGATATGAGAGGGTTGATAAGTACTTCTGAAGACCGAATAAGATAAAGTATTTCAAGTTATTATGTTTTTACATGTAACTCACAATAAGGAAGAAAAATCATCTGTTTCCCAAATGTCAAATGATTGACTTTAGGCCGAGACGTCACTCGGACAAAATGGATTGTCAACTTTGTCTCCTTCAAACTTCAAACATAGTTTCTTTATAGGATTTTTTATAGGATCCGCCTTGCCTTAACTAGGCAAGGCAGATCAGATCCATCCCCTTTACTGGAAACATTTTTCATAAAATGAATATCTGGCAATCATTTTGAAAGATGTTTCTGAGTAAAAACACTTGGAAGATCACATATCAAATGTAGTTTTGAAGCTTAATCTCTGTATATATTGTGGACAAAGCTAACAACATAATGGAAATGTGTTTTTGCCACAGCCAGAAACTTTTGGGGGGTAAGACGTCTGTCAGACACTGATTATTTATGGTCCAGAAATATTTCTGTAATTTCTGTGTCTCAGTAGTTTTTAGTCTTCAAATGCACTCAGACTTTTAGTTTATTGTATTGTTCGATGTCATGTAAAGGAACTCTGTGTTCTTGGTTTCGAACACTGACATTTTATTTGTAAATCCTTGTGATTTCCTTTCTAATATGACATTCTAATGTCTGTATAGATATACATCTGCTAGCTGATCTTTTCATTGATTTCAGAATAAATGATACAGAACAGCCAATAAGGAAAGCTGAAAAGTAAAAGAAAAATGTGATACCATACATTTAGAAAATTAAATTGACATAAGTAAAGAGTTACTAAAAAACCCTAAATGACATGCTTAACATGATCACCTTTACATCAAGTACAGCTTTTTTACTGATAATCTATCCAGACAACTACACTGTTGTATTTTCTTTCAGATTTAGTTCATAACACAGTTTAAACCATTACAATTAAATTAAATTACATGTAAATTCAGTTCATTTTATATAGGCCAATATCAGAGGAATTTACAATCTGTCCACATACAGGACCTCACATCGGATCAGGAACAACTCCCCAAAAATAGAAAAAAAACGTTCACAGGGAAAAAAGGGAAGAAACCTTCATGAGAGCAACAGAGGAGGATCTCTCTGCTCGGATGGACAGAAGCAAGAGATGTCATGTGGACAGAAGGAATCCTTACAGATTTAGTGGGACGACTTAAAGAGACCTTCAGAGTTTAGACTCATTTTAAGTCCAAAAGGTTTCCTGACGAGATCTCGAGTAACGAGTGGGGGCATTAAACAAAAGGCACTGAGGCAAAAAGGACCAGTAGCGGAGACAGGAGAGGCATCTAAAATAAAACCACCAACATCCACCACTGACCAGGCCTTGATGAACGATACTACTCAGGCTTTCAGCCCTCGCCAAATAATTTACACCTATTCAAATTAGTTCAATCCATACAACTCTTGTTCTGCTATTACAATGAGAGTTCACTTTGAAATATCTGTTGGTCACCTCAGAGTGGCCAAGAGACTTTACTCTAAGAAGAGGGACTGTTTAAAGAATAAAATAATTGTCAAAAAAGGCTGATGCATGCGGACAAGTAGTGCTGCACCATGCATATATAAAGTACACTAGCATTGGTTTAGTTGCTGCCACTGTGAAGTCTGTCCAAACAGTAAGAACTGGGCAGGAAACGAGGGGCTATTAGTCCTGTCAGATGGATACTGTTACATGGTCTTTAAAAGAACTGGTTTATGTCCTGGGCAATCAACTCAGCCAACGTGTAGGTTTTAAAACTTTAGTCTGCACTACTGAGAATTATATGATTACTTGCTTTTCCATGCTCACTAAAATTATACTAATATCTAAGACTGTAAAATTATGTAATATTTGCATGATGCATTGCTCTTAGCATTGATGCACTAATAATCAAGAGTACAAGTTCTAAGCAACATGTTTATTTAGTTTTAGCCTTTGCACCGGCCTCAAGCTTCTGAATGCGTTGACTCGAGTCTCTCTCCTTTAACTAACTGACAGACTTCCTTTTAACACACATTTCTCAGCTCTAAAAAGTGAACTCATTCTACAATAAAACTGAAGATTAACTTTAGAAGCAGTCCTCTATTTCCCTTAAAAATGCTGCGCTATATTTTCTACAAACCATCAAAATATTTATCTGTGCAGAGAAAATGTATTGGTCTAAGACCTAAATGAAGCAGCTAACTGCCATCATGTTAACCGTTTTATTGTGTTGATTTAAGAAGTCAACTTTCTGCCACTTAATAATATTTTTTAGAACCAAATACAGGTGGTGTCATTAAGCTCTATTTATGTTGACTTCGTCAGATCACTTTGCGTGATAAAAGAGACGCAAGTGTCAATCAAAGGTGCGATAGGTGGAAGGAGCGCCCCAAATGAGAGAAGAAAAAAGGCCTCAACATAACTATAAAGCAAATTACATACACCCCAAAAGCTTAAAACACTATTTGAATTTTGAGAACCGATCTGCATATTTTAATCTGAAAGACATAAAGTTATGTATTTTTTGTGTGAGTGTATGAACAGTGATTGGTGGTGGAACTGGCTGCAATACAAAGAAAACCATCTTACATATTGCCTATAAGGTACCAATTAGGTCATGGTCGGCTGTGTTATGAAAACAACCGAAGGCAAATTTCCAAGTGCTGACATGCAAGCAGTGGCAGTGCCAACCTTCACAAATAATTTTCGCCCGACAAATTGTGAGTTCTCTAAGGCTCTTTCATACAGCAGTTTGCTTTGATTAGTTAAACATATCAAAGTGAATGAAAATACATGATATCATTCAGAGTACATGCTGCAAATTTGGTGAGGGGGTTAATAACATTCTCAGGACATGTCATTTTCACAAGTAAATTACAACCAGCTTAGTGTGGACAGACTCTCAGTAATGACACTTCCTGTGTGTGCGTGTGTCTGTGTCTACGTGTGTGTGTGTGTGCGTGTGTGTGCGTGTGTGTGTGTGTGTGTGTGTGTGTGTGTGTGTGTGTTTCATAACTATAATCTCAAATTGATTTGGTTTGGAAAAAACATAAAGTTTCGTCACAATTACACCCAGGGTAACTATGTCCAGATGATTCTGCTAATAAGCACTTAAAACATCTAAAACATCAAACAGGTTGTCATTTCAACTGTTACAAGTTACTGCAGGCAGCAATGGGCTGAACACAATGAGGTATCTTCTGGAAGTGTAGTTTGATGGAAGTTATGTAAAAACAAACAAAGTTGACAGTGTGAGGTGGAAAGTCCCAACATTCTCACACTAAAGCTGTTTTTAATCCCCATAGTCTGGGAAAGGGAGCATCAGTTGTGTGTGTGAATGCCTGTGTTGGTGTGTCAGTAGGACCGGGACCAGGTGACCCAGTCTGACCTGACCCAGCTCGGTCTCATAAAAGCAGCATTGAGGCCTGGAGGCCCGGAGACAGCACTGCGTTTGTTGCCCTACCCAAGGTGTATTCCCCCTGGAGGGAGAGTGAGGGGGCGGAGAGAAGGGGTGTTACTCATTAGAGAGAAAGAAACCATTCCTTGGCTTGGGCACACGTTATTTCATAGTTTATTAGTGGAAATAAAACCGCTGGGTTATTTTTATGTATGTTTTTTTGCAACTGCTCGGCCCGTTTTCTTTTGGTTCGCCTCCTCTCACGCTGCTTTACCACAGTCCGTCTTTTTCTCTTATTAATGCAGTTACAAGTATGGCTCCAATTAATAGGACTCTGTTCACTTCTTACACATGGCCTGCCAGATGCTTGAAACTCCCTCCCTTTCTTTTCCTCTGTTTTCCTCTACCATTTTCCATCCTTTTTTCTAAGCTCGCAACACTTTTTCCCCTCATCCTGATCCTTTCATACATCTGGATTTCATACTGGTGATTTCAGTCTTTGAATTTAAATTGGTCAAAGAGTCAACTTGAAGTCTCTATTTAAAAGTAAAAAAAGTACTCAAAGGCTGCATCTCCTTAATTTTTCAAGGTCAATTGCACCTTCACATAAGCATGTGTGAACGCAGTGTTTTCCACTGATTACTTGCCCACAAACATTATTAAAGTCATAGCATATCTGTGTGTGTTCACTTCCACAGCCTACAGGCCCATGCTTGTGTGTGTCTGTGATCTGCTTTTAGAGAGGCATGTGCATGCGTATGATTTACAAAATGTGATCATTCCACACCATGTATGTAATCACTTGTTTGAATCACTATTCACTTTGTCCAACCTATGTTTGACATTTTCTGATCATCAAACACAAAAGTTCTTTGTGGAAATATTTGCAGTGACTCTCCCTCGCTGGCCCTTGAAGTGAAGAAAAACTGTGGCAGAGCCAAGCTGTTACAGCAAAAAATGTCAATATTGGAAATATGACTTTTAGAAACATCACTCACTGCGCTGACTTAGTGTGTAAATGTGTAATATGTGCCGTGTATGCTCCCATGTCTGGGAAGTAATAAATGCTGCAACAACAAAAGGATTTAGAGTAAATGTACTCCAAAAGTAGCAGCACAAAGGCACAGATGATTAGTCTATGATTGTGTCCGCCAGTGAGGTTTGACTTAATATTATAAACACCACTCAGTGTGAATACAAATCAACAGCATCACAAATGGTATTCTCCAAATTAAATAAACACCTCTTTAAAACTTTTTCAACACAAAGCTGAACATTTAATCTTCAAGAAGGTAGAACCCATTACACGGCTGTTGTCTTAGACTGCATTCATTAAAAAGCTAACTAATTGTGTTGGGATCTGGACTGATGAAGTCTGGAGCACATTGTCCTGGTTAGAGCAGCTAACGTTTCAAAATAAAACATGTATCACTTTTTAAAATGAATCTTTTTATGAAACTGAGCCATCCAAAACAGTTTGGGACATATTAGTCCATATTTTGAGAACATAATGGATGTGAATGTGTTTTTGCTTGGAGTCGATGTCTTACTGGAAAATACATTTTTCTTCTAAGTCGTAGTTCTCTTGCAGACAGACGTCTTCATCTTATCCTCCAGGTTTTGGAATATCTTTCTATATTGATGTTCCCCTCTACCTTTACAAGCTTTCAGGGCCTGCTCCCTTTCGCTTAGTAGATGACAAACTGAACCAACATCTGACGACAACAGAATGCATCCTCTCGTTTTGGTTCGTCGTCGTCGGAGGAGGAGGAGGAGGAGGAGGAGGAGGAGGAGGAGGCTTGTTAGCTGTTAGCAGGCGATAGGCAGAAGAGTCCTGGCTAACAGAGATGACAGCTAACAGGGATAATACATCGAGGAGAGAACTGAACACACTGACTGTTTCTGTTCAGAGGTTAAAGTCAAAATGATGCATTACACAGTGAAATACAGCTTAGATGCATGAAGCGAGTGCAGACAGCTGCATGGATTTCATTGAGAGCACATCTGGATGTATGTGTACAGATTGTAAAGCCCTTTGAGGCACATTTGTAATTTGTGATATTGGGCAACACAAAATAAACTGAATTTAATTGAATTGAATCTGTTGCTAATGAAAAAGTTTGTATTAAAAAATTGCAGACCCAAAGTGTTGTGTACACTTTCTGCAGAGTCCACTTCTAGTTAAATTATGTGAACAAACTTTCTTTCATCTCAATCGTATTGGATTGGGTTTTGAAAATCTCAGAAGAGATATTTTGAAATCTGAGCAAATACAATTTTAATCTGCACATTAAAATACCAGAAGAACACAAGAGGTCAGTTAATGGATTGACCCTTTGAGATGGAAGTGGTGGAATCGTGTAATTGTGCTAAATTAAGACGTATTGCTTTGGTGTGACCATGTGTGTCGATGTGTTCACATTTCTCAGTCTTGTAAAAAAGGCTCTGCTGTGACCGATATGGCCACCTCAACATGTGGAGCAGGGGGTGTCCCTTTGTATTATATGGATATATATATACACATCATATATTTGCTGTACTTGTATGTATGCCCCGTAGCAGTGTCTCAGTACAATTGAGAGACAAGGACAGAGGTTTGCTCTTTTAGAGGACAGATTGTTCCACTCAACATATATTTTTTCACTGTGTATTTTGAGTGAATCATGTATTATTTTTTGTAGTTCAATAATGGACATTTGTGAATTCATAATTCTCTCCCTCTGAGTCTCACCCACTCTGGCTGTTTGATTCCCATGCAAAGCAGGCCCAAAACAACAAGACATTCTTTTGCAGAGCTGTATTTACCACATAGCTCCACCCTAGAGAGTTAAGCTCCACCCACTCGTGAAATCACTGAAGGGGATGAGCGCGTCATAGAGAAAGATGGGAGGGCAGCCCTCTTTTAGCTTATTGACAGGGCCACAGAGTCACTACCTGAGTCCTTAGGGGCAGAAAAGGTGCGACACGGTGAGCATTTTAAACCTTTAACGTGTGTTGTGCGTCACAGAGGGAGCAGAGGAGTGCTTTTTATGGGGTGGGCTACAGTGAAAATGAGGTCACGTGTGTCTGCTGTGGTAAAGGGTTAATTGTACCCATGTTGTGGCTGGCTGTTCTCAAGTAGGCTGGCTAGAGTCAGGTTGGCAGAGGGAACAGAGAGGCCCTTTATAATACAGTGCTCCTGATTGAAATCATATGGCATTGCCTGAAGTGTCGCGGTCTCCTCAGCACTCTCCTTTTAATCTTTGGTTTCCATAATGTTATTCCTCGTCTGGTGTTGGCATTTGATATTTTTCAGCGATTGTTTTGGCAATTCATATTTTAGTTTTTTACTTGTTGAATTGATTCGATATGAGGTGACTTGTTAAGCCACTGTACTTACTAAGCTTGACTTTAGTTCCAGTATCTAACCTTCTCTTCCCTCCTTTCCTACAGAGTCTGTACCTGGTCAGGTCTTGGTCCCGTGGCTCCTGCTCTCCTGTTCCAGCAGCATCCTTCCCGCCTCCCTGCAGCCGGACACGGGAGCAGCCAGCAGCTGGAGGGAGGGGCTGAATGGCAGCAGCCCACTTCAAACTCAACGCAGGCCACTGACGAAGACGACCTGACGAAGACGACGCAGGGAGACAAAACAACAACACATTCAGACAGAAGTCACCTCAACCACCAGCAGCACTTTTCACAATGGCGACCAACAGAGAGCACCAAGTGCGTCACATGACCGGCTTCCCCCGGGCCATGTACCCGTTCACCTTTAACTCCATGCGTAGCCACTCCCCCTTCGACCTGCTGGCCAGTAGCCACCTGTTCGGCCGGTTTGGGACAGACCTTCCCAAAGAGATGGCTGCATTGTGTGAGTAATACAAATAATTTATTCATAATTTACACAACTTACAAAAAACAAGAGATTTGTTATACATCACTGTTAAAGAGCTTATTGCTTTACGATGTTTACGAAACCATTTTATTTGCAATTTACAGATTGCTGACAATTAAAAAAATCTATATGTCATCATGAGGCTTCCAGCTGTTCAGAGGTTGAATCAGAAGGCAATAAATCCTGATCCCACACACTAACACATGACAAGATAGTGTGCTAGAGGTCTGTTTGGTATAGAAACAGTTGAGACTCTCATCAGTGTGTGTCTTCAAGGTCACTTTGAGGCTATAATCACGCTTTAAATCATTCATTGAGAAGAGATTGGAAGAAAAGAGTTTTCCATGTGGTAAACCAGGCAGATAGAAGAGAGGACAGGCTGGAAAAACAGCAGACATAGCATGGTCCCTTGTGCAATCAAACCCTTTTCATCAAATCTAAATCTTTCAAATCATCATTAGAACAGAAAAATATGGATTTCCTCAAGAGAAGAATGTTTTTTTGGCAGAGGAGAGTTTTTCATTTCAGCCTCTAAAAGCAGTGTGTTTGGATAAGGACCATTTGAGTCACAGGGGGCACTATTGCACTTCACAGAGACTCAGCAAGACCTCAGAGAGAGTTGTCCAAAGACTGACAACATGTTGTACTTTGAAAAATAACTTGATTTGAAGTCAATTACTTTCTTTTTTTCATTGATTCTCATATTCTAGAATTTCCTTCAAAATTAACTTCTGTCCTTATATGTTTTCCTTTATTCCTCTAATTTCCGTTGCGTTTAATTACCGTATAGCTGTGTTTGTGTGTGTGTGTGTGTGTGTGTGTGTGTGTGTGTGTGTATGTGTGTGTGAACTTCTATACATACAGAGACAGAAAGATACGAGGGGCCCGGGCCGCATTATGTCAGTCAGGGTTGATGAAAATACAGGTGGTTTTATGTAAAAAAAAAAAAAAATTAAAAAATGTACTTAATCAGGTATATGCAGAATTTCTAAACCAATTACAGTTATCAATGTTATTGCATATTGTGATAGTGTCACCTGTCAGGCAAACAACAGATAAATAGTACATTGCGATAAAAACTACATTTGGTTTCTTAACCTTAAAGTAAGGAGACCATCAAATAACATTTGCTAAACTCTAAATGTTTAATTCTGCAATGTATAACTCTGTCTACTTTGACGAATGAGATTCCTCACTTAAACATGTTCATCCTCAAAAATGTAATTACAAATCAGTAATGTCATTATTACAGAACTTTTAATCAAATTAAATGTTTTTTTCACAACACTTAGATTTTTTTCCAACGATTTTATACTGTTCAATTTAATTCAATTAAATTCAGTTTATTTTGTATGGCCAAGAAATACAAATTACAATTTTGCCTCAGAGTGCTTTACAATCTGTTCACATACGACATCCCTGTCCCAGGACCGCACATCGGATCAGGAAAAACTCCCAAGAAATAGAAACAACCTTTCACAGGTAAAAAAGGGAAGAAACCTTCAGAAGAGCAACAGAGGAGGATCCCTCTCCAGGATGGGCAGAAGTAATAGATGTCATGTGTACAGAAGGAACAGCGTTACACAGTTATAACACATTAGAAGTATTTCTATTTCTTTTTTTCATTCATCGAGTTACAACACATCCTTAATAAGGAGTTATTGTTGACTGAAAAGGTCTCCGCCCTATAGATAACAATCTAACTGGCAGGTGACTAGCCTTGTCAAAGCAAGACTTTGGCTGGGACGGTCTCTTTGTTCCCAACTTCTGATAAATAGCAGAGCCTCTGAATGCATTCAAAAATAAATGGTCCAAATTCTTCTGGATGGCAGCCTCTCAAGACCTTTTAAGACCTTGTAACAGCATCTTGCTTAATTCCACATCAATTTGTGGGCACCCAGATTTCACCTAATTCCTTCATTGAGTACACAGATGTCAGCAATGTTGGCCGTCTTTGGTGCAGTTATGGCCCACACAACTGGGATCGGAAATTGAGTCACTGCTTTTTTAATTTAAATCCAGCGTTAAAGTTTGTAATCCCACAACAGGAATGTCTGACAGAGGTGTGGATATTGGAAAAGTGATGTTGCTACCTGGTGGGCAGGACCTTCACTGTTGTGACAAACCATTTGTTTGTGGTCTAGGTTTTCAAAACTCAGAAACTTAGCACTCGTCTCATCCACTCTGGTTAAAGAGTATAGCCTCCCAGTCACGTAATACAATAAGGTCCCCGATGGCCTGTCTAGAGCGGCTGTTGACACAACCAACCATTAGTTTGTCACTTGTGCCTCAATCCAACCTGCCAAGACACAATTGTCGAAAGACGTCCAGATAATGGATGAGGCCAAATATAAAGGTCAGCAGGACGTCCTTGAAATTCAGGAACTGTATGCAGCCATACTTATCACCGATTCTTGTTAGTATCTGTTCTGTATTGGGTCTGCTTGACGGAGGGGTTAGACCGCCTCGACTTCAACATACTACATTAAAGTTGTCTGGGTTATTTGCCTGAGGACGGGTTGAACCTTCTGATTGCGACTGCTCGTGGGGAGTGGCTTGCACTCTCGGATCATGAGTTGACATAGTTATTCATCAGCTAGATTTTAGGAAATAAATATTTTTTAACTCTATCTTATATAAACTGAAAGTTTAATGTGGCGATTAGCCAGCAGAGGTTTCCAAACACATTATTTTGAATGAGGAAGACTAATTGCAAATAATGATTACCATTAAGGGAAGCTAGAATAAACAACAATAAATGAGTAAAAAGTGACATGATACTAAATTACTAAAGAGGTTTAAGTGGCATTTGCCAATTAATTCAAACCAGGTCCTAATAGGTGTGAGTAGAAGACTTGACTTTGTTCTTGAATGAGTTGAAACTCAAAACATCCCTGGATGTAGAGTGAGTGGACACACACATCAAAAGCTCTCCGCTGTGTGTTCAGTCATACAGTAAAGGATCTCCTCTTTTCCATAAAGCAGTGGGAAAGGGGAATTAATATAAGAGCACACAAATAACTATGTTGTGTTCAATCTGCCTTGTACTCCCTGGAATTAGTGTAAATACAAGATACTGTCTTTGGATTTAAAGTAAATATTTTTCAAAATGTATATCTATTGTTTTTACCTAAAGAATTCTAGGCTAAAGTGATCCCTCGGAGAGGAAGTGTGTTTTTCCACAATGAACACAATGTCCTTTTCGGCATTTCTGTACTAGTCACATCTTGTTCTTTGTAATGTTTTGAGTGTGTGTGTGTGTGTGTTTGTGTGTGTGTGTGTGTGTGTGTGTGTGTGTGATATTAGTAACTTGAACCTAAAGGCACAGAGCAAGGCTTGTGTGTTTTTCTTTGTGTCTTTCATCACTGGCACTCTGTTTAAGCACATACACACATAATTGTCTGTGCGTCTGAACACATACATACACACACACACGCACACACACACACACACACACACACACACATACACACACACACATACATTTCCACTCTGAAGGCTGCACATTCCAACACCCATGAATATCACAAACCAGCAGTCTTGCGCTCCTTGCCTCACATTTGTGACTATATTTGTGCGCTCGCTGATGACCGCAGTGAGACTTTGTGCAAATATCTGCGGCCGAACCGACGGAGCTGCTGGTGGAGAAACAGACAGAGACAGAGAGAGAGGCCATTGTTCAGCTCTGTGTGTTTGTGTCAGACATGACGACAGGATGAATAGCCAAAAGAACCTGATTGTGAATAGTTGTAATATGACTCGCTCCTCTTACAAATGTAAAGTGTGTGTGTGTGTGTGAGAAAGGCAGAAATCTGCCATTTGGCCAACTAACATATACTAAAGTTTAAGTTTTCTAAAAAGTGAAAGAAAGTAACTTTTTCTTTCTTCCCTCACATTCACCCTGCATTTGTATGTCCCTTCTTTCCTCAAAGCAGCAACAGGGGGCATGGCGCTATGCGGCGGGAGGGTAATTGTCTCAAGGTGTGGGGAGAGCTCAGCCGGCTCATACTGAGCTGTGCTGCTCCCTGCAGAGTATCATTGTGTTCTGGTGTGCCGCCCGGCCATGGTGGTGACAGACAGGTAGAAACTCCACCAAGGGGGGGGGGATTACTCAAAAGATGAAAAAAACTTCAGTAAAAAAACAGCATATTGGGTTTGGCATGTTGTTATTCTCCAAATATTAATGTAAATCCAAAGAAATGGATTCAGGGGGTTGGCAGAAATAAAAACAAAACACACAAACAACAGTTGAAAAACAAAGAAAATAGAGAATGGTAACACACAAGGGTGGTATGAAACATAGGCAGCCACAGGCAGGACAGTTTGTATGTGTGTGTGAAGGGGGGTGTTAAAGCCCCAGTGGGGGTTTCTTCCAGAGTTCATCCCTCTTGAACGAGGGAAGGAAAGGGAGGAGGAGAGGGAGGTGGGTGAGGATGTCTCGTATACAAACTATCCAGACTCGGGCAAGTACGATTGGCCTGCAGTGAAGTCCCACTTCAGTGTGGCTGAACTATCCAATAAGCTCCCCGAGGGACGATAACTGAATCCATTTTTAACTGAATTGAAGAAATTGAATTAGATATCGGCACATGCCAAGACCAAAAAAAGAGAGAAGGAGAACAAATAAAACTGCAATAGAGACATGGGGATGAATGACAATTGAGAGACAAATAAAAAGTTCAGATACTAATTGAAATGAACCTTAAATAATAGGTCATAATCTCCATCCCAAATGGCCGAAACACTATATGGATTAATGGACGATTCCTAAGACAATTCCTGGAAAGAACAATGTACTTTGGCTGTCATTGTTCGATTGGTACACACATATTTCATTCCAATAAGATGCTAGAAATATACACACAAAAATGCAATTCAACAAATATACATAATAAAGGTTAAACAAATAAATAAATATTTGTTTAGGTTTAAAGTGAATCTTCTTTGGTAAATCAACAGCTGCTTACACTGCAGCACAACTAAAATCTAATAACTGAAAATTCCCAACAAGGAGCATCACATTGCATTTCTCTTTTTCTAAAATGAAATGATATGGGAAGAATAAAACTGTAAATTAAAGCTTTATCGTTATTTTTATTCAATATTTGTTATTCTCGGTTTCTTTAGTTGTTTAATAGTATAAATAAACTTCTGAGAATAATTGGAAGTATGAACTATTGACCAGCAGTGACGCCAAATCGGGATATAAACCACACCCATCCTCAAACTGCCTTCATTTTGATCTTAATGACACACCTGTAAAGCTTCATGACTGCATCTTATTGTTGTTACTGTGACAATATCTGACAACATGTAAATTCCATGACACACACACACACTCACAAGTTGAAAACAATACCACATGGTAATCATTGTAAAATGCAAGACAATACTCAATTAAATATTTGGGGAAATTAGCACGTTATAGACTCCTTAAATGGCCTCTCTCTGAGCTCCTTTCGTACTTTCTCTGAACAAACTCTGTGAGGTAGGAGTGTGTTGCTACGGGTGGTAGAGCTGTACTGTTTGGAAGGCAATGTTCCCTACTGGGATGAAACAAAAAGGATTTAATACAGTAAAAGAAAAAAGACGAAATAGTCAAGGGAGAAGCAAGAGGAGGTGAAGAGTGTTTGTTTTCATTTGCAGAATATGAAATATGAAGAGCCGAATTGGAAAACTTGAAGGAGAAAAGGGGCAAGTAGAGGAACTTTAATGCATGCCCAATCAGAAAGAAGGTACACACCCCCTTTTACAACAACCCCTCCCTCTTCTTCTTCCCCGACCCCACCTCCCTTTTCTGTGCTGCAGAGCATGCGGATAGTTGGTTGAGTCTGTGGTGGAGTGTGAGAGGCCCAAAGAGCCCGCAAGAGGGGAGCTGAGATCAGTTAAAGAAGTCCAAAAAGGCAGGCAGGCAGGCAAGTGATCTGGGAAAAGACAGGGTCAACATGTCTGGGTACTAGAGTAGAAAGAAGGCAAGACAGAAGGAGTTTGTCTATCCAGAGGACTTAGTTTGTGAGAGGACAGGACAGGACAAGCAGTCAGGGGGCAGCAAGAGACAGACAGACAGAAAGAAAGGGAACACCTGGACCAGCAGGGCATTGAGTTACTTCCAGTCACAGGAAGCCCTTTCTCACTTTTTACGGCCACGTTCTCACAGCTTGGCTGCGGAACAATTGGCTGTAGCTCTGTTTGCTGGGATTTGAGAGGAGCATGTTTGACTGTATGGAGGCTCTGGGGCTTGGCCCGCGGGCCCGCTTTGATGTGTCGGGACAAGGATCATGCATGCTCGGCAAGGCGACCCCTTACTTCTCCGGCCTGGACCCCTTCGCCTGGACTGGAACTGGCAGCATTCAGTGTGAGTACTCCATCCTGTCCATCAGACTGGAACAGAGCAGCTGTGTGTGTGTGTGTGTGTGTGTGTGTGTGTGTGTGTGTGTGAAAGTGTTCTTATCAGAGTCCTGGTTTTGTTATCATAGAGCTCTCTCCACAGGAAGAGTCAGATTCCTTTCGATTCTATGTACCCATTCTCACCCTGCTTTTTGTTTGTTTATGCGCTTAGTGTGCTTTGTGAGAGTGAGTGAGTGAGTTGGGGACTGCATATTTATACATCATCGTGTTTGTTTTCTTTATGAATAACTTCACATGATTGACAGTTCTTTTAAACTATTTGGGACCGGACCTGACGACGTGTCCAGAAAACAACAACGTCCAAACAGAAACAGCAATGACAGATTGAAGGCAAATGGGCCTTGAAATCACGTGGTTGTGATTTGGCTAATACACCCACACACATAGAACCACAGTTAGTTAGAAACAGATTGCAAAAGATAAACAATAACATGATTGGACTGAACAACTGCACTATATGAGCAGTCTTTTGATATCGGCGCTAATGTGATTGGAGAAACTCGCTCAAAGCCATACAAACATTAACAACATTCTTCAGAAGCAGCGGTAAGCATTAAAAGTGAGTTTTGAAAGATGAAACTTGAATCACTTTTCATATGAGCCATTTCGTAACACAAGGCTAGACAAGGCAAGGATTACATCAGGCGTTGGAATACAGTGTTAAAACAACAACACAGGAGCAGTCACCCAAGATAAATGGGAAGAATACACTTTATCTGGCAAAAGAATGAGCAGACCTTTTCATATCCTCATGGAGTCCACTCTCAGACTATTTGATTACACTTGGTTTTGAGGCTTGGAAAATCAAACATCTATCTATCTATGGAAACTGACTTGCTGAAGTCTATTAATATGTGTCACCGAGCTGAGCTTACATTTTTTAATGTTTGAAACATCTTCTCCGTAGTGTCCCCTCTGAGCACCTAGTCTAGTCCTCTCAGTTATTATTTAGATACCAGGACATCAAGCACTGTCAGGTCCTCAGTGCTCACTAATGATGAAGGATGAGCAGTCAGGATGACAACCACCACAGCAGGGCCTGTTCCAACTCGCCAAGAAGCTTCGCCAGATGCCAGTCTGACAGACGAATGTCCACAAGTATTCATTCATCATGTTTGCTTTATGTAAAAACGGTTCAGGTTTAGCTTTGCTGCTTCCTTTGTTGACTTTCTGCTTTGAAGGTTGCACCTTTCTGATACCCTGTTAACATCGTTGAGCAGTAGCATGCAAAGAGGCATTACTCACCAACTTTATTTATTAATCAAGCATATCTCTCAATCATGAGGCTGGGACGGTGGACTGCAATTCCTACTGCTTGTAAATACAGCTGAAGCGATTTGTTAATGAATTGATTTTTCAATCGACAGAATAATATACTGATACTATTGTGGTAATCAATTGTCATCTTTCAGATAAGAAATCCTAAGTCTGACTGCAGCTTCTCCAATTTGGTAGTTTGCTGCTTTTCCCAGTTTTATATAATAGAACATTTATATGTGTTGGCCTGTTGGTCAGACAAAACAAGACGCTTGAAGACGTCACTGTGAAAAAAACGTGGAAAAGTACAAGCATTTTTTTTCATTTTTATTTTATTTTACTAGCAAAATGCATTAATGGAATATCATTGGCAGTTTAATCGATAATGACGACAGTTGTTGCTGTAACATTGACATCGCTGCATAACGAACTGTATGTATTGCTGGCACACTTTGTTCTACAACTGCTGATGTATATTTATAATGTAGATCACAAACCTCATCCGTTCTAAGATTTCACTTTGAAAATAGACAATATTATGGTTATCCTCCTGAGTCTCAGACATTTGCCTCTGGAAATTCAATCAAATAAAAACCAGCTTCACCACCTTTCTCCCTTTTCCCCTGACCCTTTGACATTGATAGCTTTGCTCATGGTCCATAAACGTGCTATCATTAAACAAGGGCCCCATTGGGCCCCATTGGAAAGTGAATAAGAGTTTGCTTATTCTGTCTCCTTCTCAGTGAACATGCCGTGTTGGACATTGTGACTCTAAATTCCTCAGAGCATTTTGGCATCTGTGTCTTTTTGACACAAGCTTTCTCTCCGGCCTGTGTGTGTGTGTGTGTGTGTGTGTGTATGTGTGTGTGTGTGTGTGTGTGTGTGTGTGTGTGTGTGTGTATGTGTGTGTGTGTGTGTGTGTGTGTATGCGTGTGTGTGCGTGTGTGTGTGTGTGTGTTTGTGTGTGTGTGTGTGGGGGGGGGGGTCATCTTTTCCTGTGTTTTTTTTATTTGAGGCAGTTCGGCACCTCTCTGCTTCCCTTTGTTTCAACGTCAGGAGGCATTGCAGGGAGCTGGGACATGCCAACGTCTGACTGCTTTCTCTGTGCAGTAATGGTGGTCTCCCTCTATGTAACATTTGTTTTTATCCTCATTTGAACCCCACCTACCAACTTTTTACACTTGATATTGCTCTTACAATTGTGTATATCAGCGTGTGTAGGTGTACATATCTTCCTCCCAGCAATAATGTGTGTGTATGTGTGTGTATTTTTTGCCCAAACTCGGCTCAGTTTACCCGCCCTGTGTTGTGTAACCAAGAACTTCTAATGATTTAATTAGAATTACAAAAGGTCAATTATGAGATTAGGTGCTATGCATGGAGCACGGGCTGTTAAAATAGATGAGAGCTGAAAGAAGAGTGGAGGGATGTAGTTGAATTTGGGATTAACCTCCCCCCCTTAACTCTTTGTATCTTGGTGTTTCAGGCCTTGAAGGAAAACGCTCTCCTCTTCATTCAGTGATAATCTCCTTTTCTCTGTCACCCTCTTCACTTTAAATGTGTTCTTCAAAGCTAGCTTAACAATGCTCCTTGACCATCATATCCTGACATAGGAGGAGAGAAGCTATGATACAATGGGGATGCTTTTACTGCCAGTAGCTGATACAAAACAGAGATATGAGATATATGCCTGATTTATAAGATAAAACAGATTAGTCAGCATGTTGTATTTCTTGGAAGGGACTCATATTCTTATTTGTTCTGCACCTGTCCCAGTATCAGTAGTTTCTTTAATAAAAGTAGCCAATCTGTGTCACTGGGTCATGAACTGCTGGCCCATACTCTTGAACTCTATATGCCTTTCCCAACACACCGGTAAGAAAGAAAGTTCCCTGTGACGCCTTAACAACCTCTGTGAATCTGGAAATTCAAGTTCAGTCAGTTTATTTAAAGAAAGCACAGCGTATTGCAGCTGTAGGGCAAGACTATTACAAGGTGTTTTAAACCTGTAACTTTTATTTTTATTTTTCAGCTCTGAAAATTTTTCATCAAACACTTTTAAATAGACTTGTGAATTTGAAAAACCCAAAAGAAATTGGCAACACAGCTTAAAACCAGAACCAGATGTTTTTACTTGAAATAACTGGATGAACAGATTTAGATACATTGTCAACATTTAAAATGACATACTAGGAACTGCATATTTGAATGAAAGTGAAATCAACAACACAAACTGTTTTTATTTGTGGCATCAATCTGCCACTATCAATATATTTCCTATCAACAGTCATAGACACCTGGAGAAACACAAGGTTAAAACCTGATTATTTCAATTTTCACTCGCAACTTTTTTGCATTTATAGCAATCTTATAAAGGCTAGTGGAGACAATCCCAGGCTGCTTGGAACCAACATCTTGTGAGGATCAGTGAGTCGTGTTACGACTTGTCTCTGATCGGGGCGTCACGTCTCCCAGCCGTTTCTCCACCACAACATTTAAAATGTGATGACTGAATCATTAGTCTGTCATTAGTCTATTACAATGTGATTTAGCTGCTAAATATGTCAGTATAAACGCTGGTAGACTTAAATGTGAAACCAAGTAAAAGTGAATAACTGCAGTGTTACTATACATCAGGGGGCAACTTCAATATTTTCATGGTGAAATTCTACCATTCTAGCCTTAAAACCATTTCAAATCCACACGCTTTGTAGCAGAAGAAGGGTTATTTGGGAGTTTTTCCTGATCCGATGTGAGGTTTTGGGGCAGGGATGTCTATGTGTACAGATTGTAAAGCACTCTGAGACAAATTTGTAATTTGTGAAACTGGGCTATACAAATAAACTGAATTGAATTGAATTGAATTGAATTGAATTGAATTGAATAGAAGATGTGTTTGACAAGCCATGTTGTCTCAGTGTTGTGTTCAGGGCACCCAGTATTGTGGTGGGAGACTAATATCCAAAAAAGAGCAAAAATAAAGAGCAGGGTTTATTGGGTGTTATAAAAAAGAAAGGGTGTATTGTATGTATGATGATGAATGGAAGGGACAAACCCAGATTTAACAACCTGTCCCGTAAATGCACCCCCCATCCCACACTCAGCAGACAAACAACGTCTGTGACCATGGAATAAACAAAATATTATGTGAATGTTGTTTTTCAGTTTTTGTCAGAAAACCCTCTCCTATAATGAAATACTGTCATGCTCAAATAGAGGGAATTGTGACTTCCTGTATTTTTTCATTTTAAGTTGTTTTATACTCCTTTCGAACACATTTCTATACTTTACTAAAACTGCTTAGGAGTTTGCAGGTGTGAGGGATTAGTGTCCAGGATTTCTGTTTTGTTAATGTGTGTGTGTGCCTTTGTGCACTGTTGTTTGTGTGCCGCCTCCTTTTTTAAGTGTTTGGTGCTGCTGTTTTTATGGAGCCATCTTTGGACAGTAGTCTGTTTTTCACAGCCTTTCCTTTTTAAAAGGCGCTTCCAACGACAGGAAGGACTCCTCCTCCTGCAGGGCAGGAAGGCAGGAGAGGACAGAGGGGGGAAGACGGTTATTACTGAGGGTTGAGCTGAGGGGGAGGGCAGGCGAGGGGACAGGACGCTGGTATTGAACTTAGAACAGCTGATGAAAGGCATTGTCACTCAGATCTCCCCCATCTCCTCCCTGCTGTCGTGGTAATTACTCGATCAGCATATTTGAGGTTGCGGCTCTCCCCCGCTGTTTATCAGCTCATGAATTACAAATGAGTACAGTCATTGTAAGCATGACATGAATTTTTATAATGAAAAGTATAGACCGTGTCACATAATCAGAATTTAATTTACAAGTTGCATTAACTTTGCCCACAGAGGGGTTATATGTGTTGTGGTTATTTAATGATGAATAGTGTTTATTCCACTGTTTTCCTCTTCCTCTGTCCTCACACTGTTTCTGTGATTGTTGCCACGCTCAAAGTTACACAGAAAACCCTCAAACACCACCCAACTGACCTGTGGCCCCATGCAGCAGCCCACACACATATTCACATGTGCACGCACATTCCACATTATGCTGCTGGACATTTTGTGAGTAGAGAGGTTGTGTAAAAATGAAATATGCCATCCAAATTAATCTTTTAAGGACTCAGTGTGAAAGATATACGAGTCAAAATTGCCATTTGGCTATCTTTTGAATTTTACTGTTTTTTTAAAACAGAATTTTGAAGCTTATTTGGATTGATTGGAATTAAAAAAACAATGCACGAACAACATTAATATGAATATAAACAGAACATTACAATTGTTATATATATATAAGATATGCAAAGAATATTATCATGACATTTTAACAAACACGTGTCTATATGCGTGTGCGTGTGTGTGTGTGCGTGTGTGTGTGTGTGTGTGTGTGTGTGTGTGTTTGTGTGTGCGTGTGCGTGTGTGCGTGTGTGTGTGTGTGCGTGGCTAGTTCAATGAGACGTAGGCTGTTGGCAGGTTGAGCCAGGCTGCAGGCCTTACAGGCCTTATGTCACACTGGCTCGACTACAAAGCCACTCCAAGAGGAATGAAAAACACCTTCAATATCAGTGTAAAACAAACCTCATGCTCACGGTGTGTTTGTGTTCTGCATAATTTAAACAACTGCAGCCCGGTGGCACGTGGTGTCAATCACTGTGTCTACTTGTCTCTCATTCGCTCGTTAATACAGAATGACGGATCCGTTCTGTCTCACTGACGTCTGATGGCATAAGTATTGTTTCATTTCCTGTTAGTATAAAACGCTCCGCTAAATTGATTTCTAGTGTACTAAGTGCATAACCAGTATAGAACTGTACAACTACACATGTAAACAGTTGGTATGTAGTATAACCTTGGGACCCAGTAGCTGTCGCTGCTTCTGGGTCCATGTTGCCAGGTATTACAGTAATTCTGGTCAGAAATTATTTCCCGAATTCAAGTTTAGAAAACTACTCAGGAATGAAATTGTCATTCTTGTGCTTTAAGAATCTCTGGCATCATAAGGGAAGTGTCTGATTTCAGAGAGGCTTTGGTTGTCTCAACAGACATGTGTTGATCTGACAACAAACACGAAGTGGAGAGGAGGAAAGTGGGAAACACCCAGAAACACGAGTAGGTCAAGTAGACTCATGTTAAAGAAAACGTTTGAGTTTTTTTACACATCTTCATCCTATCCCACATCTTCGTCAAATGACTAATAGCTTATAGTCTGTGTTGCATATTTCTCACAGGAGATTTATCCAGCCAGCTGATGAGGCTGACTCACACGAGTCATCATGTCTGCTCTGCGTCCAATAGAGCGGTGCTGATTGATGTTGTGACACGCTGTGGGGTGAGTTGTAGGTTAAGAAGAGACAGATTTTGTTCAAGCCACGGCTCTCAGGCTGAGCTCAGTTCAGGGTGATGACAGCTGCTTGACAGTTTTGAAGTCCTCTCCTTCTTTCTCCATGCCAGGTAAAGTCGTCTCTCACCCTGTCTCCTTACGTCATGTCTCTCAGAGTCCCGGCCCTCCTCACCCGCTCCCCGCCCTCAGACAGTGTCAGTCATTACCTCTCTCCTGGCGCCAGATGCTGCTTCTCCGTTTCAATGGAAGCTATTTTCTCACTTGTTCTCTCAGGGCCACTTTTACATTGTCAGTGTTACTATATAAACAGAAAACAGTGATGGAGTTACAGTTCTCTTTCAGCTCCACCTCCCACACCTGGACTCTAATGCTCCCAAACGTAAATACATACTATAATAACCTTCTTCCTAATGAGCAGCGCTTTGTTTGCTCATAAACTTGTGTGAAACATTGTCTTTCTCCTGGAAACACGACAACATCTCAACTCAATCATTGTTGGAAAACTCTGTATGTTATTTTGAGGAAAGGGATATGAAATGGCAATCTCATAATCTGGTTCTCTGTCGACTATAAACATCACCATCAGGTCTGCAACTAACAATTATTTTCTATATCACTAGTTTTCCAATTCATCAAAATCTGAATTAATTTGGGGATTTAAAATGTCAGAAAGTAGTGGAACATGTCTGTCACATTTTCCTGAAGCCCAAGATGCTAGTATCTTCAATTTATTTTATTATTATTTATTTAAATATATTTAATTATCAATAGTCAAAGAAAAGCAGCAAATCCTCACAAGTGAGAAATCATATAGCGAATATAACCAGAAGCAGATCCGAAGAGAAAATAGGTTTATTTCTCTTTTTAAAAACATCTAAAGAATGTTGATTTGTTGTTAGCTGCAGCACAACAGCTGTAAGAACTGTTCACCGGATTCAACCATTATGAATTGAATGTTTCACGTGTGTCCTATTTTAACACGTTTTTAACTTTAAAGCAAGCTGCTGGTCATTTAGTCAGTAATGGCCTTTTACAGTCAAGGTCAAAGTTAAATGGTCAGGATTTTATTTCACCTTTCAGCCACTGGGAAGTTTCTGTCCTCACACTCACCTCCTTCTTTCCCTTTCTTCCTCCTTTCATTTTCCCCTCTCTGTTTTTATTAGATTATTTCTTTGTGCTTTGGCCTGTGTTTTTTGAAACCTTACCACTCTTGTTAATGACAAGCTGTGGGTTCAGGTTAGGGTTTCTGCGATGGGGTGGGGGCCACATTTGGTTCAGTCCTGTGCTATCCATTGAAGGTGACAGGAGGAGCTGTGACTTTGGGGTTTTTGACCCCAGACTCTTTATTTTTATAAGGAAGGGATCCAAGGATGGAGCTGTTGATGTGAATAGCTTCCCAAGGTGACTGGATCCCAATAAAGAGGCCGTCAGCCTGACTGGGGGCCTCCTTCCCATCCCAGACACAACCTTTATAGGGCCGCTTATGAGCCTGGGCAACTATTAAACCCTGTCCAGCCAGCACTGAGGAATTTAGGGCCAGGAAACAAGGGAGTGGGGGTGGGAATGGACAGAGGGAGGTGAAGTTGGGGTGACTGAAGGTGAAAGTTGAAAGGCATGTTCAGAGGAATCTGGTTATTCTGTAGTCAACACTTTCAAATGTACCGTGTTTCATTATTTCTATGTTTTAAATGTAAGAAACCGTTTCAATCAGCTGGGCGTACTTGTCCCTGCGTCTGATTTACATTGTTTGTTTTGAACGTTTTGATTAGCAGCAGTTAACTGACTTGTGCCTGCGCCCAGCAAATGGTGTTATACAGTTTGTCATTTTCTTTAGCGAATCAACGAGAAGGAACAGAGGGAGACAGCCAAGTCTCATAAACATCCCGCCTCTGTTTGTTCACATGGGGCTTGAGGTATATAGGCAGGTCTGGTTCGACAGCCTTTCACATAAAAATGTGAGCTTGTATGTGTGTGTGTGTGTGTGTGTGAGCACACACACACACACAGACACAGATGCAAAAATGTAGATGTCAGTCAAAAAGTCAACAGAGGTATGTTGCTCCCCCACTCACCAGTAAATGGAGAAGCCAATCAAATCTCAGCTGCCAATCAGCATTTTATCAGCTCGGCCATCTGGCCATCAGCTAATTGTGTCTCTTTTAAGTCCCTGTCAATCAGAAGCCCCCTCCTTTTCTCTTAAAAATGTCTGCCTTTGAGCTTGCCTTCTGGCTCCAAGGGGTGGCTTCATGGGGTCGGGGGTGGTTTGTTGACTATTCTCTCTTAATCAATTGGTGTATTAGCTTTCATCATAGTTTCAAAGACGTTAAAAACTTATGTAAACAAGATATGTTGAAAGATGAATTCTTCCTGTGTCTCTCTGCAGCGGTGGAGACCCAGAGTACCAGCTCAGAGGAGATGGTCCCCAGCTCTCCTTCTCCTCCTCCACCACCCCGGATCTACAAGCCCTGCTTCGTGTGCCAGGACAAGTCCTCTGGTTATCACTACGGAGTGAGCTCCTGTGAGGGCTGCAAGGTACAATACGCCAGAGACACCTGAAGAGTGTACAGGACATGTATAGAGTGAACAGCTGATGTCCCTGAAAGGTCTGATGGTCGCTTAGAGCCTGACCGATGTGGCGCTGCATAGCTGTGCGGTTTGCTTTAGCTTGACTCTGCCCTCTAGTGTAACTTGACTAATACTGCACATGAGTGATGTTACAGAGCTAAACATTGTGCAGAACTGACCACCAACTGCATCTGTATAATTAAGCTGTTGTTAAAGTGGAGATTTAGAGCTTACAATTAAATGAAAAAACGATACCTTTGGAGAACATACAATAGAAGCAATGAAATAAGACAGTTATATGTTAGACTGCAGTCAGCAGTGGTGGAATAAGTAAAACTAGCAAAACATTAATAAAAATAACAATAGAATATACTTATTGTCAATAGTAAAAGTTATCATTATGCAGAACAGCAGGTAATCATATATATAGGCCTACAATTATTCGGATATAATGATTGATACTTGATTGATTGATATAATGTGTGCATCATTTTAATGTTGGAGCTGGGAAAGCTTATTTACATTTTTGTGGAATTGCTTAATCCAAGTAGCATCAAATGGAAGTATTCCAGTAAAATATGTTGTTATATAATTTTTTTAAATAAATATTTTTGTATTGAATATTATATTATTATATGTATATAATATAATAATATTTCAGCTCAAAACTGGACTTGTGTACATTACTTGAGTAAATGTACTAAGTTTCATTCTACCACTGACAAATCTAGTGTTAGTAGGCCACTTGTATTGTGCTTTATGAAAGCATTATGACATTTTAAAATGTTCAATTAAAAAAACTATTTTCTGGGATCTTATTGAGAGCACTGTTTTCTGTCATGAGGCAGTGTGAACAACATTTGATCTAACTGGTTTCAGGGTTTCTTTCGGCGCAGTATCCAGAAGAACATGGTTTATACATGCCACCGAGACAAAAACTGCCAGATCAACAAAGTGACTCGCAATCGCTGCCAATACTGTCGGCTGCAGAAGTGCTTTGAAGTTGGCATGTCCAAAGAAGGTGAGAAGAAAATATGGGCTTAAATAACTTTCATATAAAAATGTATTTTACTATCGAGTAAAAGTGAAGTAGCGACGTGTGTCACCTTGCCCTTGTTTCCCTGAAGCGGTGCGTAACGACAGGAACAAAAAGAAGAAGGACGTAAAGGACGAGGTGGTTCTGCCAGAGAACTATGAGCTGAGTGGAGAACTAGAGGAGCTGGTTAACAAAGTCAGCAAAGCTCACCAAGAGACCTTTCCATCTCTGGTCCAGCTAGGAAAATACACCACAGTGAGTTATTTAAAAAAAATGCATTATCACATCCACCCCTAAATATTTACTCCACTCAAGCATTAGCTCACTGCTTTGCCAGGAAGACGACGCTGTATGGACTCCACACAGCCACAGAGACAAACGTGTCCTCTTTTTCTCTCTCTCAGAATTCAAGTGCTGACCACAGAGTACAGCTGGACTTGGGCCTGTGGGATAAGTTCAGTGAGCTGTCCACTAAGTGCATTATAAAGATTGTGGAGTTTGCCAAGCGGCTACCAGGCTTCACTACGCTCACCATCGCTGACCAGATCACCCTCCTCAAATCTGCATGCCTGGACATCCTGGTACCAACCACATGCTCCTACTCCTCCTTTTTAACCAACTGCCCTCCCAACCCTCCCACCTCCCGAACGCTTTCTCATTCTTCACGCTGCTTAAAACTTGTTGATGATTCTGATCAGCTGCCATGATTTCTTGGGGGACGACATTCCCTTCTCCTTTTACTGACTGCACATGTTTTGCCTTTTGTCTGGTGATTTTCTTCCCCTTCCTAGATGCTGAGGATATGCACTCGCTACACCCCAGAACAGGACACAATGACCTTCTCAGATGGCCTGACGCTCAACAGGACCCAGATGCATAACGCTGGCTTTGGCCCACTAACAGAACTGGTGTTTGCCTTTGCTGGCCAGCTGCTGCCTTTAGAGATGGATGACACAGAAACGGGCCTCCTCAGTGCCATCTGCCTCATCTGCGGAGGTACGGTTGTTTCTTCTAGCCTGCAGTCTTACATGTGTTGTACTTCGTCTCATTGGTTTGCAATTTCCTTGCTGTAATTGTGTCAGCCTTTTTACAATTTGTTCACCTTTTGAAATGTGTTTCTTTCTCTCATTGTGTTAGACCGTATGGATCTGGAGGAGCCACAGAAAGTAGACAAGCTGCAGGAGCCGCTGCTCGAGGCTCTGAAAATCTACACCCGCCGCAGACGCCCAAACAAGCCCCACATGTTTCCCCGCATGCTGATGAAAGTCACAGACCTCCGAGGAATCAGCACCAAAGGTCAGCTGAGGTTTTACATATAATACCATGGATCAGAAGTAGGGCTTGGAAACAAACCTACAAAATGTATTCACACTACTGAGGATTATAAACTGTTAAGTCCTGAAAAATGGTATTGAATGTGTGGTCAAATTTGCATTTTGGTGTACGCTTTCTGTGATTCCTGCATTTCTAGACGATGTGCTGGTGTGTCTATACTTGTGGCAAGACAACAATATATATTTATTTATATGTATTATAATATATACATTTATATTTATTATTTATAGTGAAGAGTTTCATTCCAAAATAAAACGTAACATGTTTACAAAGTTGATTGGTGAACAAATTAAATGAATTGATATCATGTTATCTTAAGTCATGCTCGCAAAATAGTTGTCAGAGAGAATCTACCATAATCTGCCTATAAGAGCACCAACAGTCAGTTAGTGAAACCATGTTTCATATTGAGCGAGAGGTATTTGCCTGTCCTTTTTTACACATGCCATAACTATATATTTGTGTGTGTGCCTGTAGGTGCAGAAAGAGCCATCACACTGAAGACGGAGATCCCAGGGCCCATGCCTCCACTGATCAGGGAGATGCTGGAGAACCCAGAGGCCTTCGAGGACAGCAGTGACTCAGGGGACAGCGCCGCAGCCGCTCCCCCTGCCATTCAAGCCATCAAAAAAGAGGAGAAGGCCACAGATGAGTCAGCCGTTGAGGAGGAGGAGGACGAAGAGGAAGAAGACGACTACTGGGATGAGGAGAAAGAGCGAGGGGCAGACAGTGATGGGGAGCTGTCGGGGGAGGCGGCAGCGGGCGTGCAAAAGAAAGGCGGGACAGGGAAAACGCAGTGAGACAAGATGATGCTGCTTCCTCCTTCAGATCACTGAGTCCTCCCAGAAACTTCACAGAATTAGGCTCTTATACAACAACCGTGTTGCATACAGCACATACAAATACTGTAAACGTTGACTGAAAGGAACATATGTTATATTCAGTATGGGAAGCAAGGAATGGGAGAAGCAAAAGCACTACATGGAAGTGGGTTGAGCAGAGCGCCATGAAAAATCACTGTGCCAAAATGAGACTCTAAAAGATATTTCACAAGTGTTTTGTTCCACCCAAAGAGGAATGAGATGTGGTGGACAGAAGAAAATGCACTCCTCAGCTATCTATAAGGGCTATGCTTTATATACAATTGCTGGTAAAAAAAAAAAAAAGAAAGAAAGGTGGTGTCCATTTGCCGCAAAAGTCTTGAGAACTATTATTACTATTTAGAGATTTGCAACTTATTTTTTTATTGTATGTTTTTTATAAGCATGTAAACATTTCTCTTCGGTCTTTTTGCCTGTTTGTGGAACTCTTTTCTTCTTTTTACTCAGTCCTGCTCACATTTGACTGGACATATAGTGAGTTTTTTTTCAAGCGTGTCTTTAATATGCATTTCTGCGTTGTTGGATACAGTGAAAAGCAAAGATGACGAAGAGAGAGCCGGTCATGAGCAGGACTCAAACTCACAATACAACAAGCATGAAGCCCTTATGGGTAAGACACAGAATAAGAAGAAGACTGTTATTTCATCTCTGGTGCTTGTGATAGAGAAACTAATCAATAATGCAAAACAAACACAGCAGCATATTTCCACCAAAACATATTAGTTTGTAATACTTCAACTAATGAATCTGCAGGGTAGATTAAATGTCATCACACAATCTCAGGTTGATTCCATCAGGGCCGCATCACATCTGACACAGAAAAAAAAGGAAGTTGTTGGCCGTGATGTGCATGCTCTTTGTGAAGCCATAATATTTTAATTTTGTACTAGTAAGCTATGAATCATCCAAATTAACTTCACAGAAAACCTCAGGTGCGTGTGTGTGTGTGTGTGTGTCTGTGTGTGTGTGTGTGTGTGTATGAGTGTGTAACTGAGAGCGTTTATTAACACAGAGTGATGTAGAGAGGTCCGTCATTACTGCCATAATCCACACTAAGCATTTATGCACAAGTCCAATAATTAGTATGCTAAAACTGCACATAAAATGGGTTTTAAGGCTAAAAAGTTTAAAAGTTCAGTCCTCCAAAGGCGTCTGTTGGACCGTTGGATATTGATGCCAATGCAAACTGACATGATCAATTAAATGAGGTCACAACCATCCACATAACTACCAACCAAACAAAAGCTTTACATTGGTGACCTGTCTGCCGAAGCACAGGGCGATAATTTCAAATATGTGTGTGTGTTCATGTGTGATGCGTCTAAAGAGTGATGCAATACATGGATTTTGTAAAATAAATACTTATGATTTCTTTTTTTATTGAGACTATACTGTTTTTTCCTGAAATGATCTATGTAATGAAAGACGATGTGAGCCTGACTAAACTCTTTGGTAGTTGTACGGTGAAGATTCTCCATCAGCATGTTGTCCTTCATGGCATTGCAGTTCAGCTGCAATGTACTCTTGATGTAGTTTGTTGATATTAGGGATAAAAGGATACAGCTAATGTATGATATCTGAAGAAAAGACTGCATATTTCTGATAATCATGTATGGAGACGTTTAATGAAGCAGAGAAAGAGAAGATGTGGAGAAAGTTAAGAGAAAACAGATCCTCCGTGACCACAGTGGCAGAGACCATGAATACAAGTCAGACCGGTCTTTAGTAGCTTTAGTACCAGATGTTACGCCAGAAAGTGGATTTAAAGTAGTATAATCAACCATGATGATGTTTCTAGACTGTTCAATTGTCATTTGTGATATTATAGGGTGAAAACGTTGCAGTCAAATGACTGGGGTAACAAATACAAGTTATCTGCAGTGTGTCACACACACATACATCTACACACAATCAATATTTTGCACATCATCAGCCAATCCTAGATACTTTGTTCAGTATTTAAATGTCACATAACGACGACATTTCTTATTAGAATGTTTTCCTGTTGTCATCTTTGTTTTCTATTTCTTAAACTTGTTTCTTGAATTTGAGCTGGTGCAATAGATAAGCCGAGGAAGAGCACTCAAGGGGCTCAGCTCTGTATGTCAGCATGTGAGTAAAATAATTAGAAATACCAAAGATATTACATTACATTTGGACAAAAACAAATTAAACCACATTACCAAATAAAATATCTATTACGGTAAATTGATGCGAAATGTATTTACTTTGTATTGTGTGATGGAAAAAATGCCATGATCTCAAATTACTTTTAAAGCTGGAACCATCTTAACTCTGTTACATTTTGTTGTTGAGGTTCTTTTCACTGACTTCTTTTTATATAAACAATATTTACATTATGCAAATAACTGATGTTCAGGGATTTAGACACCTTGTGATTTTTTATTCAATTGGACTTCAACTCAAACAGCTCTGACACACACACACACACACACACACACACACACAGACAAATAAATACTGGGCTGATCAGTTTGTGTTTTTACATTTTGAATTTTGCTTATTTGTTATTTGTTGTTGTATTTCTTGTATTTTGATAAAGGCGCTTTTTGTTCTTAAATCTTAGAGCGTCCTGTTGTCTTTCACTTTACACCTTTACAAGGAAAGTCTTAAAACGGAGATGTCCAAACACAGCCATCAACATGTGTTTATCATCATATTATATTAAAGAGCCTTGTGTTCTCAACAGAAGCCCAGATCTCCTTCCTTCTGTTACATGGATTGTGGAGGTCTGGATCGTGATCCATGCCAACTCAATATTCATAAATGTCTGTCCTATTCATTAAATGTGTTGCAACTCCGTAACACTGTTCATCTGTAAACATGATATCTATATCTTCTGTCCATCCGAGGAGAGGGATCCTCCTCTGTTGCTCTCCTGAAGGTTTCTTCCCCTTTTTCCCTGTGAAAGTTTCTTTTCTGGAGTTTTTCCTGATCCAATGGGATGTCCTGGGACAGGGATGTCATATGTGTACAAATTGTAAAGACTCTGAGGCAAATTTGGCATTTGTGATTTTGAGCTATACAATAAACTGAACTGAATTGAATAAATACAATTAGCATAAATTAACATTCATGCTCAACAAAGTGCACATTTGACACAAGTTGAGGATTCACTCACATGGGGCTGATATGCCATCAAAACAAGACGCAGGATGTTCAATCCAAGCTTTTCTCAAAACAACTATAACATATCTACATTTAAATCAGCTAAAATATGTATTTTTATTATTTATTATTAAATATTGTCTAAAATAAACTGGAATATATTTGTAGACCATTGTATCTGCATATGAACATCTGATTATTAAGCAAAGTTCTCACGCACTTAATTTTGTATCAAAAAGTCAAAAAGCTCCGCACTATAAATAAGACCTTTGTGAAGGCAAAGTTCTACATGAACAGCTACAAAACAACAACATAATAACATGAAAGGTTTAATCATGAGCCGCATGAGCTTCCATTGTAGTGGTAAACAAGGCGTCCATCTTTCTTTCTGTTTTACCACATGGGGGAGTCGGCCAGTTCACTGCAGAGAGAAAGAGGATTGAACGTTTTACTGAAGGTGCTGAGGATAAACACATTTTTTTTAAAGACAACACAGTCCTGCTGATCTACTGCTTGAGTAATATGAGCATTAGTGCTATTTTTACTCTTGCGATGTTGTTATTACCATATTATGTTCATCTTTATTTTTACCCTCTAGTGCTCCCCATGACTCTTCCCAGAAGAAAAGAAAGTGCCCGGTAAGTAGAACCGCAGCTTTTCTAAAACAGCAACTAGTCTGCCAGGGAGGAGACTGAATGAAGTCATCCCATAATATTTTAGCAGAGGTGATTCGGGTCATGGAGGAGGGAAACAGGGTGTGTACTGTGTGGCTGGTAGAAAGCCAGGAGTGTCACCTCAGGACGGGGTCGACGGGTTGCGGTAGCATCAGCAGCCTCCCCTCAGCAGCCGGGGGCTCGCCGCGCTGTCTCGTCACATTCTGAGTGACGAGACAGAAGCAGAGATGGATGTAAACCGGAGGCTTACCTGTTGTGAAATAATATACACACCCAAAATAACAGGGAGCACTGGTTGTCATTTTAGTTTTAAAGGTAATGTTTAAGTAATTGACTAGGCGTTTAAATGTCACATTTCACAATAAAGTGCTGTAATTGAACTGCTATGGATTTGTAATACATGGACTAATAAGAAACAGATAATATAGCCCATGTCATTTGTTTTAAGGCATTTACATTTCACTCGTTGCATCTTGTAACAATACAGTTGGTTACAAGGTAGCAAAAATGGCTGATCTATAGTTGTTGAAAAATCTCACGCTTGAATGTCAATTCTGTGAGACCGGACCGGGTGGAGCCATTCGCCGGTCAATTAATGAATAGGGCAGGAGTCTAGTGAAGGGGAGGATGTATAAAGGCTGGGTTTCTTCTGGTTTGGCCACAGCGATAAGTTCATTTGAAATGACATATTGTTTATATCATTTCAGTTATGTTTACATGTTATTTATCCTATTATTTATTTTGACGTTTCAAAGGCGGTGCTGAATGTCATCACGCCTAATAACACTTTAAATGTTGCGTGGATGCAACTGTGGTGTAGTTTGTCTCTTGCCTAAAATTTGCTTTTTACTTCTAGCGGTTGTATTCACGCATCACAAACCTTAAATGTGGTCATTTTGAAGATTAGTACCAAAAGTGTTTTTGGCCACAGAGTTTATTTCCTGGATTAATCCGAAATCCAGTGAAAACGTCCAATCGGCATTTTGTTGAGGGAACCAGTGTAACGGCAACAAAATAAATCGTCGCTGCAGCTCTCTAATAATGCAAGTTATATACATTTTGTTTATTGTTTTTAGTTATATGCGTGGCAATATAATATTCTGATTTACATTAGTTTAATTTGCAGAGAAATCATCCATCCAGCTGTTCCTCCATCATTCCTCCATTCCCCTCGCTCAATAGGCCTAATTGGCCATTGTATTGTTGTGTTTAATGTGCTCACCAAATATAATCTCCATGGTCCATCCACCCACTGTGATCGGGCAGTAATAATCAGATTTACATCACATATCAAATTCAGATTGTGAAATTGTTTTCAATAGTCTAAAACCTTTGACCTGTTGATCGTGGGTAATGTGAAACAATGATGTAATTAAGTAATTAAAAGATTATGTTAGAAATAGGAACAAATATAAATGTATCCACAGATGTTAAAAATATGTGATTGTCATAATATATCCAGTTACGATGCTGAACATTGAGAAAGGATTTAGTTGGACCAACTTTTTCAAAGTTAGCGCTTTTCTGTAAATGTATAACTTTGGTGTTTCAATGTGCAAGTCTTTGTCCCATGTTTTCTCTTTCTACAGCTTCAACCCTCAAACTGAATGCATCTTTGGTTCCAAATTGCATTGATATAAAAAAAGAAGAAAAAAGCATTAAGAAAACTAATGTTTTTTCAAAGAGGTGGAATTGATACTCTTGACACTCTTGACACTCTTGTCTTGTTAGGCTATATCTTACAGAATAATACAAGTAGTATAAGTGGTATACGGCTCTGTAGTCTCGTGTGGACCCTTGCCTGAGTGTCCACCGGCTGCTGCTCTCCTCCTCTCTGGGCTGTCCTCACACTGGCCTTCAGATCCTGGAGCTCTTGCTTCGTGTCGCTCAGCAGCGCCTACAGGGGCAGCAGAATTCAACTCAGACGCTCTGACCTCACACACCCATCTGACCCGACTCGGCCTCTTTCCTGCTGTTGTTGATCGCATGACAGTGAGGAGAAATGTTTACTCGCTTTTCACGGAAGCTTTTCTATTTGTGCCTGCAAGCGAGTAATAAAAGAACGGTGCCAAACTTTGGCATCGTTCTCTAGTTTCCAAAATGTAATCTGATCAACTGACGATGCAGATTCGCAGCACATGGACAGTTATATTTAGAGCTGAGTGTGTTTTTGTTTTGAATGATAATGACTTCAATGTACTCAGATTTACTTACTCGATTGCAATCTCGCTCTTGCTCAAGCGTGACTTCTAGTTTCTCCCTCTCCATCCTCTCCTCCTGGAACCACTCTTCTTTCCTCTGCATCTCACAGTTCAACTCTTGGAATCTATTTGCCTCTGTCTAAAAAAAAAAAAAAAGCAAGTTCAATAAAACATAGTTTGACATGTAGGTGTTTCTATGCTTTTCCGTGTCCTCACTTCCGCGGCGTGTTTGTAGGCCTCCCTCTCCAGAGCCCAGCTGGCGCGCTCCTCCCTGAGCACCAGGTTCTCCTCAGACAGCAGCAGGGTCAGCTGGGCCACTTGCAGCCGGGCTTGGTTCAACTCGGCGTGGGTGTGGCCATTACGGGTGCCCAGCTTTCTCAGCTCCCTCCGCAGGCCTTCGGCGACGTGCTCGCTCGACTCCAGACGCTCCTGCAGCCTCCGTACCTCCACCAGGGCAGCCTGGTTCTCCACCTGCAAGGAGGCGAGGGAACACTAAAACATTTCTCATGTTCTACTTGTGAGTTGATGCACTTGAGGGGATCTTGCTCTCACTGCTGCAAAACACCAAACCATTTCAATCTGACCTGGTCCCTTCACGTGTTAGTCGTGTGGTGCAGCTGTGTTTTAGAAGAATCCCCACCACCAAATACCTGCTGACACTTTCTTTTTTCCTCATCATGTTTCATTTGACTGGACATTTTTTTCACTCTCTCCTTCAGCCTGTGCGAAACAAAACCATTTTTTAGGCCTAAGGAAGTAAATATATACTTGATGAATATTAATTGTAGCATATGTCTCAAACGCGTGCCTTTCCAGGTCGCCATTTTCCTCTTTCTTCCTGTCATTTAGCATCTTGATGTCCTCCTCCAGGTCTTTAATTCGCTGCTGGCTCTCATCTTTTTCAGTCAAGAGATTACTCAGTTCATATGTCAGATTCTTCTGACTATATTCCCCATTCTTTCAATGTTGTGGAGAGAAAAGAGAAAGTAGTTAGATTATTGTTCCATGTGTATATTCTTAATTAGTTATCAACGAGATTCTGAACTTTTTGGAGGTAAAAATCCGATGGCTACCCCAAGACATCTGGAGGCATGATCTGCCTGAATCTCGTGTTTTCCCTCCATCTTCTTTAACATCTCACAGTTGAGTCTTAAGTTGTCTCTCAGCTCTGAGAGCTCCTCCTTCATTGCTTCTCTTTCCCGCTCCCACTCCACCATGGCTGTGTTGCTGTTGCTTTTCTCCTTCTCTGTCTCCTCTTTTGCCGCATCCAGAGCCTGATGTGCGTTGGCTTGTTTTTTAAAGCACTCATCCAGCTGACTCTGTTCACAACATGGGGAACGAGGACAGGGATATTCAAACAGTGTAACTAATGGATTTACAGTAGTAGTTACATTAAGGGCCTTTTTTATTACGACCCTGAAGGGAAGACTAGCTTATCAGCAATGGTTGAATGCAATATAGTGAGTGATGTTTTTTATTTCCACCTGCAACAGCTGAGCCCTGGGGATGACTATGAGCAGCTCCTCCTCTCCATCCTCCTCATCTTGTTCCTCTTTCACCGTCTCCAGCTCCTCCAGTGGCTTAGGAGCACGGAAAGTGAAGGAGCGACTCCGGGCACACACCTCTCCCATCGAATCCACATATATAAACTGATACTGCATAGCACTGGGGCGGGGCAGGTAGGATGCTGTAGCAAATATACAGATGTAATATGCAGTGTATTTTAGTTCCTTATAAAATTACTTTGAACAATATCTTCTAGTCACTGATGTGGCAGTCAGGACTGAGGCACTGGCATCACAGTGTAGACAGACAGGTCCCTGGTGGTGGGGGTGTGGTCTATTGAATTATCATCCGTGTCGTGTGTTTTTAATGTTTTGATGGATTCTTACCCTGGAAAAGGGCAAAGCAGTTGATACCGGTACCCTCAGTGTAGCCTTCAGGAACAACCGCCCATGTATACGTGTAGTACTGTTTCACTGAGGAACAGCCCATCTGGGACACAATAACGGACACGTTTTAGATACTTAAAAGATATAAATGTGCATCCCCATCACGACCCTATGACACAGATCTTATTTTGCTCGAATATTGTCTGTTTCAGTGATATATGGGGCTGAAGTGGGGATATCTACCTCAAAAATCCCGATCCAGTCACTGCTGCTCCAGCGGTGGTCAGAGGTAAGACTGTAGTGGCACTCCACTCTGGTCTGGGGGAAGTAGAGCTGCCCCACATTTCGAAACACCACCGTGGATAGTTTATCCATGGTAATAGGAAGCTGTGTTGTTTAGGAAGAACTGATATTTGGATCCGGTGAAATGTGTTCCAGTTTCAGTCTGCTGGAGAACAGCTGAAGAAAGGTGATAGCAGAGTCAGATCAGGAATGCAGCGTGGCCGTAACGCCAGTCGCCTGTGGCTGCACAGTATGTGAATAAACAACAAGCCCATATACCTACTGGTCACGCAGATCTTACCAGGTCATCTTAAAGAATTAGAAGACTGTTGCATTTTATATCTATATGAGGATGAATATATATATTTTTTTATGAATTACATAAGTAATTGAAATAGCCTTATGAATTAGTTATTGAAACATAAGGTTGCCCAATTATTAGCTGCACTTTATATTCCAATACTGAAACAATGAGTGTTTTCCATGTCTTATATTTAATTCCTCAAATCAAGGAACCATAACTACATTTTAATTAAACTATAAATATAATACAAACTAAATCAAGTCCATCCTTCCTGGTTCCTTGTATTCACAAATATCAGAACTTATTTGTTATTTTAAAGTTCCGATTGCTATATGTAAGTATTAATTCTCTTGTAATTATTCCACTTGGATTTTACGAATGAATCAACTTTGTGGTGTTAATTTTGTCTTACCTTATTCTGCTGAGAAATGAATGTGATGTCTTGTCAGCTCGCTCCTGAAGGATAGAGCAGTGGATCAATCTGTAGCCGGTGATGAGCGATCCTGTCTGGTGCAAGTTTCCCAGCATCTCTTGAACCATGTGCGCCCCCAAGTCAAATGAGTGCTGCTGGGAGATTCATGGGAGATGCAGTTCATGAGTTAGCAGCTCATCACAAGGCAAAGCAGTGATGTGGACTTCAACTCCCATTCGAGGGCATGGCTATCGGCTATCGGATACAGGATCTGCTGTGGGTCGCGATTGCTCATTAACATTCTTATTAGTGGCAGTGGAGGGGGGGGGGGGGGGGGCACTATGCTAAAGGTTACACATGACTCTTCATAACAGCTTCTGTGAGCCCTCTGTCCCATAATCAGTAAAAGGAGTAAAACAAATAGTCTAACAGAAATCTATAATATAATATACATTATTGAATGGGTGATTAATCATGCAATGTGAAAATGTCCTAAGCTTTATGTGTTTTCAACAGTGTTTTGTGTGAAACTAATCAGCAATTCACATAATTCAGCTATTTGGATACAGACTATACCAATAATATTCTGTAGGTGGAGTTTTATTTCCACACTGTCTGTGATGGTGTAAGACTCTTGGTCACCCACTTGTGAACACTTGATGGCAGTGTAGCTTGAGCACACAGCCACATTGAACAAGTGAGTCATGGTGTTGGTGCTTTCGTGGAGGTCACATGGTCAAAAGTAAATAAAAACATAACCTTTAACCTTCATCATAGCACAGTTTTGAAATGTGACATTTACATTAGTGTATTAAAACTGTAAGATAGATGAATGCATGTCTGTCGGGTGCTGGGCATCCATAGGTTACTCTGATGCCAGATCCAGCTCATAGTATATTATGTTATGACTGTGGGGAAGTTTTCATATAAATGTCTTTATTTTTAAAATAAATAACTTACTCTCACATCTTCTAATCTATCGTACTAACATTTAGGACATTTTGAAAATAATTAGGCATAGCTGTTAATAATCCTTCATCTTTGAACCACAAGCTGTAGAAAATATTTCATATTTCATTATTGTTTAATTGAACTGCAAGAGTGCTGATCCCAGAAATACACATAATTGGTCAAATGGATAACATCAGTGTGTAAACATCAACAAATAAAATACATTATCAAAATAAATGACAATTCAAAAAACTTTCTTTTCTTAATACAAAAGAGTAGTCTTGTAAAAAGGTTCAGCATTAACAATACATAATAATGTAATTGATGTCTGTAATGTCACCAATCAAAAGCTAGTGTTTTTCTTCCTGAGAACTGCATCCTTATGTTTCCTTTTTTGGAAACAGGACCATGAAAAACAGTTATGACCATTGTTTAGTTTTGTAGGACGTTCCCCCCAAACTATAGTCTTAAGAAGTTTAATGAATGCAATTAATAAAATTAAATTCAGTTTGTTTGTATAGCCCATGTTCACAAATTAAAAAAATGTCTGGGAGTGCTTTACAATCTGTACACATAGACATCCCTGTCCCAGAACCTCACATCGGATCAGGAAAAACTCCCAAGTAACTCTTCAGGGGGAATAAAGGGAAGAAACCTTCAGGAGAGGATCCCTCTCCAGGAGGTGTAATATATGTCATGTGTACAGAATAAATCATTATACACAAATTAAAACACAGTAACTACCCCGCAGGAACCCACCAACATACTGAGTTTACATTTTGACTATAAACTTGATAATATACCCAGAGCACCTTATACTAACATCCATTTGTAGCCAGCCTGGTGCCGTAGTCGGCATGCACTAACACATTCAGAGAAGACACATCAAAAAGAACGGACAGGTCGTTAAAGAGGAAGAACATGTTGCTCAATAGATGTGTTTACAGCGGTAGTGATGGCTGACGTGGAAAGGTCTATTACGAGCACTTCTTAGAGGTGCCCAGACACAGACTGAGAGGAGAGGAGACATGACGACTCAGTGGAGTCTTTCATTCATTCATTCAAACTCCATATCATGATCCATTGTCAGAGGGAACGCGCTCCGTGCTGCTGTTGATGCGCATCAGAGGAGGTGGACGAGCTCAGATGTTGCTCAGCAACGATAAGACGCCAAGTTCTGCCAACTTGACTTTGGCAACTTCCTCCCAGCCCTTATTGGCTAGTGGGTTCCTGGGTGACGGGTGCATGATGCCCTCAACCTTCACGTTGACACCTGCGGCTGAGAAAGCTCGCCGCGCCCGCTGCTCTGCTACCCTTCCAACCCCGATCACCATGGAGACGCCCAGTGCCTCCACCGCCTGGCACAGTGCAATGTCACACAGGGCCAGGAGGGCTTCCCGTTCAGCTGCAGGCAGCTCAGGGGGGGTTAAATTCTTCCCACTGGCACCAATGAAAATGAGCGGGCACAGATTGTGCACAAAGCAGTGCTTGAAGAACAATCCTGGTTCACCACACAACTTCCTGAAGAAGCCCCAGAAACGTGCGCCACTCACTTCATTCTGAGTGCAGGCAAGTCCTGTGATTCGGCGCTTTGGATGCTCGTCAGGAGGATGACCGACCTCCCCTGTGATCTTCAGCCAATCAACAACTGACCTTACTTCACCAAAGGGGACCTGTGCCAAGAAACATAAATAATTTGAGGTTTTGTAACACGTCAAACACATTTTTTGCAGTAAATTACATCGAAATACAAAACCTTTGCTACGAGTACCCAGCAAACTAACATATGATATGGTAAACAGGGAAAATATAGCTGCAACTAGTTATATAAGTAATATTGCATGCAAAGCCATGAAGTAACATGATACATGACACATTAATTGACACATGATCATTATGCAAAACAGGTAATAATGCAGCATCCAGCTGCCTTCATGCAGGCCCTTATGGCCGTTTATCATTGGTGGTGCATATTTTCAACACAGTTTTAATACATTACAAACCAACAGACACACTGGGAATTTAGGGGTGTGTGTTCATTTTAGCTGACTTTGCCTTTATTTTTTCAAAAAAATTACACATATCATGAAAATATACGTAGAAGTTGGTTTTCATGAACGAGAATCTAGTGAACGTTTCCATATCACGTTTCAAGGACATTTAGAACAGTTTACATATTAAGAATAAGAACATTTGAAAATCTATTGAGCTGACTTTTCCAATAATTTACTAAAATACAGTACTATAAAATCACATGAAATCTGACATGGACATATATGGGCTCATCGTGAAAAATAAACTATTGTAAATGTAAGCTAACCAATGAAGGACATGTTTTATAACAGATCAGAGATCATTACTCGGTAATAACATCATTTTCGAACCATTTGTCAATTCATATTATTATACAGTAGTAGTAGTAGTTCATATTTGATAATAATTATATTTCATATAATCATTATATGAAATACAATTATGTTTTTAGTATTATGTTGTTTTTGACTTGTTATATCGGTCTATCCCAGCCCCCGTACCGTAAAACCATGAATAAAGGAGCATTCAATTTCACGCGGCGGCTCACTTCACCGCAGTCCGGTTTGTCCCGACATGACAAGAGAACATTAATCTGACTGCCGTGCTCACCCCGGTCTGTGCCATGCCGAAAGGTCCTGGGTTCATCCCTAGAAACAGGATCCTCTGCCCGCCCTGACAGTACTTCTCCACGTAGCAGCGGTGGGTGTCCCACGCGTACTCCAGCGGGTTGTAAATGTAGCAGACAGGCTCGCTGAAGGAGAGCCGGCGGAGGTGAGCGTTCAGCTCCAGTTCGACCTGCAGAAACCTGAAGGAGGGAGTGTTGTTGACCTCCGGTATCGTTACAGGTTCAAGCCCCTTCTTTTTTGAGTCACATACAGGCACTTCAATCTCTCCATCTCCACAAGCGCGCTCAACCGTGTCATTTGCAGATGTATTGGCATCGAACATTTTTAATTGTATGTGTAATAAGCAAGACCCTGTTATTATTGGTTTATTCTTCTTCGCCTCGATATTGTTATTCTTCTTCTTCTTCTTCTTCTTCTTCTTCTTCTTCTTCTTCTTCTTCTTCTTCTTCTTCTTCTTCTTCTTCTTCTTCTTCCTAGTCTTCTTCTCGTGTCCGTGTAATGGCGGATCAATAACAAACTGTCGTTGCATACTGCCACCTACGGTTTCGGAGTTTGTGGAATCAAGGCATTACATCAACAATAGATTATATATTTTAATATACCAAATATTAATTTAAGTGAGGATTCAAGTTTTTGCTAAACCAAATTAAGACATTGTTCTATAGATGAACAGCGTTTAAAAGAAAAGCAGATAAGACAAGACTTACCATGTCTTGATGTTCAACCCCCCTCCATCAAAAAAGGCCCTTTGCAACCAAGCATCCACCCCTACCCCTCCCCTAGGTTTTAGAGTTAGTTATTCCGTTTTTATATATATATATATATATATATATATATATATATATATATATATATATATATATATATAATCAACTGAAGTTACATAACAACACTGACAACATTCTATATTTGGTGGAAAATAGCGCAAAATGTCTCTTTGGATTGTAAATGAGGCCTACCCCTGTCCTAAATGAACACGGCTCCTGACTCCGAGCCCAGATGAGGAAGAGGTTGAAGTTTCGGAAGAAACAGTTGCAGAAGGGGCTGGTGGGGCATGTGAGCAGGCACATGCACAGACATATAATAATTATAATAATTATAATACTACTACTACTACTAATAATAATAATAATAATAATAATAATAATAATAATAATAATAATAATAACTCGTTTGAATCAAATATATTTAAAAATATCTCTCTGTATTGCTCAATCGCACGCACGCACGTCAGTCAATGCCATGGAAACCGGACCGAGGGTATTTAAGGCCTCGGACGTTCTGATTCTGCCCTTTGCACTTTGGACTTTGACACGAGCGGACCTCACCTGTGAACCCTCCTGTGAACCCAAACCTGTGAAGGAAACTCTGAGACTTTTGCACTACTTGAGTCTTTTTGTTGGAAACAAAACTTGTTGGCGAACAGAGGAAGTGTTATTCTTATATACTGATTAATGAAGAAAAAATGTGTCTACGTCCCTGGGAAATAAATCTTGAGCCGGAGATGTGCCAGTTGTAGATTTACAATATTCTATTTCTGATGTTCAGTTGTGTCTTTTCCCCCCAAGTCATGTGGTAGAACAGGTTGGCCGTACTCAAAGAAGAAGAACAACACATGTTGTCATTTCATTTCTGGATATATTGTACTTGTGTGATGTAATGACTGGGTATTGACTCTGTGCAGGTGTGTCTACATACAGATGTTCCAGATGTGTGTGTGTGTGTGTGTGTGTGTGTGTGTGTGTGTGTGTGTGTGTGTGTGTGTGTGTTTGTGTGGGTGTACGTCTGGGGCGAAATTAGGTGACCTCTATATGTATTGTTTATGCATTTAATGTCCTGTACTCTATACAGTGGGAGGGGTGGGGAAGTGGGTTTGTTATCTGATATTTCAACAAAAAGATGATAAACAATGGAAATATCAGTTAATGTTTACTGTGTTATGTATCTGTCAATATTTCCAAATAAAAGAATACATTATTTGTTTAAAGAAGAAGAACAGATGGACTGAAGACTTTACGAAAAAAGATAATGGACAGTAATCCTTTGACCTCTCTAGCAGTTTCAAGAAGTTGAGAGGGGAAACGTATAGCTGTCAAATAAATGAAGTTTAGTCGGAAAACCATACACCTTCAAGCCCGCGTCATCTATTTCTCATCCATCTGCCAAGTACAACCTGGTGCAGTGCATCAAATGCTGACATTTTTTTTAGCTGTATATGGTCCCTCTGAAATAATAAGATAATAATATATAATATAATATATTTCATCTAGCATACAGTTGGGCTTTACAGCTCATTCAGCTGTACTGAATAGCAACAGATAACTGAGAAATAATAATATAATAAAAATAACAATAATAACTCGTATGAATCAAATATATATTTTAAACATATGGGGGAAATAATTAATGTCTCTGTATTGCTCAATCGCACGCACGCACGCACGTCAATGCCATGGAAACCGGACCGAGGGTATTTAAGCCCGCGGACGTTCTGGTTCTGCCCTTTGCACTTTGGACTTTGACACGAGCGGACCTCACCTGTGAACCCTCCTGTGAACCCAAACCTGTGAAGGAAACTCTGAGACCTTTGCTCTGCTTGAGACTCTTTGTTGGAAACAAAACTTGTTGGAGACCAGAACGACACGAGATCCGGACTAGAGAGACCTGAGACCCGGAGGAAGGCATCCGAGAGCCGAGACGAGCCCTGCTGAAGGGACCGGGCTGTGATTTGGACCTTAAGGTAAGACCATTTCTACATTTAATTTAGCATTTTTATTAGTAATGTATCCCCTTAGATCCATAAAAGTGTTATCAGTTTAGAAATCAGTGAAACTTTGAGTTTTAAGGTTTAGAATGTTGACAGAAAATGTGGGGGAAAACATATTTTGTGAAAAGTGACACTCAGTCGATGATTCGTCGTGTAAAATGAGATTTGAGCTGCAGAATGTCTTGAAAAGTTCAGGAGATGTGCGGAATGTCTTGACAATTAGTGCAAAGCCTCGAAACCCCTTTTATTTTAGTTTTAAGGCATCGAATCGTCGAGCTGTAACTTTGATATTACGGAAAAAAGATGGCGCCTGGAACCATTTTACAGAATTCTCAAATAAACTCTGTAAAATTCACAAACTGCGCGCGGCCCGTAGTTGCCGCAGCTAGTCAGTAGCACTCACAGGCACTTGCCAGTAGTTGCCGCAGTTATGTTTTGCTTCTACTACGTTTCACTTCGTAATATATTACACTTGTATACCATGATATGTATAATGTACCCACCTTTTTTAATAATGTCAGTTTATTTGAAAAACATTTGTTTGTAAGATTTGTAAACCACCTTCGTGATAACCATCCTCCATCTGAATAATTTCCGTAATATCAGTTACCATCTGATAGCCCGTTACAACCTGGCACGTTGTGGCAATTGTCTGACATCTGAGAAAGGCGGGTACATTATACATATCATGGTATATAAGTGTAATCTATTACGATGTGAAAAGTAGTAGTGGCTATAGTAGTCTAGCTATCCATCTGTGTGTCTAGTCAGCTATCTTAGCTATCCATCTATCTAGCTAAACCACAGCTCCTCCTGTGATCGTGAAAGTTATTTATTCAGCTGTCCGGGCACTTTAATGGAGCTTGCAACTGAGTCGTCGCAAATCTATTCGTACACTTAGGCAATGACAAAAGAAAAACCCTGCAGCTTCTCCATTCTATGATCAAACAACTGATACACGGCAGCTGATCTGTCGTAACAACAATGGTTGTCCCCCCACAGCTTCTGTCTGCGGTCCTGCCACTGGAGTGTTGCTGCCGGAGACTCGTCGCTTACACGCCACTGAGTCGTCGCTGTCCAGGCACCGAGCGCCACTTGCCACAGATTTGCCACTGAGTTGTCGATTGCACTTGCCCTCTCTCACTCCTCGAGCTGTTGACCGCTAGCTGAAAGTTATTCTTGAATCTCGTTCTAGTTGCTGACCACCGAGAAGCCAGAGGATGGACCACTCGTACGCCCTGCGCGACGCCAGAGGTAGGTTCATATTTATATTTAGCACTGTTGTTATTGATTCATAATTAGAACCATTTAAAACGTCGAGAAATCTTTGAAACCTTTTGAGTTCATAGTTGAACAGTTCCGTTTGAAAAACACAGATGTGGTGGAGGTTTCTCCGTGTAAAATGATTATTTGAGGACCAGCATGTCTTAAAAGTCACTGGATATCTGTGGTATGTGTTAACTATTAGTATAGTGGTTTTAAATCCATGTTATTTTATTTAGAGGGTATCAAATATGACAGATTTTACCTTGACATTTCTGAAAAAAGATATTCTTAATTCTGAAATCCTGCGTCAGTGTGACGGCATCGCACCAGGTGTGTTAGAGACGCCTCTGATTGCTACAATGAGTTGGTTTGTTTAGACTGTTTGACTGAAACGTCACTTATTCAACAAACATCTGCTCCTTTTACTTAATACTATCCCATAAAGTATTTCTTTAACAATCAACCCTCCTGTTGCACAATTAAAGGTTTATAAAGGGGAACGTGAGAAGATATGAAACATTGTTTAGTCTGGAAGGTGTGGCTCACGAGTCTTAACAGTTGTATATTGACCTGCTAACTGATGGATTAGCAGCAGGAGTCTGAATCCATTATTGCTCAATGTAATCCACAACTATTTTATTTAATGAAGAATCCTGTTTGAATGTTTCCCTGCAGCTGGTGGCGACTACGTTGGAGCTCTGCCGCCCCCCCCTCCCCACCCCCCGGCGGCAGCCATGGGAATCGACTACGGAGGTAAGATCAGAGCCCGGCACAATTAAAGGTTCATAAAGGGGAACGTGAGAAGATATGAAACATTGTTTAGTCTGGAAAGTGTGGCTCACGAGTCTTAACAGTTGTATATTGACCTGCTAACTGATAGATCAGCAGCTGGAGTCTGAATCTATTATTGCTCAATGTAATCAGAACTATTGTATTTAATGAAGAATCCTTAAATGTTTCCCTTCAGCTGGTGGCGACTACGTTGGAGCTCCTGGCCTCCCTGCGGCCATCAGGTTAGTCCAGGAAGGTAACGTGCATATTGAGCTTAACAATGCGTGTGTGGCTTTGTTGCGTGTCTTGGCCCATTTACCACCAGATGAGGCCTGGCGCCGCCTCCAACCCCTACGAGTCCGGCTCCGCCAGATCGTCCGACGCAGACGGGCCCTCCGAGTCCTCAGACTGGCCCGCAGGTAAGTTATCAGGTTAGTAATACACTTAAACTTACACTACACTGTTTAAAGTGCTGTTATTGGTTTGTATGTGCACTATATTGTATATTCTACTGTAGATGTAATGTTACAATTCTTGCACTTTGTTGATTGTTGATTGTTTAATGTTATTGTATTGTTGCACCACCCGACATGACACATTCCTTGTATGTGAAAACCTACTTTGCAATAGATAGATGGATAGACAGACCGAGAGACAAGTTATAGATAGATAGATAGATAGATAGATAGATAGATAGATAGATAGATAGATAGATAGATAGATAGATAGATAGATAGATAGATAGATAGATAGATAGATAGATAGATAGATAGATAGATAGAGACAGACTAGATAGATAGATGGATAGACAGATAGACAGATAGACAGACAGACAGACAGACAGATGGACGGACGGATAGATAGAGAGATGAACAGATACTTTATTCATCCACAGGGGGAATGTGCAAGGTTACAGAATAAACACACAATATATACAATAAAATAGCAGAGCAGGAAATATTCAATTTAAGAAAACAGTCCCCCAGAAACCAGAAGAGTCCAGAGGAGGAGCAGGAAGAGGACTCGCCCGGCAGGACGGAGAACGTGCCAGACGGCCTTCCCTCGCGCCTGGCAGGGGAAGGCCGTCTGGCGTGGTTATAATTACTTACATTAAGAATTGTCTCCAAGTTTTTTATTCTCCTTGGTAGTCTCCAGGGCAGGACTCTTGTGTCTCACTCCCAGCTGAATGTGGACGTCAACCAACCCGTCACCCTCAGCAGACCACTACACAAGTCAATCAGGACCCCCCCCCCACTCATCCACCCAAACCCCTGACACCACCCGCCCCGCCCAGCTGTGAAGAAGACGCTTCAGCCTGAACAATACATAATAAATAGTATTTCATTTGTCACATGGAATACTGTATGTTCATGTCAACTGTGTACAGTATTTAGATTGTTATCTCCTTATTTTAATGAATAAATGTACAACAACATCTAAATATGTCTTTTTATTAAAAACTACTGGGTCAGCAAACACTGTTATGATCATATTGGGTTATAAATCAACTTTAATGGTTGAGACTTGTACACTACAATGTTATAGTTTCTATATTTACTTAATGTGTTGATTCTTAATAATTAATGTCAGTCATATATTGTTAGTTTATGCCAGTTCTGCCAAAAATAGCTTAAATGACCACAAAGATATGTTATCGTACAAAACATCCTACATGGCAAGATGTCAGCGTGTGTCATGTCAGTTGGCAACAACCAGTAACAAATACTAACATATCTTCACTCTAAATAATCCAACTAAAGCAATGCATCATTTATATGTATAAGACACAAATAGACAATATTAAAGTAAGTGAAAGGCAATATATGAAATGATGCTTATATATACCAAACTCCTAACTGGATGGAGAACATTGAAACAAAACCAAAGAACAGTCAACATGGAGGAGGACGTCTCCACACCGCTGGACCTCAGCAGCATGAATGATGTCCTCTGGACTCGTTGAACGTGGCGTGTCGGTTCCAACCTGTAGAACGAATCAAACGGAGACTTTAGTCGTCCCGTTCATCTTTGGTCCGACGGACTTTCTGTAACAACTCCCGTCTTACATCTAAAACACAGAAAAAATAAACCAGAGCATGACGACCACAATAATGTGTATTTGACTTGAAGACAGAAAGGGCTCTTTTCTCATCCAGGGCAAAAGGGCAGATGCTTGAGCACCACTACAGGGCTCTATCTGTGCACGTGCCTGCACGTGAGGATGAGGAAGAATGGACCACAGTCTTCAATCACCGCGGTATAACAGTCTCAGTTAATACAGAGGGTTGTATAGACCTCCATGATGGACACGTTGCCGCTATAAGACAAATATTGTCGAGGAGACTTTTTCACTTTCTCAATCAGACAAGCGCTAAAACTCTCGTGTGAAACACCGTAAACACCATGGAGAAGGACTTTAGGTTGGCCTCGAGGAAGTTCTGGCAAACCCCCTGACGGCTCAGGAAAGGAATTCCACATTCCACGTAGGAATGTTTGGTTCTAAAATGACACAAATATAACAAATCAATACATGACATATACAACTTTACTGCAAATTAATCATGAACATTAAATACCAGAGGAAATGAAGGGCATTAAGAGACTTGATATGCACCTTATGGGTGTGGTGTACATCCCGCTTGTATCCAACAGGGAGCAGGGTGGCGCTTTATTTTTCTTCTGGGGACGTTTGATGGCTCCAGAGTGAAGCTTTGATCCGGTCTTTAAACGAACGGAAGTGAAGTTGTCTTTTCTCATTGGTGTCCTCTGTCTATTTGGTACCACGTGGTAACCTTTAATATATGTCATGGCAATTATAACATAATTATCATCTGTAAATTCAAGTCTGTTTGATAACAAATAAAAATGATTTACATCAGTGTTAATTTGTCAAAATGACACAATAAGAGCTGTTAAATCACTGATTTCTAATGTTCTTAAGATTATCAAGCTAAATAATAATAGTTACTTTAGTGGGCTGTTTCTACGATGCACACCAACACAATAACCATTGGTAAAAAGTTAAAGTTCCTGCTCTATGCAGGCAAAGCACAATATGTATTAATACTATATTTGTTATAAATGACCTCAGTTGAACTTTATCATAAATTCAGTGTTCAGTGTTCAGTACTGATGTATGTACATTGTACCACACCCAGCTGGCTGATGTTTCAGTGTAAATGTAATTGTTATTTTATTTCATTGAAAAAAAAGAAATGATGGATACTTTTACCAGAGAGGGCCTCGTACAGCTTTGAATGCGCCTGTCACTCGTTATTCAGTCTGACGTCAGGCACCAGCAGGCTTGATTACCTGCGTTCAGAGAACAGGTTGGTAACTTCCCGTTCCTCTTTTTTTTGCTTATTGGAGTACTGCAAACTTATTCTGACGTAGGCCTACTACAGAGAGAAACGCCTGAGCACTGAAAGACGATTTCTAAAGTTAAAGGGAAACAGTATATTTGTACCGTAGTACGACCCTGGTGTCTTTATGACTGACCCTTCTATTTGAGAAGTAGTAGTAGTTGATGTATTAGTCCTAGTGATCGTACCTCTGAGCGACACTCCATTCCTACAGAAACAAGAAATTATGAAGTTCAAATGCTTTTTTCTACCTTGTTATGTCTTTAGTTTCTTGATTGGAAATCACATTGAATAGCATTACACTATTATCACATGATAGCTAAACAAAAATAACTTATTTCCTGGAACAAATTAACCACCAACCTCAGTCACCAGACTTGAAAGAACTCAACAATTAGGTTTTTATTCTGACTATTAATCCTGTTCAGGCTCATGGAAAAGTCAGAACATCTCTCTACTTAAGACCTTAAAAATCTTTTATGTACTGTTGTATTGATGATGAGATGTTTTATAGAGACGGATAAACGCTTCCTTCGTTGTTTCAGCTATAACACTGTCTAATGTAAGATGTATCACCAAGATGATACACCTGGCAAAAATAAGTTTAAATAACATTGGTCATAATATCTCATCACATAACACAGAACCTCGCATAGCCTGCTGGTATAAAGTACACCCCCATAATGCACTGCTGCCATCAGTCGGCCATAGCTTGACCTTTACGACCTTGACCACTTGATGGTCAATGCTCAGCTACCCATACTTGATCTGGTAGGATCCGGTCCTCTTGAAAAGCAGCACTGAAGGAATAGAGGCTGACAGCGTCGCCTATAAAACCAGCAGTGAATAGATCACTGTTAGCCTAAAACGTAAAGAAGAAACTGCTTGAATAATGGCCTTGTATATATGATTTGATTACAACTGTCAATGTTATGTTTTGAGAAATACAATAGGGCTTATAATTGCATTACTCTTTTTTATAGTATTTTTCAGATAGTATCAAATACATTGTGGTGGATTTTGAAGGAAACCAGAAAAATAAAATAATTTCACTGTTGTCGGTAGCAGAAGGATTTTGATTTGGTCTCGTGATTTATTTCACACTAAACTGGCAACTGTTCAGATTAAGCTAAATGTCATCTTAAACCAACAGTGACGATTGGCGATTCACGTGCGATTATTTCTTCAGTTGTCCGTTCATATATCCGTCTGATTATGTGGCGATATTTCAGAAATGTCTGGAGGTAATTACTTCAAGTGTGCACTTACATACAAGGATTAACATATTCTTGTTGGTCAAAAGGTCAAGGTCACTATAACCTCGCAAAACATAATTTATGGCCTTAACTCGAATATGAGTTTTTCCAATATCAGCATCTGAATTGCCTTCAATACAGCATCAATGCATTTAATGCATCAACAGCAAGTATGCAAGTCCAAGCACAAATCGAATATTGCATTATCACATTATTATATCATTTATAAACTCAGACTGCAAACTCATCCCTGGCAAAGACAATATTCAAACTGAAGCTTTTGTGTTATTCTTTGTGGAGAAACTCACTTTATCAGATATGTCGAATTAAATAAACTAATTGTGTTAGTCAATACAGATTTTCTTTGTTCGCAGTTCCACATTTTCTCCTTGTCAGTCATATGTGAGGCCCTTTGTACCACACTAATCCGTATAAAAGGCACTTCATGCTTCATTTATTGATGCTATGTTTTTGCATTATAGGTGCACAGAAATCTGTGCCTGCTGCCAAACTTTGCGTTCTCCACTGCACTTTGTCATTTCCATCTCAGTCAGCAGGAAGATGGGGATCCTGAAGAAAGTGAGAAAGACAGACACAAAGCGTACCAGATGCTGCAGAAAGCTCTCATCATGTTCCCCGGAGGTTAGACTCTCAGTAACCTCTTCACATTGTTTAATAACTCTGTAACTGCTTCACATTGTTTAATAACTCTGTAATAAAGTAGGTAATACATGCCATTGTTTAATAACTCTATAATAAAGTAGGGATTACCTGCCATCCACTTCAATGAAGTCAGTACCATGTACTTTCACCCACATATGTTAATGTGTTGTCTGCAGTCTTGATTCCCCTGCTGGATCTGTGTACCGTGCAGCCAGACGCCACAGTCAGCTCATATGCCTTTTCTGGCCCAAAGAGCCAGATTGGGTAATGTATGCTCCCTTTGTTTGGATCATCATGCAATGTAACTCTTTCCATTAGTGTAGCATGCTACCATTTATTATGCAGTAGCTTTGAACTATAACGCATACTGTCTCTACAAACCTTTTCATGGCTTATAACCTATTTGTATACTAGTTGTGTATATCTATGTCGCTCCCCCTACCCTGTCTGTCCCCAGGCAGCCCCCAGCCCTGGCTGAACTGACTGCTCTGTATGTGGGGAGAACTCACAGCATGTGGAGGGAGACGGCAGTAACGTTTTGGTTGGAAGCGACCGTGAAGGAGGTGTTGCGCCGAGTTGATGCTAAAGACCCGCTGGTAGACGACTGCCAAAAAAAGTAAGATCTCATTACTTCTGTGCAACAACGCTCCACACGTTAGCATAACTCCCATCACTCTGCGTTATCATGCAGACAGCAGAGGTACAAGTGTGCACCAAGGAACATCCATCGCCACGTCCTCCTCTCGGAGATCAAAGAAGCCACCTCAAGTCTGCCTCCCGTAAGGAACGATCATCAACCACACTGAAACACAAGTCACTTCATCAGGACCAAAAGCATGTCAATGTCCGAATGCACACTAAGGCTTTCCAAATATTCTCAAAGGCCAGATACATTTGAGTAATTCAAAATCACAATACAAGAAACGTGTCCTCCCGGAGGTCCCAGTCTAAGATTGTCTTAATGAGGCTTTTTAAATTATTTGAGTGCATGCTCCAAAGTTTCCTAATTTCAAATTTCTGGAAAAAAAACATCTGTGGATCTAATTTGAGATGATTTTACACATATTGCACGTTCAATGATATCGTCTTCAATGAGTCTAATCCCACATGGCTTTTTAATTTAGATTTTGTGTATTTATTTGTACCGAAAATAGAACACGCTGATAGATAAAATTGTCACTGGTTGCTTTGTCGCCTAGTGTTTTTTTCACAATGTTTTCATGTTTTGAAAATATGTAATTTTAGTGTGGTAAATACATTATGTATTTATATACATATATGTATATTTATATATATTAATGTGTATAATAATAATAGCAAAGCAAAGTCACCTTTATTGTCCCTATTCGATCCAACCTCAATCATTCTATTTGAGCCATTCGTTTCAAGGTTTAGTTGTTCTGCAGTTGTTCTGCCGTATTAAAGTCACATACATAAGCATTCAGCAGTTATTCGCTCTGCCTGTACCAACCTCTTCTCAAGGCGAGCAGCGGCCTGCGGTGACGAGGCGTTTTCAGTCGTCATCCTCTGTGGAACTCATCAACAAACCACGCCATCCAAAAAGAGCTCACACGACGTCACTCTCCCCTTCCAACCCATGTTTACCATCATCAGGTCGACACAGTCAGTCAGCAGACAAAAAGTCCTTTACAAATGATTTTATTTCAGCATAATAGTAAGAAGCCTCTCCTCTGATTTTCATATAGTTGAAACTAATTGGATCACAAGGGTACATATTAGTTAGCCCATTTTACAATAATCATTGTAATGTTTTTTTACGGAAGTTATTCTTATGCACTCATTTTCCTACACAAAATAATCAATATCAAGATCCTATCTTAACTGAGGACCATAACTCTGCATGCAAGACTAATAAAAGAAAACAACTAATCTGTGATAGCTACTGTTATGCTGTTGTTCATCTAATACCATTATCAATATAATTTACTACAAATACCAGGGACTTCGTATAAGAAAGAAAAAGATTTCTTGAGGTACTACCGTCTCTAATGTCAAAATTACCAAACATACTGGGCTCTCAACTGTACTGATCCAAATTGTTCTGTCCACCTTCGGTGTCAAATTGAGGAGAAATAGGCTTAGTCTAAAACCTAATATCTAGTACAGTCTGAAGAAAAAAAATAACAATTTTTTTTGTCTTTCCCCCCCCGTCACTCCAGTGTTTACAAGTTCATCAGAATAAAAAAGGTCCTTGAAACAATCATCAAAATGGGATGAGAAATTCTCAGACAAAGAAATCCTTGGATCCGCCTGAAATTAAACCTCAATCTTATAAACAAAAGATCTGTGACTGAAGGATTCTATTGCATTTTAACAATGATATTGATAATACTAAAAACAATAAGTCAAAAAGGTATTAACAAGTGATGTCAACTCTATACTGTATTGCCCTTCAGCCATCGCAGTCCGTGCTCACACCGGCAGTTTCCCTTCACCAGATGTTGAAGCGTTTGCAGAGCAGATTAATGCATTTCTCAAACTTGGCTCCTTTGCTGCCACTGGGTTTAACTTGGTGTCAAGAAAACAACTTTAAACTGAAATCCGGTTTCTTTACACACTTACACAACTTTGCCTTGATATCAATTGACCATAAAACAATTTTTAAAAACTCCTCCCAATAATACTTTTGGTAAAATATTACTTCACTCCAAACTGCTTCCTGTTTGTGCCAAACACAAATATCTGTTCATCTTAGAAATCAGAGACCAGATAATGCACTCTGAGATTCCATCGGCATTCACTGAATATTATCTGGAACATTGAACTAAAACCCTCTTGTCCCCTGAAGTCGACCACGATGGTTTGTTACTTTCTGACATCGGCGTGTGACGTCTTGATATGTACGTGCGTGTTCCGGTGAGCAGACTCATCCTCCCACCCAGCGCGGTCTTTTCTGGCGTTAACAGAAAAGTTGCGCCGCCAGTCACAGAAAGGATCAAGTTTGAGAAACGTTTTCAACAGGCGGCAAAGTGGCCGCTGTCGGACCGCCAAAGACTTCACACAGTACGATCAAAGTCATCGGAGGAAAAAGAAATTGTTCGTTACAATATCATTTAGTACTACAATGATTATTTATGTATCTGCAGTTACCAATGGCTAAACCCAATGACATGTCAGACATCCATTACACACCAACCACATAATATTTGGATAAAAAAGGCAATCGTTAGTGTGTAGTAGAGTCACGCGAGTGTTGACTCTACGATGGTGTGCGACCAGCCAAAGCACTGCAGTGGGAAACAATTTAGCACTACTGACTTCTCACAAGGACCGACGAACTCACAGGGGGCTTCTGAAGGATTACATACCGTGTTACACTGAAATCAGTAACAATGACCCAAAAAATATTCATCATCAAAAAGACAACCTCTCTCGACGGGAGAACACATTAGTCTGTTTTCGCGCCACTGAAGCCACCAAACATTCTGTAACTAACAGCTTTAGGATAACAAAAATAATAATACTACGATGAAAGACTTCGTTCGTCTTAGTCAATACATCTGATCTACAATAATAAAACGGTTGAGAAAAAAGGCAAATGAAAGAAAAAAAACACTAAGGCCACAAGATTTTGTTTACCCCCACTAATCTCACAATGAGAGTAACTGTACAAACGACATAATGGGACTTCAAGGGGCCGACCTGCGCCGGTCAACCGGCATCTATGGACAGAGCAAGTTTGGAACGCCTTTCTGTCCTGGAGGTCGCTGCACTGCGTCCACACACAGCTGCACTGACCATGGCGTGACTCGGTAAGTCTGTGCACCATTTCCTGACGCTCGACAGAACATGAGACCGGCTACACGGGCTCCTGTGGCCCAACCCCTCACGTCCTACAGCCGGTCAGCTGCCGGCTTACCGTCTTCATCCACTCCTTGGAAGTCCAGGGTTACAGTTATGAAGCAATGTTGGATGTTACTTTTTTTTCTCCTTTTTTTTTTTTTAAATAAACACTCAAAGTTACTCAGGTTTCTGTAGGATATTCCTGAAACAGTGGGAATAGACCGCATTTTAAACTATTTCCAATGATCCGGTTTTTGGCCCATTTTGTGAACAAAAAAAATTCAACACTTAAGTCCCATAGTGAAATAATAAGCATTTTCAATTATTTACAAAAAGTAATCCTTAAAACTGTACCTCCTATGTGGAAAAATTCAGGGAAATACTATTGTCAAAATCCTATTTAGACCAAATACTGCTTTGGGTGAAACGTCTTAATGCTTAGCACTATCTTAGCGACAATGGTAAGCAAGATCTGGTCTCAATGGAGAAGTTGACAGAAGGGTTTCCTTGCTTTACTCGGTAGGAAAGTTCAGTTTGATAAATTCTGACATAAGTGACAAACTTTTTAAGTCAAAATGAGCCACATAAAAAAAAATTGAAAGAAGCTCAAATACTTTTCCTCCCTACTTCAACCCATTTTGTTGCAAACACGTCGGGATAAACAATACCCACAGCCCTTCCCGAGTACCACCAAATGCAGATATATTTGAACAACCATAAAAACCTTTTTTTGTTGTTGAAAAAAATGAAATAGATTAAGTACAAAACAGAACAACTGTTTCATCACAGAAAAGTCTTGTCTTTAAAAAAAATGGGGGTTGGGGGGAAGGGGCGAAAAGGAAACACAGTAAAAAGTCAACGAAACAAAAACACAAATGTCACTGTCATTAGTAATCCCAAGACTGGAGCTGCAAGATCAGCCTGTGCTAGAGTGTGGCGTCACTCCGCACAGAGCTGAGAAGAAGAAACCCTGTGGCTTGTCCCGTCTCTGCGGCATTGTGGGTGTAGGGAAGGTTGAATGTCAGACCGCAAGTCGGCCTGGAGGGGGGTGCAGGGGACTCCAGGTTGGGGGTGCGGGTGGGGCATCTTGGGGGTATGGGCGTGGGTCGCAGCACGGCTGGTTCTCTACTTTGGCAACGCCGCGGCCCTGGCACAGTCGCCGATGTCGCAACAGCCGGTCTGTCCGCGAAAAGTTCTTCAAAACACACAAATTGGACTTGGGTTATTATTTATATTGGTTATCATAATCTAAAGAAACATATTGGCTAATTCTGTTTACAATCATTCTAAATCAATCTTTATATGATTCATTTTACACATTCAAATGCACCACAGTGAATGAATTTAACAATACATGAATAACACAAGTATAAAGTGTGGGTCACTTTGTTTACGTCATGCATACCTGCTGGCACCGTTCACACTGGTAAGGCTTCTCCCCACTATGGACACGCTTGTGTCTCTCAAGGTGGTAGCGCTGGATAAACCTCATATCACACATGTCACAAGCAAATGGCTTCTCTCCTGAAAGAGCACAAATACACAGTCAATGAATCAATTTTAGCGTCTCGTACCAACAAACTGTGCAATTTTCACTCACTAATCTCTATCTACAAACTACATTTCCAACACTGACAAACAGTTGGGAAAAATGCCTTATCAGTAGATTTCAACATTGAAATGTCAGCATTTGAAAAAGTATATATTCTAAAAGGCCTCGTCATCAACTCATTATGTGTAGATCAGAGTGGAATTTTGTGTTTTAACGGCCCAGATCTACGCAACATAGTGGCCCCAAAAACTGGGGCAAGTATTTTGAGGCTGGTTCAACATCCCATCAAACGACTTGACAATCCAAACTCGAGTTTGTTGTGACCTCCTGTTGGAAGCCCCAGAGCCTTTCTCAGTGATAAGGGTACGGTAAAGGAACGCATACCCGTATGAGTGAGGCTGTGTCTCTCCAGGTGGTTACGCTGAATAAACCTCATGTCACACATGGAACAAGCATACGGCTTCACCCCTACACACACAGAGCAATGTATTAGCCCTATCACCCACAAGTGCAAGAAATACAACTTTCAATCTAGCACTAGGACTGAAATACTAACAGAAAACAGCTCATCATTTCTTTGTGTGTAATGCAATGTGCATTTCCTTTTTAAGAAAATGTGTTGAAATGTTCAGACATGCAACTAAGACCAAACGTTTAACTGTGAGTAGAGTCGAGTCAGATTTGAACATAATGTGGAGTTTAAAGCTGTTTAGTTTCAAAGCAGAAACATGTACATACCATGTAATCATGTTATGCTTTGTCTGAATAAACATCAGTAACAGCCTTTCTTATTTCAGCATCCTCTCACCTTTCATCCATTATGGCTATTTATACGAAAAAGACATAATAAGCAGAACAGTTTAAGAATTTGGGTTTGAATCAGGACTTATTACTGGATATTACGTTTCTAAAGCCATCATCTACCTTTAAAGTTTTTTTTTTCTCAAAACGCTGCGCTTTGTGCTTTTTAGTTGTGCTTATTGATTTTAGAGAGCAGTGTTTACAGCTATTGAACTTTTTTGCTCGACACATTTTTTTTAATTTTTTTTTTACAAAAGTTGGAATAGTTGACATTAAATCGTAGCTAAAAACACTCAACTCTTTGCAACTACATTATAGTTATTGATTTGCCCCCCAGTATTACTGGTACACAGTAAAAATGACTGTATATGTCTGGTAAACAAAGAAAAGGTATTGCAGGATTGATAATTAATAAACTGAATCTTCGCTAACAGATTGAGGATAAATAGAAACCTAAATATTGGCCTTAATGATTGCCACAAACACCAACTATATCAAGACAAAATTAGAAGTTTAAGGAGAGGGAAGCTTCTGTGACACGTGAGTCCATTTGCACCTGGTGTTAACATGAGATCCTGTCCATTGACTCTGATTTGTGACCATTTGTGATCTTAATATGCAAATGTCGTGTCCCAAGTCACGGGAGGCCACGCCATGGACCGTCAGGGAAGACTAACCAGCTATGGCTACTATGTGTAGCTTTTGCCTGGCTTGTGTAAGCAAGCAGGAAATTGCCAATTTAGGTGTCCTTATAACTTGCTACGTGGATTCTCTCTAAAAAAAGAATTAATCCAGTTAACCAGGAGTGTGCAACACAAACGAGATTCAAACTCTCACCCACCAGTTCTGGAGGGTAACATTCATTTCGAGTTAACCGAGTTTTAGGTATAGAAAACAAGAGATAAAGATCATTACTACTAATTGAAGTGTCTTAACAGCAACTAAACTGTGCACCTACAACAAAAACACGTGTTCTGTTCTGACTATTACTATAACCACACAAAGGTACCCTTATTATCAGCACGATAAAGATTAAAAGGCGATCTATATAATGTGAGAAGGGCAGGTGCACGGACCCATACCCGTATGAGTGAGGCTGTGTCTCGCCAGGTGGTAACGCTGAACAAACCTCATGTCACACATGGGGCACGCAAAAGGTTTCACACCTAAATGCAGATCATCAATACATTATTTACAGAACTTTTAATGTCTGTTTCACAATCCATCAATCAGTACTGCACCGTAAACATCTATTTACAATTGATGGGTTGTTAAAACCACTTTTCATTTTGCTGTGTAAAATTTTGCTAAAAAACAATGCATGTTGTGCCCTTTTGTCTTTTCTCCAAATCCAATTTCCAATACATTAAACTGTGTCGATCAAATTAAAATCCACAACTCAACACATCAAATGAGCTGATGTCACAGTCCTGTAATAATCTACATGTGGAGACTTGCTTTAATGTTGCCTTTACACACACACACGATGTAGTACAACCGTGATCAAGACTAGATATCTATAATTGCTGAGAAGGCTGACCCCTCTCACGTAATGAAACTAGTCTGTCTCAGTGACATGGGGACGGTGTGCGACGCATACCCAAATGAATGAGGCTGTGTCTCGTCAGGTGGTAGCGCTGAAAAAACCTCTTGTCACACATGGTGCAAGCATAAGGTTTCACACCTAAATGCAAAGTAGCAATATTATAATACTTTACCTTTAAATACCTACGCTATTAGTTATTAACCACACATTTGCCAATTCATGCAAACAAATAATTGTTTTCTTCTTTAATGTAACTTATTATAGTTGCCAACAAATACAGCTATACAACTGAACATTGTAGCTGCATCACCAATCGATTTTTATTCTGCCAATCGTATTCTTAAGAATATAAATTTAAGTCTGGGAGCGCTGCAATTAATGCCTTTACTTTTGTGTACCTCATGTTAAAAGTCAATTGACTAAAGTGGGTTTTAATCATGCTGATAATTAATTAGTATTTTGCTTGATCAGTGTCTTTAATGTCAAAACACAGTATACATTTAAGCAATTGACATTCCATCATTGGTGAACAAGCCTTTAAAAAAAGAGCAGATCCAGTAACGTAAATGTCTGAAAAAAGATTTCTAAGCACTATGGTGACAAAAAAAGGCAGTAGAATATGAAAAGCATAGGTTGGGAACAGATGAGTCTGTATGCCTGGCTTTTACCGACTGTGTAACAATGGCCTACAAAATGTGAGAAGGGCCGGTGCACTGACGCATACCCGTATGAGTGAGGCTGTGTCTCGCCAGGTGGTAACGCTGAACAAACCTCATGTCACACATGGTGCAAGCAAAAGGTTTCACACCTAAACGCAGAGCATTATGGTATTATTTTCAGATGTACGTTTTTGTATTCACAAGCCATCAATAAGCAATATTCTTCAAATATATATTCAGAATTGATGGGTTGTTAACCACATGTTTCAATCGTTTCGAAATGCCTTTTTTTCCAAATTAATTCTTGTTTTTTCTCCAAATACAACAAAGAAACATCCAACTGAATGAACCAATTCTCAGATCCACAACTAACACATCACACGAGTTGATGATGTTGCAGTCCTGTATTTCATTAAACATTTATAAGGACTTGCTTTAATGTTACAATGACACACAGAAAGCAGGGTAGGCTTAATAGAAAAAGTATTTAAGAAAGTACTGATAAGATGGCTTACTTTGAGTCTCATAAAATGAAACTACAGTCTGTCTCAGTGACATGGGTACGGTGTGCGGACGCATACCCATATGAGTGAGGCTGTGTCTCGCCAGGTGGTAGCGCTGAAAAAACCTCTTGTCACACATGGTGCAAGCATAAGGTTTCACACCTAAATGCAAAGTAGCAATATTTTAATACTTTGCTTCAATTTGCATTTTTGTAATCAGGAATTTAAATCAACGCTATTGGTTATTAACCACACAATTGCCAATTCATGCAAAAACAACAATTATTTTCATATTTTCTTCTCGCAATGCTTCTCACTATGTTGTAGTGTTGTGGTTACCAACATCAAATATGCCTGATATTAAAAGACTAGGAAACCTTCCTAAAACTTCATACTGACATTTTCCTTAAATGTAACGGATGAATGTCTGAAGTGAACAAACAAAATGAAATGTCCACACTGACTCCTAACAGGGAATGTCATGGGCACGGTGCGCGAACCCATACCCGTATGAGTGAGGCTGTGTCTCGCCAGGTGGTAACGCTGAAAAAACTTCATGTCACACATGGTGCAAGCAAAAGGTTTCACTCCTAAACGCAGAGCATCAAGATAATTATTTGTGCGTCTCTGCCACCAGGGTAAAAAAAAAGTTTTACTCCTATTAGCACTCCTTTACTGGTCTGGTATAAATTGATATCGGTGGTTAATAACCAATGTCACTCCCCTAAAATTACGTACAAAAAAGGTTACAATATGATATGATTTGATGTTTGTTTAAATGACAAAATTCCCAGAGGGGATCTAAAATCCACCTGCACAACACATGAGATGATGAGGTAATTTATTTAATATTACAGTTGAATAATTTGTGTATGAATACAGATGTATAAATCAAGCATACAGGTGTTGCAGCATCCTAATCTTGTTACTGGGTTAAGATTGGCTGAGGCATACCCATATGAGTGAGGCTGTGTCTCGCCAGGTGGTATCGCTGAAAAAACCTCTTGTCACACATGGTGCAAGCGTATGGCTTCACCCCTACACACACAAAGTACCAACTTTAGCATTAACACTCAACTGCCAAAAATGATCGACAATAAACTTTACTAATTGCTTAGTAAAGTTTGGTTATGCACTTATCAGCAGTTTGTTTGCACTGGAAATTCCAGCATGCGTTAGAAATTGGTTCTTGTCAATTGTAAATGTCATTTTCACATCTGATCCAAGTTAAACTTTAACTGCTAAAAGTATAAAGCCAAAATAAAAAATTGGGGGGGGGAAATGGAAATATCTTGTGTAGAAAGCTAAATTTTATTATTTTCAAAACTCTAAAAATAAAATATGAAATGACCAGTTAATTAATAGAGTCAAAACCAAAATCATTCAAACTATGCGTTGCCAATAAGTGCTTCATATAATTTCAACATATAACATATAAGATTTCTAAAAGTCGATTTGTTAACATTAATACTTTGTAACGCTGATCGCAGAGGTTAGACAATTTTAGGCAGATGGTAAACAACTATGCACGACACATTAAGATCGGACATTTGCGTGCAAAGCAACTCTAGGCATTTAGCTTGAAAAGGAGTTTTATATGAATTGAAAGCATCATACAAAACTTAGCGTGCGATTTAAGACAAAATAAACTCTGCTTTATCTGAATATTGTAACTGATAAAATAGAGAATATCCTAACATAAAAACATTTTTCAAATTAGACAAACAATGACACTTAACTATTCACAAGAGAGGATTCCAAGTTATTTCCTCACTGTTACTTTGAATGTGAAATGACATAATGACAAGGCTGTGTGGGCAGTTGGCATGTTATCGTTTTCTTTTGTACACACAAGCCACATTACCAACATATAGAACTCCTTATTTAAAAAACTGATAACTTCCAGAACTTTTCCAAAATGAAAAGCATTCCCAGAATTTCTAAGAGGATTCAGACAATTTGGTTCCCGTTTACAATTTGTGGCACAAAAGCAAAAATCGAGATGTGATCAGGCCTGGAGCTTTTTGTTATTTTTTAATTCGAGGTGTTAATCTTTTTTTGACCCACTTTGTTCAAGCCGCTTTAAATTTGTATTAATAATGTGAACATTTTTAAACTGTTAACACTTTCTACTTGACTTTAATAACAAAAATAGACTTAGTGTATCAAAATCGAGGATTTTAATGCAAAGAAAGCCTGCAAACTAGAGACAATTCGTCTTGGAAATTAAAGTGCCTATGAAAGATGTGTTGCTCTTCTCAGCCATTTGGTATGTCATGTATTAATGAGAATCTGGTTGTTTGTTTAAAAAAGTGTAAGTAGCACCATTACATTTTGAATTTGTGATATTGGGCTATATCAAATAAACTGAATTGAAAAATGAACTGAATTAAAATCTATGTTTTTGCTTTTAAAAAAATTACAATATTCCAAGTGCTTTTGGTGCTAGTGGACAGTAGTGTTACGTTAAAGTCAAATATCACTGGGCTAATTCAAACACTAAAAAGTCTAAAAAGGAAACTGGTCATCGATGTCAATACTTTGTTGCACAATAACAATTTTCTGAAAAGAAAACTGATTAATAGCAAAGACTGTTGTCATTTTTGCTTCATGGTCATCATGTCATTTCATATATAAAGTATGGGAACAGGTTATGTTATGCAGTGGTTTATGAAGCTCTGTGTAGATGCAGCATGAAACATTATCTTGGCAGTAAAGTGACAAAGCAATACAAACTCGAGTTTGAAGCAGCCATGTAAACATTAATGTGAGCACATGCATGACAAGTCAAAGAAAGAAAGGGTCAAGGTGTATGAAATGTGGACATACCCGTATGAGTAAGACTGTGTCTCTCCAGTTGGTAACGTTGTATAAACCGCATGTCACACATGGTACAAGCATACGGCTTCACTCCTAAACAGAGCACAAGAATGTTAGATGCATTTCAACGCACTGTGGAAGTTCATGAACACCAAGATTTAAAGAAGACAAAGAAATGCTTTATCACACAACATCCTGCCAGAGACATTACACGAAAAAGAGTCTAAGAACCTGCAGACATCAAGAGTTACGGTGCATTATCAATTGGGGAGAAACGGGGCTTACACGTTGCAGTTTGAACCAGTTTGAGTAATATTCAGTCATCCAGCAAACAAACTGTTGATGATGAAGCTTTTTCAAGTTACCCCATGTTCAAGATGCACCATTTCACTATTTAGTCAGGTCAAAAATGTTTGCATTTACCCGATTAAATCTTGAAAAACATAGCCTCTTTTGCCTTTTCAGAACATTGATGCCTGCATTTAAAATGCTTTTTAGTGTAATGTGCCTTTCAATTGATATGTAACACAGTACTCAATAATTTACATGCAATAGTACCATTAGTGTTAATCACAAAATAAGGTAACTGACAGAATCACTTTTTTTGCGGACAGTTTTCCAACAAAGCCTAAAACTTTTATTAAACATTTTTAAAGGGGGAATTCATTTATCAACAATGGCATAATTATGGTGGGACTTATCAATTTTAAAAAGCATGTGAAGGTTGTTTGTATGAAAGGTTTCATAGTGAAAGGGGAACAAATAATTCAAGCATACCAGTATGAGTGAGGCTGTGTCTTGCCAAATGGTAACGCTGGAAGAACCTCATGTCACACATGGAGCAAGCGTACGGCTTCACCCCTAAACGCATACAGTACCAAACTTTAGAAAATTGTTCTCGTGAACCATATACACAACAATTGTCATCTCACATACACTAGTCATGTCATTATATGGTCTGGTTTATTTTATAAGCCAACTAGTCTCTATACACACACACACACACACACACACAACACATAAAATGTGTCACGTCAACCCTAAAAGCAGTTAGAAATGCAATGAAAACATCGACTAGTGCTTAAACTTTAACCATACAAAATCAAGAATTACAATTTGTTTCCACGGGGAAGTGAAAGCAAATCGTAATTGTGTGCAGACAACAAATATTCTACAAGCCCCTATACTGTCAAATGAGAGGGATGAATAAAAATGTATACCCGTATGGGTGAGAGTGTGTCTTGCCAGGTGGTATCTCTGGAAAAACCTCATGTCACACATGGAGCAAGCATATGGCTTCACCCCTGCACACACAGAGGAAAATATTTCATAAAAACAACACAATGAACTAAACACACTCACTTATATTATTATCCAGACATGCCAAAAGCAGTGGCAAAAGCAGTGGCACCAGCATGATGCTACACTAAATGCTTCCGGCTATAATTTCTAATCTGTCAACATGCGTGAAAGAGGAACTTAATGAAGATGTCTTTTGAATTAACTCAATGCAGCTTTTCAATGCAAACAAAGCCCTAAAGGAGTAATGCAAAAACTGAAATGCACACCTCCAGCATGCCCCAATATATAAAACATATTAATAAGGGGGAATATTTTAGGAAACAGACTAAAGTCATTCTATAAACAAAGAACAGATGTACTTCAGTAAACGGGGTATATTGGCTCTAATGTAGCAAAGAAGGGCGAACGCATACCCGTGTGAGTGAGGCTGTGTCTTGCCAAGTGGTAGCGTTGGAAAAATCTCATGTCACACATGGAGCAAGCGTACGGCTTCACCCCTACACACACAAAAAGTATATAAATGAGCTAGAAACAGAAAAAAAGGTTTCAACACATAACCATCAACTCTTCCCTTCGAATGACACTACTATTGCATCAGCAGCAGCCTGAGAAACAAATTCTTGTTTTGCAGAGAATTGTTTTGAGTACTGTGATCATGAGTGGGTAATTTCAGTCAAACAAAAATTCTTAACAAATTTGGATTAATGAAGAAATTATTGTGCAGAACTAAGTAAAGCATTCAGCAGGGGAAAAGCTGAAGTTGTGTACATTCAGGTGACCAAATATGTATGCATGTATGTGTACCAAAAGCTAATAAGTCATTTTTTTCCATATATTACAATTCTAATACATGTCTGACTCCATCTTCTTGATTGTGAATATGTGAAACTGGTAGTCAATTTAGACACCCTAAATCTTTGTTTACACTTCAAGGCACCTCTAAAACACCACTACCTAATGAGGGTTAGGGGACGCATACCGGTATGAGTGAGGCTGTGTCTTGCCAGATGGTAACGCTGGAAGAACCTCATGTCACACATGGAGCAAGCGTACGGCTTCACCCCTACATACACAAAGTATCAACAGATTAGCTAAGACGTTCCTCAAGCATCACTCACATGCATTAATCACTAGGACATGGCGGACATTACACATTGTAATTAAGCTTTATGCGAAGGGATGATCTGTTTTACTTCTAATTAGTATGTGTCTTCTGTTACGGGGAGCACTTTCAAATAATATTGAGTACATTATATAACAAAAAGCCACTAGAGGAAATAAGCCAAGCAAGTTTTTTTTTAAGATACAAAACAGCAAGATAGCAAAGACACATCTAAGACGGTGATCACCCTGACCAGCTAAAGCATAAACACCAACACTGCTACATGTTTTAGCATTGTGGCAAGCATGTTTATTGCAACTTACTGCAAGTTGAATTTGGTTTAACATCTATATAGCGCACATTATTTGGATTTATGGTGCTTTTGAAGTGTGTGTTGCAAGTGCTTTTGCTTTCTAGCACTCCAAAGCGATGACCTGGCTAAACTTTTTTTAAAAGCTCTTCTCCACAAACTTACAGCAGATGCATCTGTATAGGGAACTGTGCAACTATACAATACCAATGTCAATTTAAAAAGACAAGCGATTACAGCTTAGACACATGAGTTGTAGAGCCATAATTTACATCTAAATTAGGTGTGGACATCAAAGGACTATTCCTATAATATACCGTGGCTAGTTAAACTACGATCAACCCCATTGAAGACATTATTGTGCAGAACTAAGTAAAGCATTCAGCAGGGTAAAAGCTGAAGTTGTGTACATTCAGGTGCCCAAATATGTATGCATGTATGTGTACCAAAAGCTAATAAGTCATTTTTTTCCATATTTTGCAATTCTAATACATGTCTGACTCCATCTTCTTGATTGTAAATATGTGAAACTGGTAGTCAATTTAGACACCCTAAATATATTTACACTGCAAGGCACCTCTAAAACACCACTACCTAATGAGGGTTAGGGGACGCATACCGGTATGAGTGAGGCTGTGTCTTGCCAGATGGTAACGCTGGCAGAACCTCATGTCACACATGGAGCAAGCGCGCACTTCACCCCTACATACACAAAGTATCAACAGATTAGCTAAGACGTTCCTCAATCATCAATGGGAAGCATCACTCGCATGCATTAAATCACTAAAACCTGATAATTAATGTGGTTTGATTAAAGAGAATATCCTATTGTCAGTGATTACATTTATTTTTAATGCAAGTTGAATTTGGTTTAACATCTATATAGCGCACATTATTTGGATTTATGGTGCTTTTGAAGTGTGTGTTGCAAGTGCTTTTGCTTTCTAGCACTCCAAAGCGATGAACTGCCTAAACTTTTGTTAAAGCTCTTCTCCACAAACTTACAGCAGATGCATCTGTATAGGGAACTGTGCAACTATACAATACCAATGTCAATTTAAAAAGACAAGCGATTACAGCTTAGACACATGAGTTGTAGAGCCATAATTTGTATCTAAATTAGGTGTGGACATCAAAGGACTATTCCTATAATATACTGTGGGTAGTTAAACTACTTCACTATGGCTGGATCAGGCAGGTGGGCATTAGCACAATAATGTGCATTCTAGTAAAGACATTCACAACCACATTGTTTTACAAATACCTATGTGAGATAGTAAACGGAAAAATGTTGTGCGTCTATGATTATATGTTTGTCCCAAGATAAACTGTACCCGATCAACCCCATTGAAGACATTATTGTGCAGAACTAAGTAAAGCATTCAGCAGGGGAAAAGCTGAAGTTGTGTACATTCAGGTGACCAAATATGTATGCATGTATGTGTACCAAAAGCTAATATTACTTATTTTCCATATTTTACCATCCTAATACATGCCTGGATACATCTTCTTGATTGTGAATATGTGAAACTGGTCGTCAATTTAGACACCCTAAATCTTTGTTTACACTTCAAGGCACCTCTAAAACACCACTACCTAATGAGGGTTAGGGGACGCATACCGGTATGAGTGAGGCTGTGTCTTGCCAGATGGTAACGCTGGAAGAACCTCATGTTACACATGGAGCAAGCGTACGGCTTCACCCCTACATACACAAAGTATCAACAGATTAGCTAAGACGTTCCTCAATCATCAATGGGAAGCATCACTCGCATGCATTAAATCACTAAAACCTGATAATTAATGTGGTTTGATTAAAGAGAATATCCTATTGTCAGAGTGATTTTTTTTTTTACTGCAAGTTGAATTTGGTTTAACATCTATATAGCGCACATTATTTGGATTTATGGTGCTTTTGAAGTGTGTGTTGCAAGTGCTTTTGCTTTCTAACACTCCAAAGCGATGAACTGCCTAAATTTTTAAAAAAAGCTCTTCTCCACAAACTTACAGCAGATGCATCTGTATAGGGAACTGTGCAACTATACAATACCAATGTCAATTTAAAAAGACAAGCAATTACAGCTTAGACACATGAGTTGTAGAGCCATAATTTACATCTAAATTAGGTGTGGACATCAAAGGACTATTCCTATAATATACTGTGGGTAGTTAAACTACTTCACTATGGCTGGATCAGGCAGGTGGGCATTAGCACAATAATGTGCATTCTAGTAAAGACATTCACAACCACATTGTTTTACAAATACCTATGTGAGATAGTAAACGGAAAAAATGTTGTGCGTCTATGATTATATGTTTGTCCCAAGATAAACTGTACCCAATCAACCCCATTGAAGACATTATTGTGCAGAACTAAGTAAAGCATTCAGCAGGGGAAAAGCTGAAGTTGTGTACATTCAGGTGACCAAATATGTATGCATGTATGTGTACCAAAAGCTAATATTACTTATTTTCTATATTTTACCATCCTAATACATGTCTGACTCCATCTTCTTGATTGTGAATATGTGAAACTGGTCGTCAATTTAGACACCCTAAATCTTTGTTTACACTTCAAGGCACCTCTAAAACACCACTACCTAATGAGGGTTAGGGGACGCATACCGGTATGAGTGAGGCTGTGTCTTGCCAGATGGTAACGCTGGCAGAACCTCATGTCACACATGGAGCAAGCGTACGGCTTCACCCCTACATACACAAAGTATCAACAGATTAGCTAAGACGTTCCTCAATCATCAATGGGAAGCATCACTCGCATGCATTAAATCACTAAAACCTGATAATTAATGTGGTTTGATTAAAGAGAATATCCTATTGTCAGTGATTACATTTATTTTTACTGCAAGTTGAATTTGGTTTAACATCTATATAGCGCACATTATTTGGATTTATGGTGCTTTTGAAGTGTGTGTTGCAAGTGCTTTTGCTTTCTAACACTCCAAAGCGATGACCTACTTAAACTTTTGTTAAAGCTCTTCTCCACAAACTTACAGCAGATGCATCTGTATAGGGAACTGTGCAACTATACAATACCAATGTCAATTTAAAAAGATAAGCAATTACAGCTTAGACACATGAGTTGTAGAGCCATAATTTACATCTAAATTAGGTTTGGTCAAAAAAGGACTATTCCTATAATATACTGTGGGTAGTTAAACTACTTCACTATGGCTGGATCAGGCAGGTGGGCATTAGCACAATAATGTGCATTCTAGTAAAGACATTCACAACCACATTGTTTTACAAATACCTATGTGAGATAGTAAACGGAAAAATGTTGTGCGTCTATGATTATATGTTTGTCCCAAGATAAACTGTACCCGATCAACCCCATTGAAGACATTATTGTGCAGAACTAAGTAAAGCATTCAGCAGGGGAAAAGCTGAAGTTGTGTACATTCAGGTGACCAAATATGTATGCATGTATGTGTACCAAAAGCTAATATGACATCTTTCCCACATATTTTCCCATCCTAATACATGTCTGAATACATCTTCTTGATTGTGAATATGTGAAACTGGTAGTCAATTTAGACACCCTAAATCTTTGTTTACACTTCAAGGCACCTCTAAAACACCACTACCTAATGAGGGTTAGGGGACGCATACCGGTATGAGTGAGGCTGTGTCTTGCCAGATGGTAACGCTGGCAGAACCTCATGTCACATATGGAGCAAGCGTACGGCTTCACCCCTACATACACAAAGTATCAACAGATTAGCTAAGACGTTCCTCAATCATCACTCACATGCATTAAATCATTAAAACCTGATAATCAATGTGGTTTGATAAAAGACAATACCCTATTGTCAGAGGGATTTAATTTGTACAACTAAATGATTGTGTTACTTCCCTAAAATAGCTCAACTATGCTGGATACATCTATTAATAATAAATTATGCACACGTAGCAAATAAGTAAATACATGACGTTATACACAAAATGTGGAGACCCAATGTGACCTACTATGTACACAACTTATTTCGGCTAAGAGCGAGTTTAATCTCTTCAGCTCTGCTGGCCCGATAAAGCACTGATAACAATATCTCATAAAATGAAAAAGTAACTCTTTGATCAGTTTTGTTAAGCAGCAATGGTAAAAGTGGGATAATACACTTTGTGGGGGTCCGTCTGTTTAAACATTCTGTTGCACTTTGTATGTTGTTGTGTGGTTGTTTTGAATAATCAAATAAAGTTTCTTAACTTGAACTGGGTACGGTAAATGGACGCATACCCGTGTGAGTAAGTCTGTGTCTCTCCAGGTGGTAACGCTGGAAAAACCTCATGTCACACATGGAACAAGCGTACGGCTTCACCCCTACACACACAGAGCATACAATTATCAGCTATTCAGTGTATTAATTAAGTAAAATGTGGAAAATAAAATCACAGACTGTATTATGGGGAAAACAGATACAGGTAACAGATACAGTGCTGCCATGAAGAGCAACTGCTTACTCAAATAAGATGAAATTTAAATTTAAATTATTGCAGCAAAGTTGGGTACGTTATTGGTGCACATTTATTATTGTGAATACCAGGCAGTAGTCACGGATTTGGAAAAACAAGTTAGAAGTTGACTTACCCACAATGCATACTTCTTAAACAATGAAAAACAAAGATATTGTGTGAAAATGTGCAAATCAAATATTGACACTGTGCATAGATATGTATTTAATTTAGGCTCTAAATCTTATTTATTTTAAAATGAAGAACAGTCCTTTGATGTCCATGCAGTATTTTTTACTGACAAAGTAATAATTTATTACAAAAATAATAAAACAAATAAATATTGCATGTTTTTTAGTAGCCTGTACTGAGGCTTTCACATTGGGTCCAGAAGTTTGAGTCCACTTTAAAGTCCACTATCAAAAAGTCTTGTTTATAGAACTGTTTGTTATCATATTACAATATAATCAATATTAGTTTCTCTGTTGTCTTAAAAACACCTTGTTTAATACTGCTAATTAATGTTTTTTAGATCCAACATTCAATTCAATCTGTAGCACAATTAGTATTACATTATTTAGGTGTTAACAAATAAAATATGGTCTCTTATGTGTGGTTAGTGCTAAATTGTGGAGTGTTTACTTCAACAAGTCTATATTGACACTGTTTGAATGTTGATTTGAAAGAAGTCATGTGGAGCTATGTGGTTCTCTCAAGTACTAATTATGTTTCCAGCACCATTTTACTTCCAAATGGAAAGGAACTCCAAATGGAAAGGAACGGCACTCTCAAAAGAATTTCTTAAGTAAAATCCTCTAGACCAGGAGATGGCAGGCTTTAAGAATAAAGCGGCCAGTATGTTTCAACAGAAGTGCGTGTCAGATGGTCAAACAGTGTGGGTGCTCAGATGTGTACTGCTTTGTTGTGTACATGGCTAGCTGTGTTCTAGCAATGCCCAACAGTGCATTGTGAAGCGCTGTAGGCGTTGATGGAGCATGCAGCAACTGCTGGGTGACAAAACATGCAGGATTATTAGCCTGGGGGTAGTTCCTCCTGCTACCAGTGTATCAAGCTGACATCTCTGCCGGACTAAGCAACATTTGCAGTAACACAAATCTATTTCAACCTCCTATTTGACTCATTAAAACTAGTTATCAACAAAACAATTCAAGCCAAACAAAGTATCATAGTTTAAAATCAGAGAGTTGTTTTTACATTGCAAATTTACAGTCTAAATTTGCACTCAGATTATAATGGTCAGAAGAGAGGCTAATGTCCCCCTCTGCAGACACCAGAGCTCAACCCCCTTTAGCATTCCAGAGAAGGAAAAAAAAGTAGGAATGTGCCTCCTACATATTTGGGATCTCTAAAATTGCACTAAAATAATATAGATTCTCATGAGAATGCCAGTCAAAATGGAATACATTATTATTGATAATAGACATAAACAAAGGGCAAAAAAATATTAAATGTTGAAACAACAATTTTTAATAGTGGACTCAGGAACTACTGGACTGTACTGTATTACATTGCCTTCTGCAATTTGTTACTGGTAATGGGGGACCAATATTTTTAAAGACAAATATTGTGCTTTATATTTTGGGGTGAACATATTTTGGGGGTGTGGCTTTGTTGGAAATTACTGTCCACAGACAAAATGAACCCTGAGCATCTTTCCATTGATTCAAGTGACAGACTACAGATGTAGTCCGATTTATGTAATATGGGTACGGTTAAAGGACGCATACCCGTGTGAATGAGGCTGTGTCTCTCCAGGTGGTAACGCTGAATAAACCTCATGTCACATACGGCACAAGCATACGGCTTCTCCCCTAAACCGAAGAGCACCAGTTTTAGTCAAAGTCCCCACAGATACGACCAATTAGCTGTGAGGCAAAAAACTATTACCAAACATGGTTTTTAAGCAGGCCATTGCTAAACCTTACAGTTGCTGCACACTAATCGATTCATTCCAACTGAAACTTTCAGGACATCTTTCAACAAATGATTCATGTAATCAGGCATTAAAAGCTGCTTTAGCTTGACTGTAAACTCAAGTTGCTCCAAGCATTACCCATACCTGTATGAATGAGGATATGTCTCTTCAGGTGGTATCCACTCCTAAATGCTCCGTAACAGTGATCACAAATAAAGTTTTTCTGTACTTTGGATGACGGACCATTCTCATCTCCACCTGTGCCCTATTAATGGACAATAAGAATAATGGTTTAACATCTTTTCATGTGTCAGTTCAACAGTGAACTAATAATACAAACAGATACAAAAACACAATGGCATAATTTATAATTACATTCCCACCCACAAATGGTCAGAACTGGATAAAATCTAAAACTCCTGTGAAATCTCCATAAATGTAGGCCTGTGATTTATATAACACCCTAGAGACGCTGAAGACAAAATCTAAATGTTTATGTCTATTTTTAATGGTTTACCTTCTCTAAAGCCAAATGTATATTTAGTATGAACCGGAAAGAAATAGACGGTTAGTTTTTTTCCTTCAACATGTAATTAACATTTGAGTTGATAAATACCCCGCAATCCCTTCGAATGGCCTAATGCCCTCCTGTTACTGCTCCCCCTGTTATGCACACAACTGCAGTTATTGTGCTCCGCTTCACTCTGCTCCCCTCCCCCTCTTTCCTCTCTAGAGATCCTCCACCCCCTCCACATCTTCCCTGAGCTCCTCCCCCCACCCCCACACAAACAAAATGTGCACACATGAAAGCTTCAAGTGAGGCACACTTAAATAAAGTTAAATGCTTCAACAGAAATGTGTGCAAACAGCTAATTCCATTTTATGTAATGAGGAAAATGTTTACTTCACTATATAGACCCTTCCCTATTTAGCCACTACAGCCACTGACCTTCCCTCCCATTCCTTCTTGTTCTCTCACTTTGCAGGGCGTTACTGATTTCCTATTCTTTTTTTTCTGCTGCATGTCCTCGTTGGCCCTCATCTCCTTCTCATCCAGCAGGCGGGGAGCTTGGAAATCACCGTCCTTCCGGATAAGCTACAGAAGCAAAAAACGGTCCTGATTATTTCCCAATTTCAGATGTGTAACCTTTAAAACTAAACTAAGAATATTGGAATATGTGATACATGTGAACCTTTATTAAGTGAATAGTTGCCAGCCAGTGGAAGAACCCAGCTTAAATAGTGTGGGTTTTGTAAATTTCGCCTTTTGATTTTATTAAGACCAACACGATTTAAGACAATTTGAATAATTTCTGTCCTTAAAAGCATGTATGACATGACATGAACTCACATTCCAATTTGTGAGTTTAACACTTCAAAATAGAAGTGGGGGTTGTTTTGAAGTACAACAAACCATCATGACTGTATTAAAAGGACAATAAAATTGTCAACTTCCTAAAGGCTACACATGTACACTCTTCACAATATTCAAATGAATAACATAAAAACAGCTCATTGCCACTCTACATTTCCGAAGTGGGTCCTAACCAGGGGTGGACAGCTCATCCCAGATGGGAGGATCATATGGCTCTGGGGAGCGCGGTCAGGTCCCTCTCTCTGCGGTGGTCCATGGCCAAGGGGGGCCATCATTTTTTTGGGTGGAGCGGCCATAGAGCTAGCTTGCATCAATGCCATGCTGGAGAGGACAGCCTCGCAGCCAAGCAGCCCTGCCTGCGAAGAAAAAGGATGAAGAGTAACAGGTTATCAACTCTGTCAAACATGTAAAAAGAGTCTGCAATTTGAAAGTATCTACATGGTATTTGCCAAGCTAGCATCAACAACAACATCCTAAGTGACATAAGACTGTAAGGAAAGTTATTTGTAACCACTTTGGCGTTCTCAAAACAAACCCATTTCATATGGTCGCGGACTGAGCTGCTGGGCAGATGTGACATTGCTGTGGTGTATGTGAGCGCAGGGACAGGGGTGGGGACAAGGTCATCAAGAGATCCGTCAGTCAGGATGGTCGGGATGGTGGGAAGCCACACCCACCTCACTCATCTAGCATTAAAACTGAGGAAGAGGAGGATGTGGATAAAACAGACAAGCATTAAATGACAACAGTATCACTTGCTGTCTCTCACTACATATTATTTTAAGTCCAGTTATTATGGCAATTTTCCTCAAAGGCATGTTAACGTCAAAATATAAACACACAAATATTCTATATGTGTACAAATAACTATGAGAGTAGATGTTGCTTTGTTACTGTTGATAGTAATTAATCAGTCATTAAGATACTGTATATTTATTGTGTGGTTACATTTTAGTTTTTTTGAGTTACCCCTTTTGACCATGGTAAGAAACTGACGGACTTCCAATGATTTGCTTCTGAATAATAAAATAATTTGTCCATAGCCACGTTGTGGTTGGGAATACAACTGAAATTCATACCGAATTAGCAGCTGGGTGACTGGCATGAACTAAATAATTCACTAAAACATTAATAACTTTTTAGGTATGGGAAAATGTCTTTGTCCGCGGGGTAATTGAGTCAACCTGAGCTGTGACTTCTACAATTTTACTGCTGCCAGTATTGAGCTAGGTTACTCTTAAAATGTATTGTGCAAGACAAACCTCGGGGTTGTATACATTTGCCTTCGCACAGGGATACAAATGTGCTGTTGTGGTGCTCATCAATAGTTGGTCCTATGTTATATAAACTTCACATTTCTCCTGCTGAATACATGACCAGTGAAGCAGATGGAATAATCATCAGACTTTACTTTCAGCATATACAAAACACCTAAATCCAGAGCCAGTTAAGATTCAGATACCAAACACTACAACTAGTAGAAAAAAATGCATTGCTGACAATCCAATCATCTATAATTGTTCATTTGACTTGAGGGAAACGGGTTGAAACGTAAAGCCAAGGGACTGCACAGAAATGTAGGAAAGGAGATCTGGGGGTAAATCTCTATACTGCAGACTAAGTACCGTTTCAGTATAATTAATGAAACCACTAACATCCTTAAATCTGAGATTTTCTAGCATGGCAAAATAGTAAATTAACACCATATTGATTTCTCAAAACATAATTTGTATACGAGACAACATTTTCATAAACCATCAAACAAAATTCAAATTTAACGTAGAAAAATGCAGAGTCTAAAGAGGTTCTAAACTAATCAGTGTGAATCAGAAAATGCTCCCATTATCTGCCTTACCATGAGATGGGACCAAAAACACCACTATTACATAATAACAAATGTGGAATTCAAATGTCTCAATTGGTTTACAATGTATTGTATTTTGAGTGTACTGGCATTATGGGTTTTTGGAGGACAAAGAAATGTGTTTGAGAATACAACACACAATCAATAATATACAAAAATATGCTAAAGAATAGTGTGAGTAATTGAAAAGTCCTTATTTCTGAATGATATCCGTTATACCTCGTTTCGTCTTTTAGTGTAACTTCTGGACGCACAACTTTTGTTCTACATTTTAAGCAGAAGCCATTGTAAAATATAAATACGTGATAGTGGTTGTAATTCTTCATGAACTGTGAACGGGAAATGCAAAAGCTACCATTTGGTAACTGCGAGACAAATATCACGTTAACTGCATATTAACCAAAGCTAATCTGGTTGGGTTTAACAGGCACGTTAGGAGGAGGCCATTATCTTACTCAAAGAAACACTGCCGTATTTGTGTGATGGCGTTTCGAGATGTAGCTAATGTTACGTTTTGCCTCAGTTTGTTCTTTTCCTCAACCGTGGGAGAAGTTAACTGTAACGCGTACGAGCCATCGTATAGTTTAGCGAGGGCCAAATGGAGACCGACATATATAAGATATATACGTCTTAAACGCTGCACGGGTTGCGCCATTAGCGTTGTTAGCTTGCTAGCTAAAGTTGCTAAGAAAATAGACAGCGAGCGTAACGCTAACGTCGGCTAACGCTAATAAAGGGACCTCATGGCCGTTCAACGTTAGTTGTATTATGTCGACTGTAGCCGTGTCCGTTGCCAGCAGAGGCCATGCTATATCCATACTATAATGTGGCTTAAAAAAATATCCGACTGAGCTGGCCTCCGCTACAAACCTAGCGCAAGTTAGCTGAAGCTAACCGCTAGCTAGCCTCTCGCTGGCGCCCTCGCCCACTTAAACGTTGATTCTCGTTAATCCAACAATTTAACGCCCGCCTGCTCACCGTTCGGATACAATCGGGTTGCGGGAGTACATATCGTGCACACTGGACCAATGAATCCGTCCACCGCGGTTACACCAGGAGACAAAAGCTCAACTAGTTCGAGGGAAGATTGAGCGATAAAGACATTCGTGATGGCCGTCGCTGCGAGTGCCTCCCCCTCCCGAAGATGGAGCTATCGTCTGTTAGCGAGCTAGCATTAGCTGTCGACGTTGACGCTGTAATATTAAGCAAAATCCCTTCACTGCAATCTCCGAGCATGAATGTTGACGAAGTGAATAGCAGACCACTAAATGCACAGTAAAAAAAAGCTTCACGGCACGTTTGAGAAAGACGAAGATATATTTATCTACCTTTCTGCTCCACTCGCCCGACGTTTTCAAGACCGTCTAGTTTACAAACACAGGAAACGCCACAGGATGTAACCCACTCCCCCACACCGCAGCAAAGCCTCCTCAAGCGAAGAGAAAGGGGTCATCTTCTTCGACCAGCTCCCCGTGAGCAGAGCGCGTTGGTTGAGCGTGTGGACAGAATCAGCTTGTTAATCCATTGTTTAACTTGTTGGGGAGATTTTACGCATTGTGTGGCGTGAGATGGCGAGATTCAAACGACGGCTGAAAAGACGCAGATGAGAGGAAGGAGTGGGCACTAAAATGACACAAAACAGGGACGTGCAGACATCTTGTGGTAGATGTAGTTGCCCATTTGATTTTCTGACGTGTACTTCGCCCCAAATAAAATTATTAATAAAAAAATTATGATATTATTGCCGACTCTGAATCTTTTAGTTATAAAAAGACTTATGAGATTGCTCCTGGTGACGCAATCGTGTCGAGTATTCATTTTTTTTAATGAATTTTATTTTGCACTGCTATTTTCGTTTTTGTGCTTAGTGATTGGGTTGAATGTTTACCTGAAACTAGGTAATAATTATCATGGAGTTGTGTTCGGCCAATTTTTTGTTTTAAAAAGGCTCTTGTATTAATTTTGTATCTTATACATATTTGCTTTTGGAAGGTCTCTGTGTATTGCATCGCATTGTATCGTACTGTGCTTGCTAAAGCATTGTATATTGATACGGCTGTGTAGTGACCGCGGATGAAAATAAGCTATTTAGCTAGCACTCTGGCAAATTAACATTACGGTTGATTTTCAACAGGCTTGCCGTTGTTGCTGAGCCAGCCATTATACCTCAAAAAGCCGGATTCCGACCTGGCAAAACTATAACAAGCAGACTTCTGTCCCTCACTTAACATATTGAGGACGGATTCCAGAAAGGTCTGGTAACAGGAGTTGTTATTGTTGATCTGTCTGCCGCATATGACACTGTGAACCATCGCCTCCTCCTAAAAAAAGATCATGGAGTTGACAAAAGACCTGGCACTCACAGACCTCATTGGAGCCCTTCTGAAAGACAGGCACTTCTTTGTTGTCCTGAATAACAAGCAGAGTCGGTGGCGACAACAACGGAATGGCCTACCTGGCCTAGTGTGTTGGCCCCACTACTTTATAACATCTACTACACCAACGACCAGCCAATGGAGCAGAACACTGAGCATTTCACATGCTGACGATCTCTGTGTAACATCTCAAGAGAACTCGTTCGGAGCAGAATCTAACCTCACTAGCCTTAGATGAGCTTCTTCTCTAGTAGGCCTATGAGCGCAACCACCAACATGCCAACCCTGCAAAGACCCAGTCTGCTCCATCCACTGCCGCCTAACTATTGGCTGCTTGAAACCCACCAACCAACTTCCACCTCCTCCTGCCCCTGGTGATATTAGATGGGAAGTTCCAGCCAAGCCGAGAAAACAACATCTACTAATGATGAATGCCATCGTCTCCATGGATGTCACTCTCCACCCCAACAGCTAAAGTCAAGAAGAAGCTTTCTGAGCTGTGTCCAGCCCCTGACAAAGTCTCTGAAGAAACCAGAATCCAACTCTGGAGGGAAAAGAATGAGAATGACCCTCCTGACTGGAAACCTTTCCTCTGCCCCTGAAGCACCAGATTCTCAATGGAAAACACTAAACTGCCTCAGAACGAGAACGGGGTGATCGAAGGTTTGTCAGATGAGGCTACAAGACTGGCCCAACCACCTGTGAATGTGAAGAAGCAGACCGTCTGCCTTGTCTGCCCTCTCCTACCCAACCCTTGCAACTCAAAAAAACTTGCAGTGTTCAGTAAAAGGACAGACAAAGGACTGAAGAAATGGGACTCACATAACCACCACACTTCACTGAATCGAAAAGAAGAAGAATTAAGGTGCAAACTGAAATGTTGAGGAATGTCCACCACTGTCCCTGGTAAACACATACATATGTGCTATATATTTAATGCATTAAGTAATGTTAGATATATAATGGCTCATTTATAATTATGAATATATATCCTCGATCTTATTTATATGCAAATCAAACCAATTCATCAGCTGATAAGTCTATGGTGTAAATAGAGGGAGCCATTCAATACAATAACCTAAGTAACTCCTCCAACTGCAATACAACATTGTTGGTCATATATATATATATATATATATATATATATATATATATATATATATATATATATATATATATATATATATATATATATGTATATGTGTGTGTGTGTGATATTTTCTCGGAAGAGGTTTTATATATATTCAGTTTTTGATGATGATTGCTATTAGTATTTATAGGATTGCTAATATTATAACAATACAACATATCTTTTAATTGAACCTAGTAAGAAAACCTTTATATTCACTTAAAACATTTTCTTAGGAATTTGGGTGGGTGAGCAGGGGGCGCACCCAAGCGCTCAAACCAGCATACATGTACCAGGTAGGGGTAACGCAATACCGAAGATCATTGGTGCAAAAAATCACATGACCCAGCTCTTCCACTCCCATGACACCTTTCTGTTCACTCCACCTCACGGGCGGTGACGCAGCGGTGGAAGCGCGTGTCAGGTGTCTCAAGGTTTCACAAAAAGAGTGACAACGGAAGTTCGCACAGGTAAGATACAACTCAGAGCAAGGACGTGAAAATATATACAAATTACTCGAGTGAGGGCTCTAAAAAATACCAAATGTAAGTGTTTCGAAAATTTAAACCAGCCTGTTGTTCAGATATTTTTTTATAGTAACGCTCGTGCACATACTCGTGTCCCGGAGGACTCGTCGTCTATCGAGATCATAGATGCCAAACCAGTCCATCTGCTGAGTCGTTATTGGAGGCTTTTGTTTTCACTGTTTTCTCCGGAGTCTAGATACAAGTTACATGTGACACTGTGTGAATGGAAATATGTTATAACTTTACTTATACGATAACTAGTTTGGCTTTTACGTCACACAAGTTCTCTACCAGAAGTGTTACACACGCTGCTGATCTTCAACAGAAGTTTATTTTATTGCCTTCATAATTATTCTTCTATTCAAACTCCATTATTTCTATATAACCAACAGACGATGTGCTTTTTGAATTGCTTCTTAGGTCAATTCTGGGTGAAGCAATAGGGACACCACCTTACTTGTGAGTCCTATTGTATCTGATTCTTTTGGTTACTTGTTAAGGAAAACTTGGCTTAAAGGTCAAAGGTCAGTATCCGCCTTTCACTGATAACAAGTGACGTAGATACAGCTAAATGCTGTTGTTTCGATAAAGAACTTTAAAAGCACATATCACCTTTAGTTTTTTAAACCACAACTTGCCATGTACCTCACTTCTAGCTGAAAAAGGAGCACCTTTGTTTTACTTTTTCACCTTTGATTCATAATGTTCAAGTCAATATCCTCTCCAAATTAAGGCCATCATGCCCGGAAGGTTGGGAGTTGGGAGGAAACGCAAATAATCCTTTGTGCAATGTGAGCTGTTTGTGTGGTAATTTATAAAAGATTAAATTGACCTGCTGTCATACAACAATGATTACATGCTTATTATTATTATTAGTACTGCAAACTATGTCTCTGAATCTTATGTGGAATAAGTTTCATTTACAAAACACAACCAAATCAAGTACACATAAATGCAAATCTGTCTATTATCTCTTGGACATGCAAATTGTTTTTGCACACGTAGATGGAAATTTAAGATGTGTAAGGACTCTTAGCTTTCCAAACCAGTTAAGACAAAAGAAATTCAAAATGTAAAGCACTGAGATTGTTTTTACATACAGGAAAAGCTTGCTATGACCCCACCCTTCTCCTTATTATATTCACAAGCATTTCCTGCTGTGTATTGGTTTTCAGAAGACATCCTCGTTCTACTATGCTCTTCTCTTTGAGTGAGATCATTTTCAATTTTGATTCTGAACCCACATCATTTGGAAGTTCATGTGTTCTCCCTTGTTTCTATAGTTGGTCGGGCTTCCTTTAATAGTTTGAGGATATGCAAAAGACTCTTAGCTTCCCTCCCACTGTGTTTTCCCTGGGATGGACTGCTGACCTGTTCAGGGTGTGTTCCTGTCTGCATGCCATGCAGTGCATGCTGGCTTGATATCCTGCAAGAGGACAAACTGTGTAGAAATAAGACGTTAACAAATCATTTCAGCATGGCCATCAAGTAAAAATAGCTTGTGCTTAAAACCCAGGAACCCATCGAATAATAACTAAACCCACCACAACATACAACTAATCAACAGACAAGTGGAGTTAAATTGTCCATTGGGCCTCAAAGCCAGTAGCAACCGTAAACAGACCCAAGCAATTCAGAATTAGGAAACCTATTAAAAGTACTTTAGCAATGGACCGTTCTTAACATCGTTGTGTTTATCATTTATCTTTTAAAAAATACATTTTTATTTTCAAATTGAATTTCATCAATTGTCCACACTACTTGTCACCAGTATCACTTTGCATCTCAGTGGTGATGTAATGGGTGCACCTGAGTGAAAAGGCCCAGGTAGTAAGAGACATTATTATTGAGTCAGCTGTACCGAGTGGTGGTATAAACACATGGTTGAGCACTAACTGGAGGATTCATGGTCTGACAGTCCCTCCAGACACAGAAACTGCATCATCGGTCTGTCGCCCATTATTTAAGTGCAGGTTTGTTCGAGTGAAGTTAAAGAAAGGCTCTGTGTGTTATGCAGTACGGTTGTCTTCACTGGTCTTTTGTGAATGTTGCCTATGGCGAGTTATCCTCTCATAATGACAATGTGCTCACACTTGTGTTTCCATCTTGTAATCATGAGGCACGGGCCGGAGTGCAAGTTTGAACATGTTGACTAGATTGTTTGCATGCATTACTGTATGATAATAAGCACGGGCAACCGCTCTTTGGTATTTATGTCAGGTAGTGTTTTAGTGTGACAAGAGGTGAACTGAAGCATGTTACAAGCGAGCAAATCAGTGATCTCCGACAGCAGAGCTTGTGATGAGTTGGGACACGTCAAAGGACTTTCAGAATGGTCGTTTCAGTCACCTAACCCACAACGTGAGGATGATTCTATAGTCACATGCAAACTTACAAGATGTAAACTAATTCAAATCTAGGAAGGAGCTCAGTAAAAGGTGATTTAATATCGGAAGTCTAGTTTTCTCTGGTGAAGGTTTAGGATTAATTTGAAGGTTCATTAATTCAATTCAGTATACTTTATATAGCCCAATATAATAAATTCCTCAGAGGGCTTTACAATCTCTCCACATATGACATCCCTGTCCCAGGATCTCACATCGGATCAGGAAAAACTTCCACAAATTAGAAAAAAGCCTTTCACAGGGAGAAAAGTGAAGAAACCTTCAGGAGAGCAACAGAGGAGGATCTCTCTCCTGGATGGACAGAAGCAAGAGATGTCATGTGTACAGCATGTACATCATTACAGAGTTACATAAACACATTCAATGAATATGACAGAAATGATTATGAGTTAGCTGTAGTAATATTTGTGTCTGATGGTGGTTGTGTTTGTATTTCAGGTATTTAGATAGCTGCCAAAGATGGAAAGTGGTCCATTCAACCGACGGACCTGGGCGGCACAGTCCCTGCGTGTCACTGCAAAGGAGCTGTCAATCAGCGGCCGAGGGAAAAACAACGCCATTGCTGAACGCTTCTCTAAGTGAGTAACAACTAGTTTTCAGTCTTTATTGTGGTCTTTTTTTCCAGTTTGGTTTTGCTGTTGCTGCTCGTGACAATTTTGGTTCCCTCCGTGTTCCAACTGATATTACTGTATGTGGAAAACCTTGGACAACATGTATGAGTTCTGCTTAATGGTACATTAGGTTAGTTCAGACTGTCGTTGAGTCTGCTTCTGTTTTCGATTTCTGCAGCCGGAAAACATGAGATTGCTCTTTTGTTACCTCTCAATATTTGTAAGAATACATATAGAATATGTCTGAAACTATATCTAAACAAGATGTGATCTAAATACAATCTAAACTACTAAAATGTATGAATATGTTTGTTTTTAGAGTGTTACATTTTTCAATGTCTTATAAGGTTCTTGATGGTAAAAGGCTACAATTCTTGTTTAGATGTTTTTGTTTTGAGTCAGCAGAGGTCAGTGTTGTGTCTGTCTCTTTCAGGTACCAGAGAGCTGCTGAGGTGTCCAGTACTGAGAAGAAAAAAGGAGTAAGTATAACTGCAAGGAAGCATGGGGACATTTTATTTCAGTTTAGAGACATTTCTTGGAGTTTTTGAAGAAGTATTGTAAAGTTGGTCTGGCATTTGATACACAAATGACAAAGTTTCTCACATGAAGATCTAAATCTATGATACATCTTCTGTAAAGCATTTTTATAAGCCTTTCCCAGCAAACTACATGATTAAATGAAGAGTGTGTATGCTGCCTGTCTTGCTTCATTTGCTCAGTAGCTGGTGAAGCTAAACTAATCTTTGCACACACTCACCATGCCAGCACCCTGTCTGGGGGCAAAATGTCTTGTCTTGGCTAACCTCTCATAGGCCACTTGTTGAGATGGGCAGGCTATCAAACCCATAATCCCACTTCAGTGTAATCCCCTTGAAATGCTCTTTGTAGCTTCAATTGTAGATTAGCTGCTTTGTCAGTGTGCAAGACGCATAAACAAAGCAGGACTGGGTTTAAATGAGCAAGTGATCAGCTCATATCATGAGGAAATCTAAGGTAATATTAATGTGAATGCATGCTGTATTTGTTCAGGGTGAGCCAGTTGCTTTAAAAGCTTCTGTATTATTTGTTAAATGATCTGGCTGATAATGATGTCCCAAGAAGGCTTTGTTTGCGTGTTTTGAATTTGTTTGTATTTTTGACTTAGTATTCTTTTTAAAGTAGAAACTTGGTATGAAAGTACTGTCCTGCGTAATTGGATGATACAACTTAAAAGATGCTCTTAAGGCATATTTCTCTGCACAAGTGCAGGTTGTTAGGTTCATTCTTTATAGCAATTTTAGTTTGATTGATTCATAGTTTGTAATATTCTTTAAGAACCAATAGTATGTGATATGAGCTGATGTCTCTGGTACAGGGGTACAGGAGTCCAGTTCAAATATTCAAGGTTGAATGAGCAGCGCAAAAGACCATCTGTCCGTCTGAGTGTGTGTGTGTGTGTGTGTGTGTTAGGGGGGAGTTGGGGGAAGGGGGAAGGGGGAAAAAGAAAGAGAGAAGGGGGAAGGGGGGACTTTTTAAAAGTAACAAAGAAACTATTAGTTATTTTGATAAATTACATAGAAGCAGCATTAAAATGTGTTTTAAAATATCTTTGCTGCTTGCTATTATTAATTATTATGAAGTTTTTTTAATTTTACTTAATAATACTACTATTGATTAATAACTTTGCTCTTCCAACACAAAGTGTGTGAGTCAGAACACAATAGGTCAACTACCGACCTAAACCACAATGGTTTGGAACAGTTCTGTCTTTCCAGGATCTTGTTAGTTTAGCTCTCCACAATAAGAAATATTTAGAAAAATCTCATTTTTACGGCGTGTTTTATCTCCCTTTTTGCTTATATGTTGGCTTAGTTAATTAAATCAGATTTAATATTCATCCCGAACATTTTACATTTTGAGAAACAAAAAGAGATTCCATATTGTAGTTTGTATAATTTAAACTAACATATTTTGTGAGTACATTTAAAGCTTAGAAATCTATGGCCTCCCAAGGCAAATTACCAACATTTTGCTTGTAAAAGTGTAATGTGTCTTTTCTGACGCTGCCTTGATCTGACTTCACTTAGCATCTGTCCTTGGAGCTTGTTTTGTACAATCGTGCCAGATTGCCCCTGAGCTCTGAGTAGTGGTCAAATTATGTATACAACTTAGTAACGGCTCAATTCAGCTTTCACATGATGCTTTTTTGTATAGCTCTTGTTCTCCATCTTGGTGTGTATCGTATATATTTTGTGTAATTGTTTTGCGTTTTCTTAAACTTTTGTTCATCTGCATGAAAGAGTGATTTTGAAGTGCCATTATCTTCCGTTATACTTTACGAGTTGAAAAGCTGCCAGCGAACAAAGAGTTAACTTTTCCCTGAATGTATCATTTCCTGCTCTCGTTTCCTGGTTATTCTGACTCTCTTTCATACTCTTTCCTGGAGTTAAAGGGCGACTAGCGCTTACGAGCAGCCGTTGTCTGGCTGCAAACATCTGGGAGATCCCGACTTGTAAAAGAAGAACGAACCAAAGGAATCACTTTTTTTCTTGCTGTCAAGTTGTTCTTACACCCCGTTTAGGTTCTCCAACGCATTCACAGAGGTTTCTCTTTTTGCTTAAAAAAAAAGGGAACAAACTTGTCACTGTCCGCTCACCCTGGATTTGCTCACAAAGACAGTAATTGTGTGTTAGTTTTTTCCCCTTTTTGTTTTGTATTTTATTCTTATGTTCTTATCTGTTAGTCTGTGTTGGCTCATATGCCATAGTTGTAGATGCACCGGATTTAGTTTAATGTACTAATGCTCTTTTTAGTTAAGTCTTTTCGGGAGTAATTCAGTGTTTTTGTTTCTCATCTCAAGTCGTCTTAAAATTGAGTCAAACTATAATCTGTAATTGCTGTTTTTTGAGGAATTGTGTTTTTTAGAATGTAATAGTTTTTTTATGTTTCCCACTGACCCGGCCTCAGCATGGAGGCTTGTTTATAATATCTATTACCAAATTAGATTACTTATTTGAGAGAAATTTGGTCACATGTCCACACCCTCTTTCTTCAACGTGTCATTTCTCTTTTATACTTAAGGAAGTTCCCCGAGGTCACATGGCCCTAGTGTGCCTCCTGTTGTTCTGTTTGCTGCTCCCCGTGTGTATTGTCATGAATGGCTGAGTGGGGAACAGAGCCCTGCTCAGTTTCTTTTTGGGAAGGTGAAGTTGTCATGTGCAAAGGAATGCAGCTGAAAAAAATCAGCCTGCCTGCTCAGCTCAGCCATCTCCACATTGAGCCAATCATTGCCTTCAGCAAGACATCGACTTCCTGGACCAACTTTAAACAGCTGTTCGTCTAATGTCAGTGAAGCTGAGCTCAGATTCTGGCATTTCCTCTAGTCTTTCTGGCTGAATAGGGCTTGGAGCTGTGCTGTGTTGGTTTTCCAAATAGAAACACTTTCATAAATCTGCCCGTAAACCAAATGGAAATTAGAATAACTGAATGTATAATGTTGTTTCTCACTTCTAATATCACTTTTAATTTGTAATCTCTTCTTGTATTTCTCACAGTCTTCTGACAGTGTATCATCCTCACTGCGGTTAGGCAACCTCAGTGCTCTGAAGAAGCGCTGGGAGCAGGCTCAGGCGAAGCCTTCTTCGGTCCCACCTCCGAGCCAGTCCAGCACTCGCAGCAGGCCTCCTGCTCTGACCAGGCCTCCTGCTCTGACCAGGCCTGCTCCTATCCCCGAGTCCTGTCCTCCATTAAAGAGCCCTGGCCTGCCGACCGATCAGGGAGGTCAGCTCGTAGCCGGTCCTGTCGTGCAGCCCGAAGCAGTGCCAGAAGCATCCGAAGGTGAAGAGCAGAGCGGGATGGACAGGACGGAGCTGACACACCTTGGAAGACCTGAAAAGCTTGATGAGAAAGTTCCCACCAGCCCCTGTGCCTCTTATGAAAAGCCCAGAGTGCCACTGACCAACCTGAAGATGAAGTTTGAGAGGGGAGAGGATACCATGGGCAAGGTAGCTACAGACGGATCAGATCCTTTTCTGCTTCAGCAGCTTCTTCTTATGATACATTTGAGACGGTGTTATGATACTTTATGTTATGATATGATAGGATATATACCTTTATTCGTCCCACAGTGGGGACATTTCAAAAATCACAGCAGCTCAGAGCATTAACAAAAATAATCACAAAACACAAAACTAAATACTAAAAACTAAAAACCAATACTAATACTAAATATACAGGGGGAAAAGAAAGTAACGTGCTGAGTTTATGTTGCGTAACCTGAAGCTGCTTTATTGAGCTTCTTTGAAGGAACTCAGTACCACGTTGATTCTAATGCACAAGGCTTGTCGTTATGCACTTATTATCCCGCCCTCCCGCACGTTTAAAGTAAGTGAAACTAAATTAAACAGAACACAGTATTTACTAGTAATACTATTTTCTATTCTTAAGCCATGCTTCTCTCCTGGACCCTAAATGATGAGTGCTGAACACAGTTATGTTAGTTCTCTGTTTCCTGTATTTTCTGAAGTAGTTTTGTTCCACCTGCATTTAGGCCTGTGTCTCCTCCCCCCCCCATGTGTCTCTCCCTTCCACTCTCTCTTGGTGTCTCTCTCCCTCCCAGCCCCAAACAACAAGCCCTCCACTCTTTACCTTCCATAACAAAGGAATGCAGGAGCATTCCTGACCCAGGGCTGTTTCTTACTTCAGAGGATCAGCTCTGAGGAGCAACTGGCGTCATCTCACTTTCCTTTAGCCACACGCTGTATTCTGGAGATCAAACAGTCCCGGGCTTCAGTTTTAGTTTTTTATTTCCCTTTTTATATTAGCAGTCGTCACACCACTTTATACGCTAATGTTAATATTGAAGCTAAAAGGAATACAGCCCTTTTTGTTGCAGTTTCATACTGTGTTTCACATTATGACTCGCGCCACTACAATAGCACTCTGAAGGAAGAAGTGTAAACGTTACTGGTGAACATTTACAGAGTAGACCCGGACAGTGATCACGGGAACTGTAGGTTAATGCACCCTTGCCCTCGTCTCACCGATGTTGGGTGTTGTGTCATGTGGCACAACAGGAATCCACAGTCCTAGTGAAGCAGCGGGTTGTTTCAATTGGTCAAAATTGTCTGGTTAACACATTAGTGTTGCATATGGGCATTCATGCACAGAGCTTGTTCTTTTAGTCAGTGCAATGGAATAGTCTTGCTTCTCAGGTCACATACTCCTTATGTCCTCATGACATCTATGTCTACTGTCCATCCTGGAGAGGGATCCTCCTCTGTTGCTCTCCTGAAGGTTTCTTCCTTTATTTCCCTCTGAAAGGGTTTCTTCTATTTCTTTGGAGTTGTTCCTGATCCGATGTGAGGTCCACAGGGGTGTCCTATGTGTACAGATTGTAAAGCACTCTGAGGACATTTTGTGATATTGGGCTATACAAATAAACTGAATTACATTGAATACATCTTGGTGGCTGTCCATGCAGATGTGTGGCACTTCTGTGACGGAAACAAGAGGTCAAACTGGCCAATGGTAATGACGGGTTGCTCTTGTACTAAACCTGGTGTGTTGCTGAGATGGAGCCTGTCATTTGGTGGTTGGAAAGTATGCTATAAATAACTTCTTTAGACACCATGTCAGAGGTAGAATATGGAGCTAGGACAATGTACCCGAGGCTTCACGTGTCAGGATTATTTCTGGGCTAAACAATGTTCTCAACACACAGCTGACCTGTGCGGGATGCTTTTACGCCCGTCCTGATGACTTGTGATATCATTGTAGGAAACAGGACAGGCAGTGAAACTAACTTAAACCGTAATACCTGAATATCTTGAATTAATTTCTGATTCTGTATCGCCCTTCACACTAATAGATAGAGGCTCAAATAAAATCCTTTGGGGTAAATCACACTCAAACTGAACCACTTTTACAATATCTATTATCAGTAAACCTCTATTCTGATTCCACTGATCATTTTACTCTTTCAGGGTGGCAGGACGACACTACGCAGTACTTCATCCGAGGACATGGACCAACACGGTGGGAAAGACGTACTAAATAATACTTAATAAAGTGCCTAACCGTTAATCTCAAAACTACTATGTTACAATGAGTTTGGTCTCTAGGGACACAACAGTCTGTGCCACAACTGGTTCAGGAATAGCACTTTTAAACTGAAGAGCCATGACCTGCTGTTTTCAGGGAATTGATAGATTTCATCTGCGTTTACAGCGAAAGCAGCCATTAAGTGTGATTATCTCTTCTGCTTCAGGTCCGTCTGTGCACGACCGAGTACTGGAGTCCACTTCCATGAAGGAGAAGATGGCCAAATACAAGGCTGCTCTTTTTAAACAAGGCACATCTACCTCCGTAAGTTCATGCAAACGGAGCCGAATTCAAAACATCAAAAACGTACAACATGAAAACATTCAAACGTTTTGTTTTTTAGTTGTTATTGTGTTATAAATTACATTAACAGGAAGTACATTGATTGGCTTTTAAAATATATCTGAAATAATTCAGTTCTCATGCACAAGGTTTTATGATGACTGAGCTCCGATCAGATTAGTTAACAAGCCAAACGTCAAGCGTGCATATGGGAGTATGGAGGCAACATTGTTTATGAGTGATCTACATCTCTTTCTCTGCAGATCTGCCCCCTAATATTACTGTTTGTAGATTGTTTGCCGGCTCCTCTTTTCTTTAATTTCTTCCCACCTAAACACGAGAAACAGGGAAAATACACAATAGTTAATTATGTAACAGACAATTCAAACAAGTGTTTGTTTTCTTTGTGTTCGTTCACTTTGTGTTTCCTTCAGGGTCTGGACCCAGAGGTGCCTGCTCCTAAAACATCTGCACTAGTAAATCAGAACCACAACCCTGCACCTGAGTACAATGGTGAGTCTTCGTGGATTCTTTAACATTTGACCATGTTAATGTTCTTGATACGGTACCTGTAATTCAAATAATAAAATAGAGCATTGACGACAGTGTGAATACACACATAACTTTTACCCCTAGAATGAAGTAAAGTTTGATTGACCTTGATTGATGGCTTGTGAGGGACAACAGTGACTGGAGTGTTTTCATCTGTTTCAGGGGAGAGCAGCGAGCAACCCAAAGCATCAAGAGTGAGTCTGTCATCCAACCAACAGGAAGAAGACATGCATGAATCATTTAGAGACAACCCTTGTTTATTATGGATATATGTTACTATTGTTGTGTGTGTAGAAGTTCAGCCCACCGGTGAAGGAGACGTGCATCGCTTGTCGGAAGACGGTGTACCCGCTGGAGAGACTGATGGCTTTGCAGCATGTCTACCATAAAAGTTGCTTTCGCTGTGTTCACTGCAACACAAAGCTCAGGTTAGTTTGCATACTCCTTGAATTTACACCACGTCTTTTAATTTGACTTTGAAATGCCTGCTCGGTAGCTGCCTGTTCAACAACCACAAAATAAGGACATTTTCTTTATAATATATTTGCTGCTCTCTCTTTCAAGTCTTGGGAGCTATGCCTCTCTGCATGGCAACGTCTACTGCAAGCCCCACTTCAGCCAGCTGTTTAAAGCTAAAGGCAACTACGACGAGGGCTTTGGCCATCGGCCTCACAAGGAGCTTTGGGAGCCTCGTGAAGATGGAGACCAAGGAGAGGAAGAGGTGAAGCCAAAGGAACAAGAGGAACCAGCAGTGGTGACGCGTCCAGTTGAGAATATCCCAGAACAACAGGAGACCCCAACTGTTGAGACGTCCCCGCAGGTAAAGGTGACCGACCTAACCGCCTTGCTTGAGACGCGTGTGCAGACACACGGCAGGTCTGGGGAGAAGCTGGAGTCTACAGAGAAGCTGGCTGAGAAACGCAGGCTGAGGGTCGCCTGGCCTCCCCCAGCGGACGAAGGCCACTCTGGGACAGAAGCCCTTAGTCCAGTCACAGAGGGAGTGTCTTCAGGCCGACCCTGGAGATCCAAGTGGCCCCCAGGGGACGAGGAGCCATCCTCCTTCCAGAGCTCAGAACGGGCTGAACTGAAGAGCCTAAGGAGGAGCTCTTCTCTGAAGGAGCGCATCCGGCCTTTTACAGTCGCACCTAAACCCAACCTCGCAGCCAATGTGGGACCCAGGGAACCTCGTCGACCACTCAAATCCCTGCTGGAATGGAGAACATCATTCGAGGAGAAACAGTCATCTGGAGGTGGAGAACCAGCCAAAGAGAATGAGCCGGAGCATCAGCAAAAGAAACAGCAGGAGAACAAAGAGAAGATGCCTCAAATTCAGAGCCAGCACACAGCAGAGGCCATCTCCGAGGAGGACACGGAGACCGAGCAACAGAAGGAAAGAAAGAAACGAGGACACAGAGGAAAGGCAGCGCCAGAAAAGGCGGCGGTAGAAGGAAGCTCTCTTCAAAGCATCTCCCCAGAAATCTCACCGTCCCCTTCTCCACCATTACAGCCCAAACAAAACCGCTCCTCCCAAGATGTGGGCTTCTGGGAGGAGGACAAGGAAGAAAGTGATGCAGAGGAGCTGAGTGCAGAGGATATAATCAAGAGGAACCGTTACTATGACGAGGAGGACTCTGACTCATAGGAACAGCGTGCAGTCTTACTGTCATGTCCAACTCTCAGTTTATAGATAGATCACAAATGTAGCTTTGCCAGATTTTATAGTGTTATGGGAGCGGTTTAAAAGTTATGTAATAGGTGTGTGTATGTGCTTTTTTATCGCAATAACTGCCTTTAATTGTTAAAGTACAAGTACTTGAATTTTAAAAATATGTTTTAATTATACTGTACAATATCTAATACAACGTAAAAAATGACCTGTGATTATACTGGAAGGTGGGCATCTATTAAATGTAATCATCTCTTGTTAATTATATGCACCATTAGTGGTGTATAAACAATACACCACTGATGGTGCATATAATTGCAGATAGTTTGTCCAACAAATATTATACTTTATACTTTATGCAGCACTATAAGTGCTGACAGACAGAACCTTGCTCTACATATAATGCATAAAATGCTGAAATACCTTATACCAAAAAGAACACACTTTTTACAAGGTTTTTGGAGCGTAAATGCCTTTTGTTGTTCAAATTTGTACGTATTGCCTCAATTTGAATTGTAAATTGAAGAAAAGCTAAACAACACAGATGACAGTGGTTTAGCAAACTGCAATTACTACTTTTATTTACAGTTACTGGTAATGTTCAAATACTATAGAGCGGACACTAAGTTGTCTCCTGCTTGGACCGTTATTGAGACATTAACTTCTCCCAGCACCCGAACATATACAGACAGGAAACCCTCATACCACTATCCTGCAGGGGGCTCTCTGGTTTGGTGGAGAATTTGCTTGTTCCTGATCAAAATGTGCTTCTGAACTGTTCTAATCACAATAACTACACTAAAGGGAGAACATATGATGAATCAAGGTTTCTACTGATAGCTATCCTTTCAGTCTAATAGCAAATAAGTCATCTCTTTGGACCTTTCTGAATGAGTGTTTTTCCTTTTATCCCCCTTATTTGGGAGTTTTTCCTGATCCGATGTGAGATCCTGGGACAGGGATGTCGTATGTGCACAGATTGTAAAGCCCTTTGAGGCAAATTTGTAATTTGTGATATTGGGCAATACAAAATAGACTGAATTCAATTGTGAATGTAAAATTCTTGGTTTGTCCTGCCGAATATATGTTACAAATTTGTATAATGCCACATCGGGCATTACAGTCTGAACTGTTGTTGAAACATAATTAAAACGCATGAATGAGGAAATCCAGACTTTGCAGTCCATCCGGTCTTTCACCTGAGTTCACAAATTAACCCAATATTATAACCACTTGACTTCCAGCCTGCTGATCATTGCACCTTTTTTTTTTTATTGGCGTTTGTTTTCTTCGCTAATATTTTCTTTCTTAATCTTCTTGTTACGTGTTTCATTTATATATTCCAGCCATTTGGAAAAATATCACTCTTAAATGAATTAAGGATATGGTTCATATTATATTATTTAGAGAAATTGGTTAAATAGATTTGAAGGATTTTCTGATATTCATCTGCAAAATGAATTGTGATATTTCTTTTTCCTGTTAATATTACTAGCAGTAATGTGCAATAAAGCAATTCTTGGCATTTGTTGTTTCTCAATAATCACTCATACAAACAACAGTTTGCTATCTTGGGTTCTCAGCAATACACCTGCCATGTTGTAGTTGTGCCATTAGGCAGGTAACCTGGGGAAGGTGGACCCGAACTAAAGATATGACAAAGATTCAATTGTGTTGAACTCATTGGCAATTGAAATTGCAAAAGGCCCATAAAAACTATGAAACTTAATTATTAGATTAGATTTGACTTTATTCATCCCCAGGCGTAAATTACTTGAAGCAGTAGCAAAACATTTGTACAAATATACAATACAATAAAATATAATGGCATATTACATTTAAGAATTTAAATACAAATTAATGTGTACAAAATAAAGTTATATACTTTGTACTACTACATTTCTACATTTACCTAAGAGAAATGTTACTGGTTGCGTTGCAGATTCAGATTGTGCACACAAAATATAACAATTGAAATATGATGCATTATTATTAATTAAAGTAGCCAGCATTATATGATAATTAAAATACATTGCGATGATAATGCCTCCAAGTAAAGTAAAGATACGTAAAGTGAAGTAAGGTAGGAAGGGCAGCAATGCAGGACTCCCACTGTATGGTATGCATTGTTTTAAATAGCTAAGTTTTACTTTCGCATCATCTTGAGTACTTCTTCAAACACTGTCAATACCAACATTGCCAGTTAGAGAAAGGGTGACAAATAGAGCATTCCAACGTTTGCACGAGGCACAAACACAGAAACACAGAAACACAGATTTACTCAGCGGGAAAAACCCAGTGAAGTTGCGGCTTACTCAATATGATACCAATATGATTGGCATCATATTGCTCTGATGTTGTTGTTGTGTCAAAGTATTTGAAATTCATGTAACGTGGTCTAACATCGGGCTGCTGTGTTGGGATGCAGCCCGATGTTAGACCACGTTACATGCATCAGGTTTATCAGTTATTTTAATGCATGTAATATGCAATATGAAGCCGATTTACCTCCATGACCTCACCGGAACCTCCCGTTAGCGCAGCGAGCCAAGAGCAAGTCAAACCCACCAATAGAAACTCCCCGCTCACAGCGTAAGCCCCGCCCACTACGTCCAAACTCAAATCGTAGTGGTTGTTTTTTTCCGGAGCTTTTTAATTTTTTTTAATTTGAGAACAAATATTTGTGATATGTAGTAACACATTTTCGTTTCATCAGCAAAACTAACAATTCAATTACTTAGAAACGAGAAATTGTATCTCAAAACCTTTTGTTTGTCTGCGTGATAAAGCCACACGTCTACCTTCACGCTGTGGCCGACACGCTCGAGTCTGCAGGCCCGACGCTCCGCCCTGTTCTGCAACGAGAGTGCTTGCTTATTCAAAGTGTATTAGTATTTAACATGTTGTGTGTCCAAATTGTAGCAATACTCTCCTCAAGTGTGAATAGTTTTTGACTCCAGATATGCTAAGGGTTTACACTTACAGATATGTATATGTGTATGTCCTTAAATGTAAATAGTTAAATAGAACGTCTCTAACATTAAGCCCCAAAACACCATGAATGCGCTTCTCTGAACAGCATCTTAATACAATCACTTTAACAATAAATATTATTAACAATAAAACCTGCTATTGTGCTATGTGCGATTATCAAGGTTCAACCATTAAAAGTCACAACAACTGTGGGAAGAATATTCATTATAAAACATATTTGGGGGTTGAAATATTGTTCTGCTTTTTATAAAACTAAAATAATCCTATTACTAATGAAGCAGACATCAGTAAATCCTATTCATTATAATTACATTTGACACAATAGAAAAGGTCGAAAGCAGGGTGTAAATATTCTTTATTTTTTAAATAATCTTTGGCATTTTAACCTGAATGATTCAAATGAAAAGAGACAACAACATCAAATCTACACAAGGGCTGGATTGAGAAAGACTTCCTTCATAATTAATTACAATAAAGATACAAGAGGGATACATATTAAAAGCGTGTGGCAAATGAGAACTAAGATCGGTAACATGAAACCGGACGGTGAAAAGTGAAAGAAACAAACTTCAGTACATCCACTCTACAGTACAGGCTGACATGATGATATGCAGCGTTTCCTCGGCACAAGATTAGCAGCAGTTGAGCAACATGAATACCAGTCTTTACATTTTTTAGCTGACCAGGAGGCAATTATTCAATTAAAATTACAAAGCAAGATTCAGACTCCAGCATGAATCCAATAAGGTGACCTGCAGAGTCATAGACATGTGGCACCTTTAGAAGGAGGTGTAAAAGGAGGTGTAGAAGGAGGTTCTCAGTGGAAATGTTGTTCCAGAAACCTGAGCGTCAAAATGAACCAACGTTCCAAAACCTACATGGATTATTTAATCCTTGTCCACCTGGACCCATAGGCACTTTGTTTATGAGGTCAAATGTTTAACAGCAGGCTGGTTGTAAAGCTCAAAGAAGTTTTTACATCTCTTCATGTCAGATTTAACACAAAATGGAAACTATATGTTAACAAACAGAAAATAAATCCTCTAAAAGTTGAAGTTACAATTAACAGCCTATGATTGTATTTGTATGAGCAAATCAAAACTAGTATCACAGAAATCAGTAGAGAAACCTCCTATGAGTGGGAATTGATACCAGAAGCACCTTCTCCTTTAGCTCTACACATGTTGTTGTAAAAAGGTAGGTGTTTTGTATAAAATTACATTTACCATTTACATTGGAGTCGGGGGGATTCAACTTTAACAGTATTCATTGTCAAAAACATTGATTCATTCTGACCAAACAAATAAAACATTTGAAAAAATGCATTACAGGATTTTTGCATTTGTTGGTTGACTTTAACAAACAGCAACATTACAAATATAACCATAGAAAAGACAAGGCACTTAATTTGGATTTTCCAATATACCTGAGAGCAGCAATTATTAGTACAGTATGGCTTCAATTTCAAGAAATGTAAATGTTGAACTGGATAAAATATAGTTCTTTTCCATGTTATGTTCTTAATGAGTCTTTTCCTTCTACAGTCAGGCTTCGAGTTGCTATTCTTGGTTTTTCGACCCTATGATTTATGGACAATACAGTCAATATCATGACTTAAATGTGTCTTTTTTTAAATATGTGTTTTCAGAAAATGCTTATTGTACATAAATGTAGTTATTTATATAAACAATCTACACTAAATATCTCTAAGAGATATTAAGAGGGGTTCTTCCTATGGCATGATTTTGGTTTACATGTTGCATATTTTAGAGACAGATGTTTCTCCAAAAAGCTTTGGAGTGACTGACCTGCATGTGTTTTGTCTACAATTTGGTCAATATCACACCGGAATAAAAAAAGACAACAGCTAGTGATAAACAAAAAAAAAAATACTTAATTTGTAAGTTTGCCTTTTAAAACATCTTACTCCCACATAACAATTAAATGTTTTAGATGTCACCTTAAAAGTTGTCCTGACACTTAACCATCCCATAATTGCTAATCCATGTGGCTTTGACAAACCAAACTCATACTTGGAATGACACTCAGGAAGCAGCTCGTACTGACATTTCTTCACAGAGTAACTCATGGCTCATTTAGTGTGCTACTTCTTTGTGGAGGGTTTTCTGAGCCTCATTGCTCAGCTTACCACTCTCACCACTGAGTGTCAGTAGCACACCCTCCATCGGGAGGCGCACAGTGGACCTCCAGCAATGAGCAGCAGCAGGCTGTCTAAGGGGTGCTACATATTTACTGCTGATGCATGTGTAGGCTGTGGTTGGCTCTGATTACATGTTTACATTCATTATTCTGGTGAGACCCTTTTTTGTTTTTGTATCCTTTACAAACCTCCGATTAAATGCTTTTCTGTCAAACCATTTAATTATAAAGCACTTCTCTGAGGCACGCATGTTATACTAACATACATTAATTCCATCATTCTTACAGCTTGAGCCTCAGTCCCCTTCTACACTGGAGTGACTTTTCAAGTAGCATCTTGGAGCCTGTTGATGTCGAGGTATTATTTATTATCTGATCTCCAAAGATGTAGCAGAGCTCAATCATTCCTCCGTTCTCTGATGTTTTCCCTCTGCTCAGCCACTAAGGGGGTGCAGGTCCACTCTGACCTTCTCCCCAGTGCTCATCATGCCGATCGTGGGGTACAAGCCTCCTACAGGTAAGGCCACTTCCCTCCGGCCCACAATCTTTCCATTCCTGGTGAAGAACACCTGCTCAAACACAAAGAGAAGAAGACAACGTATGCAGGAAGGAAGGAAGTAAGACTCTCTGATTTTATATTCCAAGAATTTTTACAGCATCTCACCGTGACCTTCCTCCCTTCCAAATCGTCTTCCTCATCGTCCTCATCTTCATTGTTTGCATACAAGTCATTCTGAACCTCGCTGGGTTTGGGAATCACATCGAGGTCCCAGTCATCTCCGTCCTCTGAAAGAACCCAGACGTAGAAATAGAAAGAAAGACTGTAAGAGGCTGTACGTGACGAGGCACAGTTCTTTGGAAACAATATGAAGATGATCACCTCCACCATCGAGGCTGTAGTCACGTGGGAACATGATCCCGCAGCCCATGATGTCCCCTTCAAAGCAGCGCGGTCCAAAGGCGTCCCCGACCCCGCTGCCCTGGAACAACTTTCCATCATCTACAAAGAACAACAGGGACATTAATCAGAGCTGTATGTCACATGCATGAGAGAGAGAGAGAGAGATACAATCAAGACACAAGAGAGAGAGAGAGAGAGAGAGAGAGAGAGAGAGAGAGAGAGAGAGAGAGAGAGAGATACAATCAAGACACAAGAGGACGTCTGCCATTGCCAACACTGATATACATCTTATGTTCACTAGGTGGAGCAGTTTAAAGTTGCACACAAACCTAGACGAACAATTTGATTCCTAATCACAGCCACAGAAAATGTATAGTTTCAAGTTCACCTGACCTGCATTATTATTTGGACTGTGGGAGAAAATCAGAGCAACCAGAGGAAACCCACGCAGACACGGGGAAGAACATGCATCACATGTACGTTTATTGAGAGCCATTTTTAGCAATGCCTTGATCCGGCTGTTTCCAGCTTGTGAGAAAGCACATCTTGAATATTTGAATTGTTAATAAAATGGCCACCAATAATAATAAATGGTAATAAATTAGTAATTTCTTCCATGGCCAGAAACATTGGTGACAATCTGGTGCCATAACCAAAGTTTTTGCATGAAGCACATACATGTAAGATAGTATGAGACACCAACAAAATAACACAAACAGATCATCATGCACCTCCATCATCAGTCCACACTCACCTGCATGATAGGCTATCGACCCTCTGCTCCAACCCGGATGTCTGTTTTTGGGGTAGTCCTGTGAGACAAAAGAGAAAGGAACATTCTGAATAGCACATCTACAAGTCTCAGCAATGACGACATTCATTTTATGACCAGCCGAATCAACGAAGCTAGTAGGAAGTGAGCTATTGATCATGGTGGCTGGTGTGATCCCATCGAAAGGTGGCTTTTATTTATTATTTATTTATTGACAGATTTGGTAACATTTCTCTCTCTCTCTCTCTTTTTGTTATAACTGTGGCTTTACACGGACTGTTGGTAGCCCTCGGCATCGAGATATGTGATGTTAGGAGCTTAGGACTTCAAGCAGATGTCAGACGGGTGCGGAAAAAACATGAAAACTCGACTGTGAGGTAACGCCTCTCAATGTGTTATCCACACGATGTATGTCAATATATATATGATCAATCTACATTTTGATTGGGATACCTCGCAAAGACCAGTACAAGAATGTATGTGCGTCATCTTTAGAAGTTTCCCCTAATTTTATGTGGGGTTGCACATCATACAGATTTGACAAACTACAGAAACAGATGACATCATCTATGGGTTGTATTATTCACTAAAATAACATTTTAATTGAGAGTATTGACAGTGATTTTTCCCTTGAATATGAAATTTGTTTAGGGGGCAGTTTTTTATTAACTGCATCTGTTTTTACAGTCCAACTCCAAATATTCAGGTTTTCTGGAGCATTAATTAAGAAAACTGCTCACTTTACTTGTATATGGTGCTTTGAGGGACAAATATCAAGTTTAATGTAATCTTTCACCAAGCAATGAGACTCTAATGAGCTAAAACACCTCTAGATTTGCGCGACTTCTTACGACTTCTTACGACTTCTTACGAGAGAGAGACACCTTTGTTTTGATATCCGTAGCGAGAGGTAATGCTTCCCATCAGCAGACTGGTGCGTCTTGCAGGAGATGACGGAGGATGTGTACAAAACCTCAGGAATGGCCGTTGATGGATTTCTAATGCTTCGCCAGAACCGCAGATTCATCGGGAAAAACAATTCCAGAGAGACAATCAGCGAAATGACAACGTTCTACTCTCCACGCCGTCTGACCGAGGGCCGCGCACAGGAACTAACAGCAGAGGTGTCAAGGGGAGCTTAATGTTGCGGGTGAGTGCAACAGTTACCCACCACCTCTCAGGCTGTGAGCGCCATCACAGCTGGCAAAACGGCAGTGTGATTAGTAAGACTGATGCTCAATCAATTAGCATCCAATAACTGAAAATCCATGCAGTGCTGCAATATCTAGAGCCACACTTCATTTCATATCTGTTGTTTAAATGCCAGGGTGTCTGCACCCTCGAGCCACCAATAAGCTGTCTCGAATTAAACAGGTTGTGCATTAGTTCATGAACATTTCATGTGAGGCCAAAGGCAGCTGAGGGCATCGCGTAAACATTCAACATGTCGTCTCTCAAAACCCAATTATTCCCAAAATATGTATCATCGAATCATGTCCTCATTTGGGATTTAATACCACTCAATTATAATATGAACTTGTAATTGCTTAGCCTGAGGAACTCCTGCATACTGTAAAGGAAAGAGGAAGCATAATAAACCAGGAACCGTATAATCTGAGACACGCATCACATATTTGACTGCAGTTGACATGGTAGATTGGCATGTAAATGGAACAACCTGCTTTCTATGGAAAACCAGATGTGGGGTAAAATGAGAGAATATTTATTCTGTTGTTAGCTTTTCCTCTTTCGGTCATCCATCACTCGGGCTGGAAACAATGAGAGCAATGGTGCATATGAGAGCGCAATGACGAGCTGTGAGGGGGCCGAAGTTTTCTTTACCGACAGATAACTGCAGAGTGTGCAGTAAGTAACCCAGTGTGTCAGTGATAATGACAAGTGATCATTATGGTGACGACTAAAAGGACGTGGCCCTTACCCTCCGTGCCAGCCCCAGGGCAATGTAACACTTCTCTCCAGCGTCTGTGATCTCCAGTTCATAGTAGTGGAAGCGTGTGTTGAGCGGCCGGCGGGCCTGAGCCAAGCCCACGTCCACGATGCTCTTCCCTTTACCCACGTACTCCAGCAGCTGTGGAGAGAACACAGACACCTACAGTTACCTGCTCAGCAGACACACAACGTTAGCACCTTGGTGAAAGACGTGAAGCACCGAGCACGCAACGAGACAGATAGTTCTCTCATGAGTTGATTGCGACCAACAGAGCTAGAAGAGTGAATATTGTTTATGTATCTGTGGGCTAGCCACACACATGACCCCATACATCCTAATACTGATGTTCAATGCGTTGTTACTCCATGCACAACGTGTTAACCACAACAACTTTATGACATGACAACATGATATCATAATGTTAGTCTTAGAAATGGAAGTCGATTAAACACACCCTTTCTCAATTGATTGCACACATACGTTTTGGTTAAAAAGCCTCATCTTGACACGTTGAGTGACTCATGTTCGCGTACTTTGAGGTTCTCTACACACTATTGAGAGTGTGTAAAGATTTAGAGGAGTAATGTATATCTTAGCAGAGATTTAAGTCACTTTCCCTCTGTGTGCGTGTTGTAACTCAAGCTTCTCTGTGCTTTATTTCATAGCCGGGCCGACCACGCGTTCCCTTAGTACGTGTTAGTTCCTGTTATCGTGCCCCACAGGCGAGTTCACTGCGGTGCACTGAACTGCTCTAGTATGGCGGTGACAGCTGATAATGCTGCGGTTTGAGCTTTAAGCAGCGCACCTGTCCCATGTCGAGATCCAAAGTCCTGCCCCTTTTTCAAGGTAGTGTTTGTTCCACAAGCCTGCAGCACAGTTTGAGCTCAAACGGTATGAAAATAATTGCTTTCCGTATTTGCTATTCCATGCAAATTCCTGAAAACACATGCTATGAGATCTACATCAAACATTAAACTAAATTGTATTATCATTGAGATAAATAAACATAAACACTAATAACTAACTTTATTTAAGCAGGTTGGGGAAAAACTGGAGGAAAAATGACTAGACTGACACACAAACTCCTGAGTTCATGATAGCTTTAGATTCTGTCTCTGCTTCCCTCTCAGGTTGGAGTTGAATACGAGAAGAGAGCATGTTTTATTCAGACATTGAGGATGTTAGATGATGTGGTAAAAAAACTAGGTCATGCGACGTCATGCGATTCTTTCTTTTCTGGAAAAATGGGGCAGGATTTTGATTGTATTCATTCATCCCAGCACCAAAGTGTTGGGGACCAAAAGCACATTTCCGTCAGCAGAGATAACATAAGCTGTTTACTACACGCAGCGGAGGACATCAACACCAGCAAAGCCGAGTCCACTGAAAGTACAACCTCAAGAAGTAAACAGCCGCTCCGGTGCAGCTGCAAGTAGAGGAAGAAACCCCAAACACAGGGTGCTTAATAGTTTGAGAACAAATACCTCCCATCCAAAAACTTAGATATATGAAAATAAAAATATCAAAGCACATTATGCTATCCACCATAAGCCTTGAAATTCCAAAGCCTGCCTTGTTGCATTACATGTTTTGTCGTTTTGTCCGTACAGCTTTGTAATTAGTCCCAGCAAGAAAATCAGATAGCGGTTTGTGGGCCCTGAACTCATACACAACATGTGTAGAAATAAAGCATAAATAAATGTGTGGGTGGCATACAGGTAATGCCTCAGGGCTTCTGCGCTTCTCCTCCCATCCTTTTTCTATTCAGGTTTTATGTGTAACAACGGCTGAGTCACACAAACACTGCGTCACAGGGAGGGGTGGAGTCCCAAACAAAGAGAAAGAGAGAGAGAGAGGTCGTCAAGAAGTTCTTTACAAAAAAAGTATTTGTCTATTCATAACAGGTATTTGGCAAAAGCTAATATGTACGTCTGAATTTCTGTATCGACCTTTGGAAATTTGGGTGAGGGCTTGGTATCTAAGCGTCTGATTGTGGGAACATTTCTCTTTTGACTTGTAACATCTTGTTGCTTTTAATCACTTGCAAAAATACAAAATATATTTTGTTTTTTTATTCCCTTTTATTTGTAGCGTGATTTATCAATTGTCATGTAAATGATGGTATTGAAGAAAAAATGTGTCTTCCTGAAATGTAAACGTAAAGTTTTAAAGAAACTAAGCTTAAAAATGAAAGGCATTCATAACATTGCAGATTGTTTTGCTTTGAGTTGGCTAGTTATGGACACATCAGCTATAGAGATGGACGCCTTCTCTCTAATATATATAATAATAGTAATAACGGGACTACTAGGCTACCCCCACCAAAATGATGGAATAATAATGTTGGAATAATGTTGAAATGGATGGTTTTCAAGGGAATTATTTATAAAACAATTCATGAGAGTTATAAATGTAATTAAAAACGGATTTATATGGAAGATATATGTGGTAGTATATATAAATATATATATATTTGTTTTCTTTTCTTTATTTTATATACATTTTCTGATTTATTTGGATTTTAATTTAGGATAGGAATTTATAATAATCTTTTGCTTCTACCTTTTCAGTCTTTCTCTTCTGTATATTATATAGGATAATATTGTATTGTATTTGATTTGATTGACTGAATAAAATACACAAACAAAAATAATCTACATCGATAACTATCAATACAGGTAATCAAAAATATGTGTTTTGGATTTCGAACATATGAACATATAAAATAATCAAAATCAATGCAACATAATCTGACCAGTCTTTTCATCTCCAGATGTTTTATTTGTCAAACTAGCTCCCTCTACAGCCATAAATGCTTTATATGACTGATTTACTCCCCAAGAGCTGAAAACAGACTTTTGAGAGTAAAATGGGTGTAGTTCTTCTTAAGAGGTTGGGATACTTAAATTACATGAATATGTCATGTTACAAGTTTAAATGCTGATTTAAATAAAATGTATTCTAAACATGTTTTATGAGTTAATGTGAACTAATGGGTAAAACTGACTCAAATATAGGCGTGATGGAGTGGTTTAGAGACTCAAAACAGTGATTTCCCACTTTTGAAATCTGCTAAAGGAGTCATGCGAACACCATCAGTAAGCAGACAACCTTAATTAAAGCTTTCTGATGTACTACAGACCCATAATCTTGTTACCATAGAGTCGTACTCTGCGTCATCCTCCCACTGATACAAGTGAATCATTGCACATCATAAACCTCACATTGTTATGTTATATGTAATGTCCCTGATGGCAGAGCTGCTCACAGTGGAATTGGTCAATAAACAGAGGAACATTTTTAGTATATACAGTTGTCGTTAGTCCATCTCTCAGCAACAGGACTTACCGTGCCGGTCACCTTGATGTCATGGAGACGGCTCCAGTCTTCCTCATGACTATCCACAATCATCTGGCCATCGTCCTCCTCCATCCCCCATTCAGCGTTCAGGTCCAGCAGCACTTCTTCTCCCAAGGAGTGCATTCCCACTGCGGGGAAGAGAGCATCAGGAGATGCTAGGATGTCCACACTGCCGACCTAAGCACACAATCAGACGCAGTGCTGTTGAGGCAAAGCTAGCTGGGAAATGTTAGTACATTCATATATATATATATATATATATATATATATATATATATATATATATATATATATATATATATAACAAATTACACTTACTTCTTTGCCATTCTTGGTAAAAAACACAGTTAGCTGTCCATCATCAGAGTCCAGAGAAACTCCACAGCCGATTTTGTCCCCTCTGCAGCATTTCGGACCAAGCTGCTGTCCTACAGTGTTCCCATTATACAGCCTGTTGAGGGACAAGTAGGAGAGATTGAATAGCTAATCATTAAGGCTCATCATTAGCAGATTTAGCAGATGTTCACAGACAAACACCAGAAGACACCTAGAAAAAATATCCAGTAACTGAAAATGAAGGCAAAATGGCACATAATCAGAAGCTCATTTGTGTCACCTCCCTCTATGTAATTCTCTCTAAAAGAAGGGATCTCCTAACGACCATTAAGTATGGACGGGTGGAATGATAACAGCAAGCAAAACCTGTTTCAACATTCATGTGGCTATTCTTTATGACAGAAAGGAAATAATTGTGTAACCTTCATCCTTTAACAAGAGGACACGTGTTCTGTGAGCGTGTGTATGTGTAACATTACGCTTTGTCCATTAGAAGTACATTATTGGGTTGGATCTCCATGTATCAATAACAATATGTTCAGTCTACAGTATATATAAAGAAAATCATCTTTGTCACATACTTGCCATCATCGGCATGAAAAGCCACAGAGTGCGGGAGCCAGCCGGGCTGATGGTCCAGCTTGTAGAGCTGCGGTACCAAACCAACAGCAATCATTCCCCTCACTCCTGTATCGACGATGGTTACCTGAAAACATCACGAACACACAAGAGAGAGCGTATAACTGCAGCTCAAAATCTCAGTTTAATGAACTCCAAAAAACAAATTGACTTCATTTGAATCAGAATGGTGCCATTACATTCTGTGAACGAAGGAAGTAAATATCAAGACGTAGTTTCTTCTAAACAATGTGAGGAGTCATTTCCTTTTGGGATCCTGTGATAACATCTTGAGCTGCGAGTCATGGTCATCATTACACATCATGTGGGAGGGAGGCTTTTATTATGTGCATCAGCAGAACAAACTTTGTTGAAACAGGAAGTGTACGAAAGGAGGGAGTGAGGGTGAAGACGAAATGTATAAGTAATCCTGTCTATATGACTAAAAACTACCGTAGTCTTCAACAATCAAGACTAAAGGTCTACAGCCATGCCCGCTGCTCTGTGAAGCTCTACTCCTGCTTTGAGATAAAGGCTAATGGTGGAATGGCAACATGCTCCAATGACAGCGCAACTATACAGATGATTAGCTTAGACTTAGTTTAGCACATGTTAAAATGTGCTAATTATCACACCGATGTCATGGGATCACCAAAGCTAGAGGGACTCGTTCTGTGCAGACCACATGTCTGTATAGGATTTCATGGCAATCGATTCTAAAGTTAATCTCTTAGTTTTTTTTCGATTTTCTGATAGGAATATCCTATAAGGAGACATAAAGGTTTCAAAATGATAACTTGAGTGATGCAGTTTTATTTGCCAGAAGAGCTTTCTGCCTCTGCTCCTTCAGGCTTTTTACATGTTGCTTTTGGGTTGGCACTGCTTCTCTTTTCACTCCATAAAACGTCCAAACCAACCCGAAAAGATATAGCATCTCCTTGTACAGGACTCCATGTTGGTGAAGTGAAAACCCTGAGGTAAAGAGCTGCCCTTTACCATTGTTATCATAACTGAATACTGACCATATGACATCATATCCCTAGGCAGCCGTACATGGAAGCACTGCAATCGGAGTACTGCTGGCAAATCCAAGACATGGAACAGAGGAAACTTTAAAGTTATTTCCCATGACCTCAACGCTGGCCTCCTGAGAGTGAGAGGTAATGCGGACCTTTTTTTCTGTCAGTGTAAAACATGCAGATAAACCCTAAAAAACTATTCCAGATCTATAATCAGCATCCACTTTCCTAACATTTATCGGCACATTTTCTCATGTATGCAAATCGTCCCCTTCCTCCTCCTACGTGGCTCCAACGAATTGAGTCACAGGGATGAAGCACGCGCAAGTATAAAGGTTAAAAGGGTTAGTTACTGTTTCACTACACGTGAGCAGGATGTGTGTGTTTTAGGCAAGTTTGAACACGGTTCATTCTGAGGAACAGTCACTGTCCTGGATGTTTGTGTGTTACAGTGTCTAGACTACCAAGGACTGAGAAATAAACAAACCAGTACACGGTTTGTAATGTGCTGCAACTTATTTGAAAACCAGTTTGCCCGGCTGGGGAAAGAAAGCCCCTTCATCAGATCGAGTCAGTACATCCATCACCACTTTCTTAAACCTCTTGAACCGTTGCACTGTTTTGCACTGTTTGTTTTGTTTTGTATTATATTGTGTTGTAATGTATATTTTGTGTAAGCACACCGAGAGCCACTTTACCACGTCAAATTCCTTGTTTGTGCAACTTACTTGGCCAATAAAACTGATTCTGATTGTGATTCTGATTCTGATCACGTCAGAAGCACCACTGAAACTTGAATACAGTGTACCTGTATGCAGCAGCTGCACATGCAATGTTACAGGATCTAGTATTCTGGCTGTTTTACTGGCTGCTTGCTGGGGCTGTTTACAAATAAAGAATCTGACTCAGCCGATGTCCACAGCGTAGTGATGTCCACTTTAGCTCCCACCAGGCAATTACGACTTGTTGCTGGCATTTTAGCACAATGCCATGCAAGTAGCCATCAAGTGCATATTTCACGTTTTCAAACGAGTCAGCTACAAACACTATTTTAAAAGTCAGACGTTTTCAAACTACTCACGGAAGAGACATCAATGAGCTAGCTAGCTACAGCTGATACAAACTTCATAAAAAGTTGTAATTCCTGGTGACAAAATGGTTGCTTGCTTGCTAGAGATGTGAATCCTGTTTTGTCGGTCGCCTTCTGAACTCAAGGACTCAATTCAATTAAAATCAGTTTATTTTATATAGCCCAACATCACACATTACAAGACTTGTTGGTTTAAAACGTGCAGAGAATTTGAAGTTCAAAATCTGCCTTTGTTATCGTTGTAGACGGCGTATGTTCCATGCTGGGGCTGAAGGCCTGACAGGCCTAGCAACGGTATCGAAGAGGGGCTGGACTCACAACACGTTTGTGCGAAGGGAATTGACGTTAATAACATGAATGTTGCAGGAAATGTGTCCATGATACATTTATTGAGTTTCTGGTTTCTCCTCTAATCCAAAAATGTATTGTTGTCTCACTTTAAGCACAAATGTTGTACAATAAAAATGAATGTGATCAAAGGTTTGAGACATTTCTTCTGAACCCCGATTGAACTTGGTAAGTTGACTGAACAGTGTGTCAACATCAACGTTGTTCAAGAAGAGATGTACAGCATCCAGAGGTGAATATGTTCCTATTTGTTCTGTGTAGGGACTTAATTGATGACACACTACTTTGATAGAAATTATTTTGGCATATATGACTTGAAAAAAACACATTAGCTTCGGTAATCACGTTCAGTTCCAGCGGACAATGCATTTCCAAGCTGAAAGATCTTTGTTCCTCATAAAAGAGCTGTGTCATAATTTCCTTTTCAGAATGTCCCAGCGCAAAGAATAGAAGCAATGAGAATGCTGCCAAGTCTCTGTCATCACCACAGAACAAGGGCTGTGTCCCCAAATCCATAATGAATACTACAAATATAAAAGTTAACACTATATACAAATCTTCCCAAAACAATATTTTGATAGGGAATGTTGTTGTCTGAAATTAATCTTAGCTGATACCCCAGGTACTGGATAACCAATGAACTGCGGTGAAAACTAGTTATTTCCAGCTTCAAGGGGTTCGCTCCTTCATCACTGAGGTGTGCTGTATTATCCACCAAACCACAACAAAATATTGATTTGTGTGCAGACTGGTAATCCTGATTATGTAGAATTTTGGGAACATTTGCGTGGGAATGAAGCTTATTTATGTATAAAATATTACACTCGCAATTTACTCAACAATAAGCTGTGGTAAATAAACTGCCCAACTCAGGTTTAAGCTCAATTTGGGTTCAGCATTGAATAAAACACAAGTAAGGACACAAAGTAAAGAAATATATTAAAGCAATCAGATTTAAAATCAAATGACGAGTGTGGCTGTCCCATGTCCCCGACATCGGGATATGATTGTTTTGTCATGTTGTGTCATGGACAAAAAGGAAATGATCAACTCTTACTTCAAAGTAGCGATTTCTTCTCGACAATGGCCTGGCTGCAACAAAACAGCCCACTTCATCTGAATTCCCATGATACCTACAAGGAGATGCAAAAAGAAAAAAAAAATATGACTGCAATCATGAATTCTAACAAATACGAGCAAAATGGGATGCTGATTCAGCAGCAACGGAGCATCTTTAGCATAAAACCAGGGACGTAATCACATATAAAATCTGTGTCTCCAGTTCAAACACTCATGGTGCCAATGCTCATCACTGCTACCTGAGTATGTCTCCTTCTCTTAGCATCCTTTTGAGCCGCTCCCGGTATCGCACTGCGCGTACTTCACGAATTTCTCGAATTCGCCTCCTCCAGTTCAGAAAGCGATAATGAAGGTTTATGTCGTCCATGTCTGAAAATCATTACAATCTGGGACACACGGTAACAAATCAAAAAGATGTATTACAGAACAACTGACATTCAATATTAATCTTAAAATAATTGATGTATATAATTAGTGCCTGTTGATTATACTTAATGAAACATTCAAATGTTTATGTACCAGTGTGTGTTCAGTCAATGGTTATAACCATATATAGCTTGTTGGGGAAAAGGGACACAAAACAGCAGGTCCTTAAAACCACAGCAAACCTCTTAGACCACAACATAATTAGCACTGTTTCCTGACAACGAGAAGGACCTGGCTTTGATCCTCAGGCCAAACCCTTCCTGTAAGGAGTTGATATGTTTGTGTTTTTCCATTTACGTTTAATCCCACATTCCAGAGACAAGCAAAGGCCTGGACAGTGATTGTCAACTGCCAACAAGCACGAACGTGAGTTTCCTATGTGGGTTAGCCCTGTGATGGTCAGGCGTCTCCCTGGGGTGTCTTCCACTTCATGTGAACTCCAACTGACTCAAGTATCGACTGGCTCTTATGTTGATGCCTGTGCATAATACCGTTAATAATACCCTTACTCAGTGATGCGTTTTGACTATACCTGGATTAAAACACAGATTTGCACTTCAGTGGCTCTTAAATAGCTCTTATTATGGTACTTTCGTAGTTCAACTATGTTGAGGAAATGTTACTTTCTGTATTCTTGTTGTTCTTAGTTTGTACTCTAGGTTGAAATGCACTTATTGTAAGTCGCTTTGGATAAAAGCGTCTGCTAAATGACATGTAATGTAATGTAAATGTAATGTTTCTGGTCTTTTTCTGCCTGTAATACTGCAAACCTAAACGCCAATATGTAAACTCAATTTCTCCCTGTTGTAGAACTGCAACTTTTAATGATTTTCATAATTTATAAATCTGCCAATTGGATAGTCTATAAAATATCAGACTGTAATGAATGCCTATTAAAACAGTTATTAATATTCATATTTGTAGATTATTATTATGTTTCTGTCCATCAACTAATCTATCAGCGGTCAGGCAAACGTCGGTGCATTAACTAGTATGCTTTGTTGGTCCTTTCACATTTATAAACCAGAATTTTAAAACGATAATTTTATGATAATTGTTTTTATGTTCACTGGCTCACACATCGTAGCATTACACAGACTGACGCAACGTCATGGGTAACATAGTTTCGATGCCTGAAAAAGTTGTTGTTTTCCCCCCCAAAAGTGATAATTACACCAAGTTACCGGTCCAACTACGACTGAATAGTACAGTTAACGATCTAATTTGTGATGTGTTTCGATAAGGTCAATAAATCATTCTAAAGATCTCCGCTACAACTAACTTATGTCAGATGATTATTATTTGTTGCGCGTTAACTTCTTTGATTTCCTCTTTTACGAGCCTACCCTAAACGCAACATTGCATATCCAAACTACAGGCACGACTCGTTTGGCCGGCTAGATGTTTCAGAGTTACAGCATTACGGCTAATGTGGTACTGTAAACATCATTGTATCTTAGGTTATACACAAACTATTTAAGGCCTAATTGTCTCATGTGGTTTCCTTACTGTTTTAAAACTTGTAACGCGTCGTCCTTCGGTTTTTCTTCCAATTTTAAGGAGGTGAAGTCTGTCACTTTATGTCCAACCTGCGCAGTCGGAAGTCCCGCCCACTTAACCGAGCACATCAGAGTGCTCTGCTTGTAGTCTTTAACCTGTGCATTGCCGAGTGTTAATGCAGTCTTTTTACGGTTTGTGTTAGCATAATGTTTTGGAGTGACCGACTATATAAATATTGAGATCGAATGCATTCAGACCTTGTAAGAAAAAAGCATAATAACCCGCAGGTTTTGCAGAGAGAAAGAGTTTTTTATGAAATACAGTGGGTTAATAATAAAAAACTAAACTTTGGGTGAATTCTTCTCATATCTTCTTGTCTGTATCTTACAGTCATAAGTAATTAAGCTTTGTTTTACTTTTGGAAAGGCAAGAATCACACAGTGGTTAAAGTCTAGTCTTATTAAGTCTCACAAAGAGGATATTTCATTGAAGCCCACTTTGGACATCTTTTCTCTGGGGTAAAGAAGATAATGATATTGTAAGATATTGTTTGATACACCACCAAATATTCGTAAGTGATGAATTGTGGCCTTATTATTGAATTTGCTTTTTCTTCGATCACGTTAATCTAATGTTGTGATATATTAATATATTTAATTGAGAAAAGGTTACTTAAGTTTCATGAAAATAGTAGAATATGTGGACAAAATCAAGATACCTTAATAAAACAATCCTGAGAATTCAAAATCACCACAGAGCCCAGATGAACCTGTCTCAGTAATATTCAAGTCAAGGAACTGTATTTCTGTATTGGCCCATATTTACAACTATATTGTTTTTGTATCTGCAAACTAGAGATTAAGACATGTTGGAAATCACATTTTCATCTGTTTGTGACTCACAGTCAGTGGAATTTGTAGGGTGGGACCTTTTGCTTGTAGCTATTAATGTCTTAGTCATCCAACTTTAATCGGCACTCCTTCAACCTCTTAGTGTTGGCCATTTCCTCCAAATCTTTAGCCCTGCAGTTATAGACTTTGTAAACACGCTCTGGAAACCAAGTGTTTGTTTATGGTTGCCATTTAAACAAATGTCAAAAACAAGCACGAAAAGCGAGGAAATAACTAATTTTACACTATTTGTTGTAATACATTATTGTTTTCAGTGCTGGCATTATTTGAAGTATTATATAAATACATCTGGATTTATTTATATATTTTGTATTTTTTTTTTTTACTGAATTTACGTGTAATTATGCTCAAGGTGTTGTGTAATGATGTCCTTTTAGGTTTTTATGTCTAATCTGCAAATAACTATTAGTTGCTTGTGTGTGCGTGTGTGTGTGTGTGTGTGTGTGTGTGTGTGTGTGTGTGTGTGTGTGTCACACAGACCAGGGGAAACGGGGTGTGCTTAGCTGTGTAAAAACATTCCCCATCGTGTACCCTCCCATACCTTTCCTCACTGGTTTCGACTCTTTAAAAGCTGCTGCCAGTCGGGTCTAACAGCATCATTATCATTTTGTCTTGGCTTGAGAGAATTATCATCCACCTTTTGACACACTGCAGTCAGTGGATCTAGACTAAGACTAAGTCCTCATTCAACAAGTCAGTTGTTTGGAAGCTGGGCTGTTATCACTAATTAGTGGACCACTTTCAGAGTGAGATGCTTCTGTATTTAAACATCCTGGTGCTGGTCCTCCTGCAGCTTGCTTTATCAAGCTCAATGATGCTGACCACACCGTCCAGAGGATGTCTCAATTGTAAACTAAAGTCCACACAGAGTCAGCCGACTGTAGATTCAAATTCCACCGCTCCGGCCATTGGAGAACCATGTGGGGTCTACACTCTGAGCTGCGCCCAGGGTCTACGTTGTGCACCTTCACAGGATGAGCCAAGGCCCCTCCGTGCCCTTCTGGAAGGCAGAGGAGTCTGCAGTAATGCCAGCGGCGTCAGCCCGACTGAAAATGTCCAGACTGTAGGTAAGATGAAATGCAGGAGGTTTGTGATTTTTGGCTTTTCAAAATTAACCATTTCCTGATTAATTTGACAGCTTTTGAGAGGGGTAGGTCATTACATTTAAAATCTAATCCACAAATGAGCGTTATGGTATGATTTGATCATCTAGTTTGTGATTGTTATGAGGACATTTTAACAGAGAAACACATCTGTTTTTACACAATGAGTTAATTTTTCCACAGCCCGAATGCTCAGTGTAGTGAAACATCCCAGTTGGCTGCATGACAAATGTTTCTATGGCTCAGTGGCTGCAGTATAACAATTGATTTTATCTTCAAGATTGTTATTTATCACATCTATTAGTGCTTTTAGTATTATTAGTTATATTAGTTAAGAATAAGGCACATTACAGTGTTTGATGATGAAATTAATGTTGTTTTATGTAGGATATGTATGTTATGTAGATTTGTTCAAACAGTAACACGTGATCGATGCTAAATGCTTTCTTCTGTGTCTGATCCTAGAACTAACAACTCCTCAGGATCCAGATGAGGTAACTAAATTATCTTCATCTAACCACCTTAATAATTCAGGGAAACAGTACATGAGTTAAACTCAGACCGTCACATAATATGTGTTGAACTCTCCCCACAGGCTCCATGTCGTAAACTGCTGACTTCACTTATCAAAGGTCTTGATGCCCATCTATTTAAGTCACATCATGATATCTACATGCCCAACTGTGACAAGCGTGGTTTCTTCAGAAAGAAGCAGGTATGTTTGCAAATAAGACAAATTAGAGGAAAGTGAACTAGAATTTCTTGGAGATGTGTGATTGTATTTCCAGCTGCAAATACAATCTTTTTTTGCTCTATTTGTGCAGTGTTGGTCATCTCGAGGTAAGCGGCACGGCAAGTGCTGGTGTGTGAATCAGAACGGCATGCCGGTCTCCTCAAACACGAAAAACAGGGGCGGCCGGAGTTGTTCAAATGCATGATGCCTGGACTGGAGGCTAAAGTTACCAATGCGAGATAAAGATCAAGGAACACCAATACACAGTTGAATGGAGCTCAACACAGTCTCACATTTCATTCTCCACCAGCCAGAAACAACTATCCACCAATGAAAAGCTATTTCCAAATCAGGTGTAAGTTAGCATCCTTGCGCCCTCTACTGAACATTTTTGGAGTGTATTGATTCGATATTACTGTCATATTAGTTGATAAGAGATGTCAATGTACACTATATAAAATGTATATTAACAGGTGACTTTTTCAAGACACAATGTGTCATGTATGCTGCACTTACAGTTTGAGCTGCATATTCAAGTTGTTTATCTTTATGCTTCAACATTTTAACTCCATTAATATGTCTTGCCATCTTTAACAATAGGATTTTGATCATTGGATCGCATCATATTCATGTGTACATTTTCAGTATTTTTTTTTACAATGTTTGTATTAATGTAATTGCTGTACAAACATCTAGATGTAATCCTATTTATGTTACTTTGAATATGATATTTATATACATTTTGCTAGTAATCTCAATAAGTCATTTACCTGAGGTATTATTTTAACAACCTGAATTTCTAATGCAGATTTATATGGGGGCAGTCATATTTTTTTCCCTTTTTTGGCATTCATGAAGAAAATGTACCTTGAATGTTGAGAAAGTTAAAACTGACACTGACGGGCAATATTGCAAAAATGTCCACAAGAGACTTTATTTGGTACTTGGAGGATTTTGTACATTTAAATAACCTATTTCTATAAGAAAAATGTATTTGTTTGTAAACCCATCAATTTCTTTAAGTTTAAACCAACAATATGAATGAAGAAGAAGAAAAAGAAAAAGAAGAAGAAAAAGAAGAAGAAAAAGAAGAAGGCATACATGTTTACTGTGGATCAATGCAATGTTAAACAGTAACACTCACATGTAACATAACAAGTACATCATTATGATTATGGCTAATTATGACCACATTAATAATTAACAAGTCATACATCATATGTATTATTCAACAGGAGATTAAAGGCATTTTGGATCAAACTCAATTAGAATTGTGGCTGCAATAACACCATTATGACATATAGACATGATATAGTTTATCATCTGCCTACACATTGCAGAAAGAAACATGATGTATGAAATTAAGTATGCATCATTTGTGTAACAGTCAATTAAAACCTTTTAATAAAAACGACTTTCCTTAAAATATTAAACTTTTGTTGGGAGTATTGTAATTGACTTTATAATACTGAGAGGTGTTTGTAATACTTTGCTCTCATCAATTCAGTAAAGTTACACACTAAGTGGCTCCAAACCACGTGCCAGGGTCCTCGTAATGTTTCAGGATACATTATATGAGGGATGATATAGATACATTTAACTTATAAGTGGGAAAAAACTACAATATTTCCGAAATCTTGGCCTTTTTTAATGCAAAAATGCTGGATACGTTCATATCCTTATGCCGATTTTTCAAATTAAGCAACGACACAAAGCAAACGTTGCTCTTTGGTTAAACTGCTCATAACTCAAGCCAACAACAAGCTACACAGTCACCACCACTAACTTCAGTTTCACAAAGGTATCTCCCTTTACAACACGATTGGATTGCTATATGTGTTTATTAGGCTTATAGGGAAAGACATTTTGCTTTATGAGTGGCAAATGAAATGCAACGGCGTTCTGTAAACTATCATCAGTTGTGGAAGATGGTGTGACCTTACTTTGGGGCCCGAGAGCACCAACACACTCAAGTTAAGCAGATCAAAATGTCCAAACGTGTAAAATAGCCCACTTGAGTAAATACACGTGTACATTTCGCCACTCACACTCACGAGACGAGTAAAGAATTTGCCTGCTGCACTTAGTTGCCTCCTCCTGACTGCCGAGGGCGTTTAACGTGATTGTTTCTCCACCGCAGGCTGCGGACCCGAGGCGTCACGTCGGCCCACGGCGGCTTTACGTCAGAGACGGAAGACGAGCAGCACGAACCCAGCTCACAGACCGAGGCGCGATGTCTTCTCCCGGGGCCACCGCCAACCCTCTGAACGCGCTGGCGCCCCGGAGGAAAACCAAGAAGAAGCACTTCGTGCAGCAGAAAGTGGAGGTGTTCCGAGGCTGTGACCCCGTGTTGAGCGTGCTGATGTGGGGAGTCAATCACTCGGTAGGTGCGTGGGCAGCTTTCTGGGAGTATTATAGATGTATGTATACCTGTGCGTGAATATGTTGATGAACTGTTCATCCATTGATCATGGGCAGATTAATGACCTGAGCCACGTGCCTGCACCTGTCATGCTGCTTCCAGACGACTTTAAAGCCAGCACCAAGATTAAAGTCAGCAACCACCTCTTCAACAAGTACTGCGCTCACTCAACTCTGCCGGCCTCATTATAGGAACCTCCATCCTTCTTCCTGTGATTTGCACACATTTGTGTGGCACTTGTGATTTATTTTCCTGCCTATGTACTCATTAGAAATTACCCCCCCCCCCCCTTCTTCTTTTTGTTTTTAGAACAATCGTGTGTGTTTTTCACTCACAATACCTTTACTAGCATGTCTACCAATTATCACTAACATTGAATGAGAGAGCTATTAATGTGACATGTTTGGAACATGGTGTGAACTGTGCAATATTGTCAGGGTGATGCAAAAGAATGAACACCAGAACATTCATGAAATGCATGCAAACGAGAGAGAAAACAGCTACATTGATGAATTAAACAGAAAATGCTGAGGGGCTCACAGAGGTGGAGGATCAGTCAAACAAAAATAAAGCCTGTTTCAAAATCAAAACTATTTATGAAAGCTGTGCTATACACTCGGTTTGCCCCAAGATTCAGTTGCTATACACTTGAGTGGCTTTCAATAATCCTTTAAGCCACTGAGGAATCCACGTTGTGTAAAGATTTATAAACAGAGGAATAATACAATGTGTTTTCTCAAGTTTTAAAAAGCTGTTACCAGCTGGGATTAACTTGAGTGTTATTCATGTTGCTTTATGCGGAAAATACTTAAGAGTGAAATAGTTTAAAAATATATGAAATGAATGATGAAATTGCCGATTTAGACAGTTAAAAAACAGCAGACTGAAACACCCAGGTAATTCTTGTTTTAGTGTCATTACAGAAAACACATACACTTAATAAATGTGATTGGTAATTGGTCACTATCTCTGCTGTATTTAATGATGTGGACCTTTTTATCAAGTCTTTGAACATGTTGTTGTTGTGCATTTTATACGTGTACTGCAAGAAGAAGAGGAAAAGAGAGACACATCTCTTTGATATTTATTTAATGAAGCACTTGTAGCTCCAGTGTGACTTGAGCCAACTCTCTCTGCTGATCAGATACAGTGTGAGGAATGTTGCAGCACAGCTGCATTGATCTTATTTCATGTGTTTCTTCCTCAGAGAGAAGCTTCCAGGACAGTTCAAATTCAAAGACTACTGCCCACAGGTGTTCAGAAACCTGCGTGAGCACTTTGGAATTGAGGACCAAGATTACCAGGTACAATATTACCTCATTGCAGATCAGCATTTGATTGTGCCACAAAAAATAAATCATAAACAACAAGATACTTCCTGGGAAAAGACGTTAACGAAAAACCAAGTCACAAAGCATTCAAGGTTTTTCTGTTTCCTATTTTCTGCATGTATTGAGCCGCTCCCTTTTAAATTTGCATTTCTTTGTGTCCTATTTGCATGAGCCAGGTGGCAGACAGAGTATCCTCATCTGTTCAGCTCAGTCCACATTTGCTTGGCACACAATTAATATGTGATAATATAGGTTGATAAAAGTTTTATTTTCGCACACCTACAAGAGTGATTCCACAAATGTCTTTCAACAAAGCATGGACAGAGAAAAATGTTTTTTTATGTTTTTGCACGATAACACCAAAATATGTCTTATATTAATCTAAACTTAGAGGAAGAATAATGGCTGAAATGACAACTAAAAATGGGAAGCTAAAAGGAAATTCACATATTGTAAAATATTACGCAGTAATGATTGGACACCATTACAGCACAGGATAAGTTACAATTTGTGTTGAAAATGGCAAAGGAAATGGGCACCTCTATGTCCCACTGTTCATCCAACTCCTCTGGAGAACGACGTTAGAATATCTCAACAGCTGGTTGGGATGGAAATTGCCATTATTTCCAAGATTTATATTCATTAGAGGACAGAATCCAAATACACTGTATACCAAGTGAAGAACTTCAGTTTTCATCTATGCATCACAATGGCTGTTAAATAGTGGAAAACACCCACATGTCTAATAATAAAAGAATGGACAAGCTCCATCATAAAAACAGAGTTAATCTTCATGCATGTATCTCTTATTATTTAATTCAGATTTTTATTTTGTATCAGTATTGTGTTTCTTTTTTTTACCATATGGTTTTTAATTCCACTGGCAATACAAAATAGCTCACAATATGAAACAATGTCATGTACCAAAGATAAAAGCAATTTAGAAAAATTATTCCAAAACAAACTTTACTACATTAGTTATTACCTTTGCATTGAAAATGCGGAAGGTTATGTTTTGATCGCTGTGTATTTGTATGCGTGTGTGCGTGCATGCGTGTTATTCGCATAAGTAAAAAAGTATTAAACCGAATCGCATGAAATTTGGTGGGATGATTGGTTATTATCCTGAGACCATTTGATTAGATTTTGGGATAGATCGGGTCAAAGTTCAAGGTCAAGGTCATGAAAAGGTCAACATATTTTTACCATATACGGTCAATTTATATCCAATTGACATGCAACTAATGCCAGAATGTTAATAATTCAATGCCCAATCTTGTGATATGCGAAGGTATGCGCTCTACCGAGTGCCCGTTCTAGTTATACATGTACAGGATGACATTGAATATTTGTAATTAACCTATTCTAACTATTTCAGTGGCATATTTGAAGATGTCCCATCTGTTGGTATTAGAGATTGTGTTTCAGTGTGAATAAAAATAGTTTTAAATTGGGACACCGGGGTAATGGATGTAAAAGGTTTCATTGCAGATGTATTGTCAGCTGATATCACATGTTGCCTCTGCTCTGGGATGCCATCCTCTCTCTCACCAACAGGTGTCTCTGGCCCGCAGTCCTCCACTAAAATATGAAGAGGGGCAAGGCACGAAGCTGCTGCTGACATCATACGACCACACTTTGGTCGTAAAAGAAATCTCCAGTGAGGAAGTGGAGGGAATGCACAACATCCTCTCTGAGTATCACCAGGTAGCACTTACACAGGGGAGAGGAGGTTTAAATGTCCTTCACAGTGAACAGAACATTCTCTTTGTTAATCCATTTTCTAGTCTGTGATTAACTCCATGCAGTGAACTCTGAAGATACATTTCCTTTCATTAGTCACATATGTTCCACTTGTTTGGTCCTGCGTCGTTTGTATTCAAGGAGAAAAGGTGCTCTTTCTGTGATAACCCTGGTTGCCATGGCAAAGGTTTTTATAACATCAAAGCTAAAGGATGACTGTTTGAATTTCAAACAGAGAGGGTTTATTCTACATGTAATAATACATGACCAGAGCTCTTGTTTTAACAATTCAATTTGAGGTCATAAAGATATTTTGAGTAAAGCAATGATACACACTGTCTGACATTTATAAATGAGTAAATCTGCAAGATGCACTCCCTAAAGAGAAAAATATTAGACTTTACATGTTGGCAAAATAAACACAAAATTGAAAATGTGCTTATGTGCTGTGGTGTAGAAAAGTAAATCTGTATTATAGTTTTTTCCTAACAGACCATTTATTTTCTTCTCAACAGACATTATGACTTGTATTCCGATTAATATTAATGATGGATCTGTTCTATTCAAGCCTCAGTAGGCCGTGACAGTGAGCCAGCAGGAATCGGAGGCTGAATCAAATTCAGCCAGGATTTTTAAAATGTCCTTTCCTATTGCAACATGTTAAATCGTCTTATGGCAAAGTACAAATATTTGAAGACAAACCTTATTCCTTAGAACTATTATTTGACTTATAATTTCAGATCTGCTGGTGAGCTTTTTTTGGAGCCTTGAATTGCATCTCATGATTTTCATCAGTGATTTAAATGTCCACTTAGTCAGTAGAGAATCCCCCATCACAAATATATTATAGAGTAAGCAGAGTTATCATGATGCACGGTGGAGTTCTCTTTAAGGCTAAAATGATTCTTTTAAGGAACTCGATTACCAAAAATCATCAATGCAAAATATATACATCGAGACTTTGTTTATCCACCTCAAAGCAAATATTTCGGGACGCTGGAAATAATTTTGGTGGTAACAAAAGTTAGACTAGAGCCGTAAAACCCAGAATGTAATATGGCACCTAAATGCACCATATGTATAATACTACTGCATACAATTTAAGCAATAAGAATGTTTAAAACAAATCTGATGACATGATTAATCCATGAAATAATAGCTAGAATACTCGATTACTAAAATAATTGGTAGCTGACAGAATTAAGTAGAATAAATAATTATTTACATCCATGCTTCCAGTCTTCCTCTCTGTTCTGGTGCATTGTGGCCTTTCTTCGGCTGGTGCTCCCATCAGTAGTTCTGTTTGTAGGAAACCGATGGCAGGTCTTTGTATCTCTGGGTTGATCTTTCCTTTATTTCCAAATCATTCATTGTCTGTTCACTGATGTTCCTTTCTAGCATATTGTCACCTGCCACGGCAGTACGCTGCTCCCTCAGTTCCTGGCGATGTACAGAGTTTCTGTGGAGAGCGAGGACACGTACCTGTTGGTTATGAGGAACATGTTCAGCCACAGACTGCACGTACACAGGAAGTACGATCTCAAGGTAATCAGTGAGAACAGCTTCTGGGTAATGGCACACCAGCAGTCTGGTGCGTCAGAGCATCGGAAGTGTTTTTTGTCTCGCCTCAGCTCATTTTGCCACCAGGTGGTTGAATTAATGTCTATTCATGTTTCATGTGTGAAGACAATCACCGACTCTCAGCGGCTTGTGATCGTAGCGTTGGTTTAGTGAACTAATGTGTGGTTTCTGTCGAATTTCTTTTCTCTGCTAAGGGATCCCTGGTGTCTCGTGGAGCAAGTTTTAAAGAGAAGGTGAGATCAAATTATTGCAAAGGTTGTATAACAAGCTCAGCTTAAACTGTACTTTCTGCAGTCCTACAACTGTGTTGGTTGTTGGCAATTTGCTCAAGGGACTCAGATACATTGTATTCACTAACAAGCATATGTGTTCTCTTTGAACATTTCTGTAGTTTAGTGTATTTGACAACATTTAAATAGAATACAGTAACATTACTAGCATATTGTTGGGGAAAACACAACAAAGGATTTATTTCCATTCATTTCTACGTAGCACCGTCGTAGATAAACCTTACCTATCATGTGTTTGATCTATAAAGGCTCAGGTTAGCTATCCTCGCTATGTATTGTGATTATAAACCTTTTCTAACTCCTTTATAACTGCCATTTAAGATATCCTCAACTGAGAGCTAGTGGAGTTGAGGCTTGCCAATATGACTCCTACTATCCAACCCTAGTAATAGTCCCCCGTCTGTTTTGTGCTACTTCAAGTTTTTGTTTCAAGGCTTTATTAAGGCCCCAGTACCATGAACTAATGGCGTAGTATAAGCGACACTGGACATGGTTTGTATGATATCTCAAGAAAAGATTTTATTGTGTGCGCTTTTACTAATGTCCAGCAACACAAATCAGTATTACTGCACCTGTAGAGTTTAGGTAACACAACTTGGTTAGATTTCAGAAATGATCTGTTTGTTTGTTACGTTACTTATTCTATCTGTATTGTTACATGTTGGGCACTCTCGTGAAGTCTGCGGATATTGATGCAGCAAAGAGAATAAGAAAGTAATTTACTTCTGACATCGATCTTTTATTTTAATGTCATTTGAATGAATAGATAGTCGAGTTGGAAAGTTGAGTTACCTTTTCATAACGGTAAATGGATATTTCATGAAAAAAAAAGAAAAAGGCTTGCCACAGGTTAGATATATGGCTTCATTTGTCAAAGGAACTATTTGTTTGCTAGGTTCAGTATTTCTTACTACAATAAATTGATTTTCTAGTCTACAATGTTTAAAGGTGTACTCCAGTGATGTAGTACTGCTCTCCATACAAATGCCTGTAATGTGCTCCAACTCAGACATCGCCACACTCAACTGATTTCACAGGCCAATCGGTATTTCTTCTTTAGAGAAAACTGACTTTTCTCTTGTAAAGTTAGAGGTGTATCTACTTGTCATTGTTTGTGACAAATGTGTGTTTTCAGAAATGTCTTCAGAGAAAACTCACATAGACCTTAAATAACATCAGAACGCCTCTGTTTGGCCTGACCCCGATAATAAAAGAAATGCAATTACTGCAGAGCTGTGGAAAACTTGCATCTTTCCAACTGTGTTCATTCTGAAAACAATATTTGGGGTAATATTATTCAACTTTTATGTCACAGGAAATAGGATGGGTAATTCATTCATGGAGTATTATTATTCTACTTATTAGTAACAGGGGAGCGATTCAGCCTGGCCTAGAATATGCTACTTAATTTAGCAATAGTTAACAAGCCTCGGGTAAAAAGTTTTGTTGGCTTCTGACAGCTGAGCGATAATAGCATCTGCCTTATTTATTGAGAAACATACTAATGAATATTGTGATCACTAGGCTTAATACATGTTTATGTATAATTATAAATAATATAATGTGCATTTTATGACCTTCACTCTATATTTCCAGGTGAAAGAGCTGCCCACGTTTAAAGATGTAGACTTTAGGAATAACATGCAAAAGGTTTATGTAAGCGACGAAGAGAAGGAGAAGATCGTAGATAAGCTAAACAGAGATATCGAGGTAAGACAACACTGTTGAAGAAGCACGCAAGCGTTGTTTTCTCAGACATCATTCGTATATGTGTACATGTCCTCCTACTGCAGTTTCTAGTGCGTATGAGGATCATGGAATACAGCCTGCTGCTCGGCATCCACGATGTTGAGCGGGCTGAGAGGGAGGAGGAGGAGGAGGAGATGGAGTCATCCTATGAAGAGGAAGAGGAGGATGAAAACAGCCTGGCTCCCGCTCCACGACCCACCTCACCTGAGGGTATTGGTGGCTACATGAACTCTTTCAAACCCATGGGTCCCGGAGAGTTTGACCCTTACGTGGATGTGTACGCTATTCAGAGCGCTGTGGGTAAGTCCTGACAACTGAGACACCTCTGGTGAATTTAAGAGGGTGAAAGGCGCCCTTTGCTGGATTACACCTCAACCCCATTTCAAGCTGGGCTGCAGCAGACAATATAATATTTTCACATCACTCACCAAATACTGTGACTCACTCCTATGTAGGTGCACCCCAAGGGGAGGTGTATTTTATGGGTCTGATTGACGTGCTGACACAGTACGACACCAAGAAGAAAGCTGCTCATGCTGCCAAGGCTGTCAAACACGGGGTGAGAAACCAGCGGCCTCTAAAGTGATCGGCTGGCATATGTGGTCTTTACATCTCTATCCTGGAAAGTCTAAACGATTGCTTTCATTTTCCATTCATTAATCATTAATCAACATTGTGTGTGTGTGTGTGTGTGTGTGTGTTTGCTTGCAGGCAGGAGCAGAAATCTCAACCGTTCACCCTGAGCAGTACGCCAAACGTTTCCGGGAGTTCACCACAAAGATCTTTGCCTAGTTCAATGATTCATCATCATTTAAGACAAGATGAGTCTCTGGATGCAATACAGACGTCATTTCAAACCCAGAAGCATTTCAAATGTACTGTTACTCTCTAAAAGTGTATTCACCGTTCATGACATGCTGTACTGCAAGATGGACTGTGCATTTATTTTGAATTAATAACTGGAAATTGCAGACAGGAGAAAAAGTCTTGTTGTTGAGTTTTCTTTTGTCTTCACTTGTTTTCTGTTTTAGCAATACTCCACCCCCGAACTCAGTGGGAGGTAGAGATGATGAGAAAAACACATTATACATTAATTTAAGTCTCACTTGCAGCTTTTTGTTCGAAATATGTGTCATTTGCTCTTAACTATTAATTTATTACTCATTCTTCAATGACAACACTTGACACCACTAGAATAATGAGGACATATCTAGAGGGTCTAAATTAGTAGCTATCACCAACATAACGTTGTGAATGAGATACAAGCTGGTAAATACTGACTGCTCCCATTTATGGGAAACTATGTTAAAATTAAAATTAAATGATATTTAACAATCTAGCAGGTAAGTGTTAAATGAATCTATTCAAATCAATTAGAAATGTTGTTTATCAGGGAATGTATCATCATTTATGTTATGATTATGTATTCTTTAAACCTGTTTTCACAAAGAGTAAACAAACATTATTTGTGTTTCCCTTATAATGAAATAAAGAAATGAAAATCTGCCAAATAAATTGAAATTAAAATCGAATGAAGTACAAATAGCATGATGTTTGTGTTGCGAAAGATTGAACTACACTTCCCTCTCTCAGCTCAGTGGTTAGTATTTTACATTACGTTTCATTTAGCTGATGCTTTTATCTAAAGTGACTTCCAAGTGCATTTAACCATCAGTACAAACTCAGAACAACAAGCATCAAGAAAGTATCGTTTCTTCAAGAGAGCCAAACGACAAAGTGCTATAATTAAGTGCCATTTAAGTACATTTAAGTATTTATTGCGCTACATCGCAGTGTAATAGTTCAGTTGAAACTAAACACACTGGCATCATCTGAACGACAACATAGCACACACAGTATTAAACTTGATCAAAGAGCTTTTATTTCATAGTGTATCTTTGATCAAGCAATGCGTTGTATCTTTTATTTTACCTTTGAATGAAATCAACGGTTAAACAACAGAAATCATGTATAAAGTATCAAACAGGGTCATCACAGGGTTATGATTGGTGTAACTCTAACAAGTCAAAGTGAGCTTAGCAAATTGTGATTCATTGAGAAGGCAGTACATGTGTCCTTCTGTAACATTCTCAGTGGTAAAGGATTCATTCGTGTCCTTATTTAGTCCCTCTCCCCTGTCCCAGTCCTCCTGGCACACATTCCTGAATTTCCTTCTGACATTACCATGAGGATTTCACTCTTGATAACTGAGTGGACAAACAGGCAGAGGAGGGACACGCATGTGAGAATAACTCTCAAATAAATCCACAATGCCTCTTATGAGATTATATTGTTCATATTGTAATGAATATTGTGGTTTGCAACACTAGCGTGTCCTTCCACTGTTGGTGCTTTTGTATTTACCTCTCTGTCCTTGTAGCTTCACTTGGTGAACTGTCAAATGTGTCCCCGGGACTTAAACATAACTCTTTATAGTCTCCCGGATTAATATATTCAGTGACCAACTATTTAATATAGTGGAGTAATGGCGTCCTGAGCATTGAATGTCCTCACTCTCCTCTGTGTGTGACGTAATTCAAGCTTCTCTGTATGTTTTGGTGGCCGACCATGTGTCCATGTTGAGTCCCTCCCTTCATGTCCCAATGGAGACTTTATTGCCACTGACATCATTGGCCACTAGTTTTTCCATAATCCCGCTGACAAACAGACAATCAAGCCGGAAACAAGACCTCCGTGGCGAAGGCAACACGGTCCGTCTCTTACGAGGAACAACCTGGTTGCTTCTGATGTTTCTTTATTTTCGATGTATATTTGCTTTCCTTTTGATACTTTGAGTGCTTTAAACCAAATGCCACTGACCACTTTCTGTTCAGAAACAGAGATAGTATTTATGGTAAAAAATAAATAGCAGGTGTATTGTGTATTTCAGTGAACACATTTCTATGTAGTTCCTGAACATCAACATCTATACATTTCATATTATGTCATTTGTCTTATGTGTTCGCCCAAATAAATCACATTATTACTATGAATAGATGAAATAGAAAATCTCAGCCATAATATTATGGTACCAAAATGAGTCTACGACATCGACCTACAAAATAAAAGTGGGTCACAGCGAGTAGGCGCTGGTTTGATCCAGAAGATCTCCCCCTCAGATGCGTGTTGAGTGTTAAATTTATGTCCGCTGGCTCCACCTGTCCAGCAAACACCTCTCAGCATGAGCGGCTGGGAACGTGAACCCTCTGCGCACCAGCAGCCATGTGATGCAACTATACTGCGTGATGTCGCTGTCTGCTGAAGCCTCCCTCTCCCTCATCAACAGCTGTTGTTAATAATGAACAAATAACAAAGACTCAACTCGGCTTGCCTTTTTGAAGAAGGTCTGCTGTGAAACTAGACACAGAATAACTCACACAACTCAGTACGCAACACCACAGCTTGGGCAGTAGCCTTAGTGTATTGATAATGAATGCTCTATGAATCATTGCATGAGTAAAAAAATACAAATGGAGAGAGATGCTTACATCAAAGACATGTACACTCAGTTGAGTCTTCAGATAAACACAAAAATACATACATTACTGCAGTAGGGTTGTTTTATGCCTCTTTTTTTTTTACATACTAGACTCGGCAACATTCCTCTATTACATGTTGATTTTCATCCACTCACAAATATAATCATAGTCATTCAAAGGCCCATTTTTATAGATCAGAACCTTTCAGAACCTAGTTTTAATCTATTCAACCATACTTTCTATTAGCCACAGCAGGAATAATATTAGTTAAATAAAAACTAAAACACCCTGACAGTCCACCAAAACTGTATAAACCAGGAAAACATCTCGAGAAAATGAACTCCAACTATCTGTTTTTGTATACATTCAATCAAAATCAAGGCATATACACATCTAGTATTACACTGGCCTTGATGATGAGCTGCTGCTGGAGTCATAAAGCACACGCCATGTACAGTGTTCGTGTCACACACAGTGATACAAACAACATAACATACAAATCTCAGTCTTGGATGTCAGCGTTAATCCGTTGCTGGTTATTAAAGAAAAAACAAACCAAGACGCTGTACAGGAAATATCTGAACAGCTACGAGTAACCCTTTGAGTTGTTTACACAGAACCAACTGTACAAATAACAATCTTGAAAACAAAGCACTTTAAAACTTTCATCATTATAATATCTTTATGAATGCATTTCTATACAGTTATTTTGATTATCTTTAAAGCAGCCTCTGTTTTTCAGCCACTGTAAAGTCTGTATTATTACATTATTTATGCAGCGAACGACCGGCTGTGTTGAACAAAATATGCACTCTGAATTTAAAAGTGACATTTGTTGTAAATAAAGTTGAGAAGAGTGAACGTGTTTAGTGTTGATGTTGTTGGCCGATGATGCTCAGATAAGTTGTTTGAGGCCGAAGGCAAACTCCCATTCTTAACCGAGTGGAGAATTAAGTTAATTATTGACTGCATGATGAAATATGAATCGTACCAGCTGGTATACAGTGCAATACATTACTATTGGATCCAAACGCAGAGGCATCTGGATTTAATGTCATGTTCTTTTACGTAAAAAGTGTCAGGAAAATGTTTCTTTTTGTTTTGGTTAAATCGTTCCAGCTGACTTAATGTGTTGTTGTTACTTGTGATGTTACCAGTGTGTGTTTTCATCGCTGATACACACACACACACACACACAAACCCTTTAAAACCTCAGGGAGTGCAACATCTGGCCACATGTTCATCAGTCCTGCGGAAGGAACAGGACAGTATGAGGCCAACGCGACACACTCTCTCTTTCACAAAAACACACACACTTTACCACACCATATTTTGATTATGACACAGCTCTTCTAGAGGTGCTGTAACTCAAGCTGGCGCCACCGCTCTTGTGCTGCGAGATCTTGAGTGTTGTGGCAACCGCCAGGCTCGGCGGCATGGCAACAGGGAAGCTGGGTGGGGCAGCTGCTGCAAAGCCAACTGTCGTGCCGACGGAGAAGGAGGAGGCCGGTTCATTTGGGCATCCGTACTGGAGTAAGATATCGACACACTCCTGGCAGCCAGCGCTGCGAGCCAGAACCAGAGCTGTCTGCCCCTGAACATCCCGGTGCCGAACATCACAGCCATACTGAAGGGAATCAAAAAAAGAAGATAAATCAGTAGATTAGATTACGTAATATTCCACATTATAAAGATGTTTTATCATGCGGAATTAATTGCAACTTGAATGGCCCGTCTTAAATTATCCAACAAAGTGTATCTCAGGGAGCTTTAGTGCCTTTCACACTTGTAGATCACCTTGAGCGGTCTGCTGAGTCATCTGTTTTAAAGCTTTTTGTTTTTTATTGAATGAAATTACTTAGAGGTTTGTCAGGGGTGACAATGATTAACTTTGGCAGTTTTGTATAGCTCTACATTATATTTTACACTCATGAATAATTCCACACAATGTCGACATTTAGTTCCTTCACTGAAACATTATCTGTCTTCCTAAGCATTGCACTTCTTTGGTGATATAAATCAGATGATCACCACAAAGGTGTTATTGCTTCCCATGTCTGAGAGGGAGGGAAACTCACCCAGACAAGAAGCTGCGTCACCACCACGTCGGCCTGCTGACAGGCGGCGTGCAGGGCGGAGCCGGGCAGTCGCAGCGCTAAGAGCGACCTGCAGGAGAGCGCCAGGCTGAGGGGGGCATTAATGTCCTCCTTAGTGCAGTGGGCCAAAAGGAGCAGCAGCTTGGGAAGGTTGTGCTCCATCACTGCCAGAAGAAGACGGCCAGATAGCGTGATGTCTGGGCCCTCGCCAGGAGTGGGAGGGGGCAACGGCGCCACGAACAGTTTCTGCTCATATTTGGCTCTTATCCACGACTCCCGCTCCTCACTGAACAATGAAAGACAGAAAACAAATACTATAAATATTAAGTTTTAGCTTCTCGTCTTTCCCCGTTCAGGAATGAACGACACATACACTGACACATAAAACATAAATAACATATAATTCCAAGTATGCAGCTCATACCTAAATACTGTAACATATATATATATATATATATATTGTCTTGTCAGATTCCTTGAATGTATTTTAACTCTAAATCTGTCCTTCTGTACACATTACATCTATTGCATCTGTCCATCCTGGAGAGGGATCCTCCTCTGTTGCTCTCCTGAAGGTTTCTTCCCTTTTTTCCCCCTGAAGGGTTATTTGGGAGTTTTTCCTGATCCGATGTGAGGTTTTGGGGCAGGGATGTGTATGTGTACAGATTGTAAAGCACTCTGAGACAAATTTATAATTTGTGAAACTGGGCTATACAAATAAAGTGAATTGAATTGAATTGAATATATATACATACTAAAGCAGTGCTTATGTTACATCTCTAATGTCACATATCATAGCATCATGGCTTTACCGTGTAGCATCGGGGGCCGGTTTACGGCTGCCCAGCGTGCGAGCCTCCCATATGCTGTTGACCATGTAGTTGCCGATGGCGCTGAGAACCAGCGTGAGCTCTCGGGGCAGATCATCGAGGTCTAGCGAGCGCACGCGCGACAGGTGGGTCCCCAAGTTCCTGTGGATCCCTGAACACTCGATGCATATGAGAGCGCCGAGGTTCAGGCTGGCCCAGGTTGGATCTTGGAGAAGAAGGGTACACACACTCTTTTGAAACAGACAGATTTCTTCCATTTTCATTTGCTGTATGACGTTCAAATGTGCCAGATTTGCCAAGTCCTGTCACAAAAGTGACTGAAGTTGGGTGAAATCCTCTCTGGACAGATTTGAAAGCAGAACTGTTTAATCTGTGGCTAACGAGCCAAACATTACAATTCCATAGGATGGCAATCCTGCAGTATTTCTTTCATGTAAACCAGATAATATTTCTATGTCCATTTTGTTATTTGTCTTGTACAATTGTACAACATCAGAGCTAACAACAACAACTGTCTTTGAAAATACAAAATGTTAAATGACAATATATACATGTACTCCAAAGGTAGTGTTCTTTGGAAAGTCTGTGTCTAGATACCATCATGTACAAAGAGGAGAACAGCTCATGCTGTGTGTCACTAACTTGGAGCGTCACAGTCCACACAGAAGTTGTTTCCCTTTGCGTTGCGGATCGCCTGCAGAACCACTGCTTCGCTCTGGCTGTTCTTGCGGGCCTGAGGAAAAAAGACGGTATAAAAAGTGTCATTATTAGGAAAAGTATCATTATTAGGAACATTTAAAGCTGTAAAATTATTGGTTTTGGTCTCTGAGGAAATACAAACTTTGTAACACACATGATTTAAGTAATTATTCAGAATCATAGCAGCAATTATCATTTTTGGAGATGATTGAACAATTTCCACACTAGGAAGTACTCCCAACTCAAGAACAGATAGCATGTTAGTGTGTCACACACTTCTTGAAAAGGGCCAGGTTTTGGTAATAGCCAATGAAATTAGCTGCCAGCATTCCTTTTAAAAGTAGCAGCAGTCACAGTATCCTAGGCCAGCTTATCCTGGGAGAAAATTGTTTTTATCCAGGGGTCCCAGGGTGCAAATAAACAGCACAACAAATTATTAGACGTCCATCCAAATGTACTTCCAAGTGCAGATTATATCACTTTTCATGAAGTATAATTCATGTTTAGAACTTCTGAGCCCTACTATTGTGTGGGCCTCCGGTAAGAAAAGCCTAAAGAATTGTTATGTAGACGTGCAATAAAAGCTGATCTGAGCAGATGGAAAGACACTATTTCATGCTAAATGGAGACCAGTACTGCCCTTCAGCACCTGATCTGCATACATACAACCTCAAGTGTTTGACGCTGCCTCCTTACTGCAAGCAGGAACATTTGGCCATAAAATACTATACTAATAAAAAGGTACCACAATGGCATTGCAACTGCATCAACACATCTACATGAAACATGAGACTGTTCAAATATATATTGAACAATTATAAATAAAATAATTGCTTTTGTTCTTGCCTTATTTTTGCTGCTCTCACACAGCTGCAGGCTGGCCAGGATCTGGCTCTCGATAGCTTGGACCCAGGAGTCCCTCTCCTCCACACTCTGGGCTTCAAAGTGCCACGTCTGGCCGGTGCTCGACACGATGAGGAAGTCAAAGTTATCCTCATCTGACACACAAATGTAAATACTTCAATAATATTCTGTTAACATTATGAGCAAAAAATAGAGCTCTGGTTTGCATGCATCAGTTGCAGTTAAGCATCCATGTCTGACCACAACTAAGAAAGTTAGTGAACTGTTGAAATACTAAAATACAGAATTAAGATATCTTCATGAATGCATTTCTATTGCGCTTGATAGGATATAATGTCCCTCCCTAATGTGACAGAAGAGCAAAAGCGGACAGACTGACATATGGAGAAAGTCAGAGTTAGAAAGATGACAGATCAACATTACCTGTCTTGCTTACGTTTCTTAAGCTACCAAAGCTTTTAAGTTTCCACATTTTGCGCTTTGCTGCACAAGAAGACAGAAAAAACCCAAAAAGTCAACAAGAGTATAAGAGGAAATAAAACACATTACATGTTAAAACTACTGTATTTATCAAATATAGTTTACGGTTCTCATTTATTATTATCACTTTTGGCATGTGGATTCTTAAATATTTAACATAGTGATATGGACATTGATCAGCGTATGGTCTTTTATATTGTTTGGGAGATGCAAAATGCTGAGTATAAAAAAACACATCAGGGGTTCCAGGGTTTACCATCTGCTTGTCCAATGTTTGCGTCTCCTTTCTGGTTCATGCTCTTCTTTCTGCGATGCTTCTTCCTGTCCGTCAACGGGGAAGAGGAACCTATGTCTTTAGTGGAGGATGAGCTGGACACACCTTCGACTGCAGAGTCTGGCAACCAGATCACACAAAAACACACCAAATGAAATTCATCATGCATGTTTTTCAAGCTGAATATATTTGCGCAGATGAAGGTCCTTAACTGACCAACACTTTGAGCGTGGTTGGAGAGTGTAGAAGGACACCGCTGCACGCCTCGGTTGCCCCTCAGAAACAGAGCCCCACCCAGCCCCTCCATTTCCTCCACTTGCAGGAGGCTGCTGGTGCTTACAGGGACTAAAGAGATGACAGCGAGTATGCACTTAATTATAAAATAATTAGCGCAAACATAAAAAATAATGCAGAGCTACTGAAAAAAAAGCATTACTGATTCTTTGTGAGCTGCAGAGAAAATGAAAGATACAGAGACCGACTGAAGAAGTTCTGAAGTCATGACATGATGCTCTTACATCCTTGCAATATTTAGCATTCTCTTGCATAGTGGCTCTCTCTTTGGTACAGAAGCTTGACCCCTATTCACAAAGGAAGTCTCACAATCTAAGGAACAGAGGACTCTTAATTGCACCATACCTGCTCATTACTCTTCAGGGTCATTAGACTCTACATTTCCCCGAACTCGCATGCACCAAAACTCCAAAGAAAAGCAGCAGGATGGAGAGTCAAGCGAGGGCACATTGGCATGAGCAATCCAATTGTATTTTTCTTTATACATGTATGCTTATGCACAGATTTATTGGGGATACGGAATTAGTGTAGATTTTTATATTTTTTTTGAGGCCACAAAAGAATATATAAAGAATGTGTTAAATCTTTGACCTTGGCTGACACCCTCAGGTCCCGGCGTGTCTTTAACGCGCCCGTTGAGCCCGACTGGAAGGCCGCAGGCAGGTACGGCACGAGGAGGTCGCTTCCCTGGTACCTTCACCGCCACTCGCAGCAAGTCCATCTCCTTGCCGGGTGCATTGAGCATGTAGTCCTGCCAAGCCAAACATCAGCCATTACACATGAACCACCAGCCATCAGTGATGCTGTTAAGCAGCATAACGCTGCGACACACTGACTCACATTGACACTGGAGTGATAGGACAGTATGCCATCGCTGGACAGTGTGACGTACTTCTTCTTCCACTCTTTGTTGAGCGAGTGCCCGCTGCGCTTTAGCAGGATGCCCTGATGTAGGTGACAAAGCAGAAGATTGAGAAATTATCGCAAATGCCTCCATCTTCATCTTCATCTTCATCTTGCACATTTTGGCAGCATGGTGATTGCCGGCTGACAAAAACAAACACTATCCTATTGATGAGGCCAAATGGAGAGGTGAGAGGACCTCATCCCTCCACATGGTGAAATTGCTTTCACACATTTGATTTGAAGTGACTGCTGGTGTCATTTATTACATCACATTTATCTCTATATCAAGAGGATATCAGTGTCCCACCTGTTTGGTTGGAATGGAGCGTCCACTTCCCAGATCTCCCTTACAGTCTGCACTCCTTCTGTTGGAGTCACTACCTCTCCGACCCTGGACAAAGTACAAGAGAACCAATAACTGCATCAGAGGCCTGAATCGGTTGAAGAAAATAATTTAGATCTCATGAATTATGGAGGGTTCCCTTATGAATGGCTCCGCTCGTCATTTCAAAATCAGAAAAGGTTGAAATGAGATTTTCTACTGACTTCAAAGGCTGGATTTAAAATGAAAGCGACTTCTTTAGAAATATTTTGAGCTGCACTAATCATTATTTTTATCATCATAATCTTCTAAATGTAATGTCAGATAATTCACACCAAGTTTTGAGGCAATAGACTGATCAACATCTGAGTAACTAATACAAATGCAATTATATGACGGGTGAGAAATCATTTTCTCTCCAGCTACCTTTTCTCAGCTGAAAATGTGAATTCTCGTGTTGACAAAAAAAAGCCTGAACGCTCTGGCAAGTTAACAAAGTTAATTCACCACAAATCTGGAGGTGCGTCTCCGGGTGGCACTGCGGACGGACCCAGGCGTGGCACTGTCCTGCTTTTCCCCTCTCACTGTTTTGACAATTTCTTTGTGACTGATCACAGGAGTTGAGGGAAGGGATGAAGAGTAATCGCTGCTCTGACCACCGTTACTGGCCTAAAGGGAGGAAATAACCAAAGCAGGAGGGGTTTGGGCCCAAGAAATAATAGTAGAGCAGAAAAAGGAGATCATTTTGTTTGTTACAACATGCTGACTGCAACACTAAAATATGCAAACACTCAAATATCAAATAGAAAAAAACATGTATACATTGAACAATCTTTAGACAGTTCGTAACAGATGTTATGTATAAGTGTTACCTGTCCTGGAAAGACACCCGACACTGGGGTGGAGCCTCCAGAGTGACTGGGAGAGTTTGGGAGAGATTTACAGGAAGCCAGAAGAGCAGCTTGCTTCTTGGCTGCCATGATCTTCTGAGCAGCTGTTGAACAACAAGTCTTAGTATTAGTCCAAAACAAGGACACATAAACATGTTAATGTGCACATTCTGCAGCACCCCCTCGATGCTATTATCTTCACACACACCGTCAGTGAAGACCCGGTTCACATTGAGGCCGTACGTTGCACAGGTTTCATAATATGTGCAGCGCCGCACATCTGAGCAGAGCTGTCTGGCCCTGGCATCATCTATCACTCTGGGGTTGGTGCTGCTAATCTTATCTACAAAACAAATCACAAATGTAAGTTCAGCTCTGCAAACATTTGAATAAAAGCACATGTTGTGTGTGAGTGTCTTACCCTGAGTACCAACTACTATGAAAGGTATCTCAGAGACGGGCCGGTGGGCGGCCAGCTGGTGGTAGATTCTGTAAACCTCCTGGAAGCTGACCTCATTTTCCAAACTGAAGACCAAGATAACAGCATCCAACCAAGTTGCAAGCTGAAGAGAAGAGAGAAGCAGAAGAAAAACACTCAAAATACACATGAGCAGGATGATAATAAGGACTCGATTACATTAGATGTAATTAGTCGTCCGCATGAACCAAGTTCAAACCCACTTGAGCCCCCGGGAGTTCCGTCTCCTCTCTGATCATCAACAGGTGGCTCTGTCCATCAACCAGGACGTCCTTGATGTATTGGCGCCCTGCAAATACACAGAAGGAATACTAACTTTGACATGGCTATAGTTCTTCGGCTTTCAACAAGAAAAGCACATACATAACTAATCACATTATCATCATGACGTGGATAATCTAAATCAAATGCATGAATGTTCCATTATCCAAACCGCTTATTTGACTTGGGGTCGTGGGCCCGCTGGAGCAGAGCCCAGCTGATATAGGGTAAAGGCGGGGTGGGGTTCACCCTGGACCGGTCACCAGTTTATCACAGGGCACAGGTATAGACGGACAATCATGCACGCTCACATTCACAACTACGGGCGATTTTACAGTCTCCAATGAACCTAAGCGGCCGTCTTTGGACTGGAGAAGGAACCCGGAGAACCCGGAGAACCTGGAGAACACGGAGGGACCCCACAGGGAGAACATGCAAACTCCACACAGACGGACCGCCCTGGATTGGGGGTCGAGTCCGGGCCTTTGTTGCCATGAGCTGACAGTGCTAGCCACTGTATAATGTAATCAAGCTCTATTGTTATTTGTGAGCTGATATTGTCCGAGAAAAACACAGACAACGGTCGTAGATGAGGAGATGTGAAACCAACCCTCAGCATTCTCCAGCTGAAGGTAACTTCCTGTCAAGTGTCTGTGGACCAGAGCGGACTTCCCACTGCACAGACCTCCCAGAACACCCTGGGGAGCACAAACACATAGAGAGAGAGATAATATATTAATTTAGAATTAAATCCCACTCACCAGTTTTTAAAAGTAATGTCCAGATGCTTACCAGGTGGAGCTCCTGCACAGTTTGGTTCAGGGTCCAGTCATGACTGCTGCTGCATGCAGCTGGAGGAAGAACACCACGTTATAAAAAGAGGAGAGGATTCATTAATACAAAGTAAAACATTTACATGCAAGACACAGGGTACTGTTGCATCCATATCCATACTGAACCATCAGCGTTCTCATCCGACTGTGAGCAAGACAAATAACCAGTTTTAAATGGTGAGACCACTTAAAGAAGTATATCAGGGGTCTGCCATGTTGCAAACGTCAAATTAAGATGGTTAGTCTCCATTAAGAACAAAATAACACATTCTTATTAACACGCTGTATGTTGTTAGCATCTAATCTAGTCACCAACACCTCCATGAGTCGACTGAAATGTATGGAGTCATAAGACATGTGTAAAGCCTCACAAAGATGAGCATATCTCCAGTGACTGGTTACACAGATCTCACTAGGCTAACGATGGCCGCTGCCTCTTTGTGCCAAGTTGAGTTCAATTAGATTTTTTAGCTGAACTGAAGTTGGTAGGAATGTACAAGTTAGAAGTTTTACATTTACAACCAAGCAAACTCATTAAAATATGCAAAGTGTAAATGTTGGAAATTCATATCTCAGAGGTAAAACGGCACAGAAACGGACGTTGCCGTAACTGGAGATGTTTTAATTGTGTGTCTTTCTCCCCATGAGATCGTATGTGATTCACACAATAACTCCTTTAAAGGAGTTATTGCTGATTGCTGGCCAGGTCTGGTCTGACTGCTTGTGCACGCTGAGGGGAGTCAGAGTGTCCCGCCTCCCCAGTGGGCGCAGAGAGGCTGCAGCTCCCACCGTCACAGTGTGAGCACCAAGACAATCTAATCAAGTGTACAAATGTGCAAGTCTAAATGAGTTAGGGAGCATGACAGATATTTAAGGTGTACCCGAGCATAAACATGCCACTTTTTGTCTTTTTTTTTATGGTTACCCTGCAGAGCCCCTCCTAAAAAGCCATGTATTCTATTATTCAACTTTGAACATGTATTAATCTTTAATTAGAGATAATCCATCATCTTGTTCCCGGAGCAATTTGACCCATTTTCATACATTTTTCAACTGAAAGAAGACAGAGTATGCCACTAGGTGCTCTGTGGTGACAACCGATTCAAAAACAAGTTTGATAAATAACGGATTTGCAGCAGAGAGAAGTCAAATAAGCTGAAATAAAAATGGTGTATTTTTAATAGTTTTTACTTGTGTTTATTATTATTGTCAATTATTGAGTCAGCCAGCATCTTAATGTTATTGCAGCACGTTGTTTATTACATTTGAACAGAATTAATAGAGCATTCCATAAAAAAAAAAGAAGAGCGAACTGCACTAAGAAAAGTGAAGTTATCGTGCTGGTGGTTTTTAATAAGAAGAAGAAAAAGACTTGAAAGCTGAATCTGTTATTTTCTTTATTGAAGGATCAATATTGTGATTTTGGTTACTTATTGTGCAACTTTATTTTGTATCAGATAAAAATGAAATGTCTCTTTTAGAAACGATGGAAGATAACTGCTGTCAAGTGATTCATCTATTTACAGAGCATAATATCCAGGTTGCCGCACACGTCAGCATCTCCGGAGATAGAAGATCTCATTCCTCTGTCGGTTCATGACAGTCTTTGATTCGCGTCAGAAGATTATTTAACATAATCCTTTTTCAGACAACACTATTAAAAAACAAATCTATCAGCTAAACCATAAAAAGTGTTGCGTGTTAAATCCCTTTGAAAACTCAATGCACCTCATTTAATCATATTTTTACTTTTACATTAAGATGATGTTTAAAGACTGAGTGTTAATATCATAAACCTACGTGATGATGAATAGTCCAGAGATTATAGCCTAATATATACACTTCATCAACTCACTGTGATCATAATGGTCCACCAGCTGTGCAGCTTTATTGTGTAGCAGTGATTTTAGGACAGATAAATCTACTGGTGTCAAGGAAGAAAATCACACACACACACACACACACACACACACACACACACACACACACACACATACAGATATGTGTCTGAGCAGTGAAAGATGAATGACTGCCAGTGTTGACACATCTAAACATACACTCTGTATACACACACACAGTCTGGATAACACTGTAAAAGTGGTTACAGATGTAAATCAATGCAGAGACCATCATCATCTGACCCACGGATACTGTTTAAACACACACACACACACACACACACACACACACACACACACACACTCTGAATTCGTTGGGTCATGCTGAGCCGTTGGCCGTTTGGCCTCTCTGGGAACACAGAGTCTAACTTTAAACCACGGAGACTCTACCTCATCCCCTATCTTTGGGCAACCCCCCTGCCCACACACCCCTCCTACATCAACAGCGTCACGCCACAGACCAAATAGCATCTCTCACGGCTTGCAGTTGCCATGGAAACTCCATTTTCCAGAAGCCTCCATCCAGGGTCTCTATACAATAAATGGTCTCTCATGGATACGGTGACGTGTGTGAGAGGCATAAAGACACAATGTCCCCCTGTGGAAGTATGATGATAAAAAATATTAAACTATGTGCCTCGACAATCACCAATATTTCCTTGATTAAAATATATAATTTAAATACTAGAGTAACATGCTTAGATTACAGGTTCAACACGATATGATGTTGACTGTGCCACTTGTAAACACATCGACGAATGAATAGGCTCCATTCGAAGGCTGATTAACTCCACGCACACAACAGGAAGGAGCAGGTTCCCGCTGCCCTGACTCCTTCGATGAACACAGCTCTGTGTATGCCCAACCTTAATTATTCATGTCCCACTTACTCCTGACAAATTATTCAGAGCATAGTTCGATACCACACTCTATGTCAAAGATAATTTACTTTAGAATATATATCAATAAAGATTCAAGATTGATGAAGTTGCATCATTTCCTTCATTTCAAATGGAGAGGTATGCATATTTCAAGTGTTTTCGTAGTTTATGACAATCCTGAACTGAATTTAAGTTTCAGGGTTTTGGGAATTCCCCAAAACATTGTGCAAATAAGTTTAAGGGCAGAAAACCGTATAACTTATGTGGATACAGCGTTTTAACCATTTTCACAAGACAAATATACAGTGGAGTTGATAAATAACAATCCGTTCTAATTGAGTTTATTTTATTCTGCAGAAATTAAAAAAATAAAGTAAAAAATCCAATGTCTTTCTTGAGGAATGTTACGTTCTTGATTCTTGTTGTTCCGAGTTTGTACTTACGGTTTAATGCACTTATTGTAAGTCGCTTTGGATAAAAGCATCAGCTAAATGACGTGTCATGTAATGTGTAGCTAGTTTTAGTGTAGTTGTATGTTTGTCATATATTCTTGTATTCTTGTATAGACCTCGGAGGCCTATAGGATCTTTAGAAACTGATTCAGCTTTAGTCATGGAAGATAATTAACATAACATTGAGATAAAATGTTTCCTAAATCTTGTGATCTTAAGAGGGCTGCAACAATGATTCTCATCATCACTTAATCTGTCCATTTGAGGAATTGATTTGTCTATTAAATGTCAGAAAATAGTTGGAGAATGCCTCAATTCCTAAAAAACAATGATGGAATTTTGCAACTGTGTATAATAAACAGTAACTATACCCAAATAAATGAAATGTTTAATTAAATAAATGAAGATCATTGGAGAAATTGAGTGGTAGCACATGTTTGGTTTCAGTTCAAACAACTGCAAAGATTGCAATACATGACAATAAATACATATTCACATAAATAGTCTTGGTAGTGGGTTAATTTGAGTTCAAATGAGAAATGATGGGGGAAGTTAAACAACAGATGTAAGTGAGATGATTGCCACCTGTTGTTCTGTTGGTAAATGTGACCAATTGCCCTCTCTGTTATGGTTTATGGTTTATTGTATTTTGATTGGTATGTGCTGCTCCGTGGGTCCTAAGAAGAAACGTATGATATTATATGAACAGAAATGTTGTATAAAATATCAGGGCTTACCTTCCTCCTCACTCGAGCCCCTTTCCACTGCAGGGTAGAGTGGAGGTGTGGTGCTGACGCTGGCTGGCACTGCTGTACTTTTAGTGAAAATGCCACTAATGAACTTGAGCATCTTTCTGTCACGGGGTGCAGCGCGCTGGATTGTTCCTCCCTGGCCTTCCTTGCCCTTCTTCAGGTCCTCAGAGGGGGAATTGAGGTCGCTGTTGTCCAGGGTACGACTCGTACCTTTTCTTTGAGACCTGTACACGTCCATGGCAGGAGGTGCAGGCAAGGAAACAGAGACGGTCTTAAATCTCTCCCCCTGAGGGCTGTCCCTGGTCATTATGCCTGAAAACCCTCCGCTGATGGGCGCTCCGGGGCGAATGAGCGTGCCCCTGCCGTCGCTGTCGGCCCATGACGCCCTGTAGGGCCCCAGAGTTGTAGCTGCCGTTGAGGGGGACTGGTCCCCGAAGCGGTTATCCCTTCGATCCAAAGTCCGAGCGGAGTGATACAGGCCTGTATTGGCCTCTCTGACTTCCCCCCTCCAGCATGCAGAGTTGCCTCCTGCATGTGACCTCATCAGGACTTCCGGGCGCTGGCTCACCTGTGGCGGGATGGAAAAAGGGAGGCTGCAACGGGATCGAATGTTCAGGTCTGCTCCATTTTCGCCTTTTAGGAACAGCATGGGAGGCTCCCGGTAGAGCTCTGTCTTCGGGCGCATGGCCTCCGAGCGAGGCCCCTCTCTGCGTACAGCCCCCTCAGAGCTTCCTCCATACACTTTGACCATTTGCCTTGCAGGTGGATGCACAAAAGAAGTGTCTTTGCTTTGACCAACTGATACAATGTCTTTTTGATGTCCATGATTTTCTCTCCTCTCAGGCTTTCCCCAGTTTTCAATGGGGCTGCCATACTTGCAATACGGCACCTGTTCCACTTCTTCTCCCACCGGTGTGTTTTCGATTTCACCCACTTGTATACATACAGGTTCTTCATCCTTTTCAGGGGCATTGCTCACCTCCTCCTCCTCCTTCTTAGGGCTCCCTTCCCCCTCTGGAAGAGCCTCTCTCTGGTTCCCTGCTACATCCTCTGGCACAGCCTCAACCTTCACCAGAGTGAGGGAAATGAGGTAGGTGGTGCGTCTCTGTGGGTTGCCTGCCTTGCTCATTGGGACAGCAGACTTCAGCAAAGTGGCACCTGCTCTCTGACCAAGCCAGGCCTGCACACCTCGGTCATGGCAACCAGAACAGGACTGTAGCAGAGAAGGGAAAAAATCTAAGATCAAACACAGACTGTATATTCACAGACCTTGTCTATATGATTACGTCTCATATCAGGCCTGTGCACTTGACAGGAATCCAAGTTTCCTTTGGAAAACCCTCAATAAAGGAATTAAGAAGCAGTGCAAATAAGAGCACATTTACAGAATATATTTTAAAAGCTGACCAGTGGTGAAACAAGTCTAGACTATTTTTTAAATGCCTCCATTATTCCTCTTCAATGCACACCGATACTACTGGTCTCCACCACGTATTCATTCATAATCCTCACATCTGACATGTAGACACCATGATAGCTAGGAGACATTTCTTTTCCCTGTGTTGATGTCTCAGCCTCAGATTTTAGACTGGAATTATGCAACAGTCAATACATTTAGTTGCTACGTTTCTTGACTAGGGACTCAAATTAAACGCCACCTTACCAGAGTGTGTCTCGTCTTTTGCTCATATGATGCCTTCGTTTTCCCGGAGAATATCCATTGCACAGCTTCTTGTACCCTTGATTTGATGAAGAACGTATCTCACCAGATTACCATTCACATCAAACGGCACATCAAACGACGCTGACAAAAAAAAGCCCCAAATGATCAGTCCAAGAAAAAAAGAAAAAAAGCCAGGTGAAAGGGAACAGGGTGCAAAAACGTCAAAAGGAAAATCATTCACTTGTCACGAAGCGTCTGGCAGCTGGAGCCTCCATTCGACAATGTCATGCATAAAATTATGTATGCACGGTGTGAGGGTTACTGGGAGATGCTGAAAAACATCTGTTGTTATGTCTTCAAAATATATAAAAAAAAGAGAGAAGAAGCAGCCAGATTAACGCATCCCAAGCAATGCTTCCTTGTGCCTGTATCCCTCCTCTGGAGAGCAGCTACTCCCGGTCACCGCATCCTCTCCTCCAAGTGCCTCATCCAATTAGCAAGTCAATAAAATGTGTCTGTGAGGCAGAGGAAGCCCACCACAGCCCCTCCTCCTTTTTTTCCTCCTCTTCTCGCTGCCACAGAGCCTTGCAGCCCCCCCGCCCCCCTGCTAGCCCGCTGTTAGCCTGCCGCACACCCAGCTCCACACTGGATCAAGCTCCGGCAAACAGGCTGGGATGAGCGGCTCGCAGTGAGGTGGTGGTGGTGGTGGTGGTCCTTGCCAACGTGTATCAAGATTTTTTATCTGTACCGACACAACAAAAGAGACACAGGAGAGAGAGAAAACCCCTCCACCCGGCGCCTGCCAATGCATCTGCTCCGTCTCTGGCAGCGTCTCTCCCCTCTCCTCTCCCAAAGCAATGCATGGGCAGCCCTGCCTTCTCTCGCTGCCTCGGACTGGGGAAGTGCTGATACACACGATGATTGTGGATGTCCTTGGATCATTGCAATAGGAAATAAAATAGGCAAAGAGAATACAAATGTTTTGGAAGCAAAACTGATTGAAGTAGCATGTAATTAAATGACATGGACAGGAAACTGAATATACTAATTTGGGTTTGCAGTTGATGATGCAGGACATTGAAGAATAAAGAGGAACGGGAACAAAAATATGTTCCTACAGAGAAATGTCATTATACAATCAGGGAGATTGCCACTTGTCTTTCCCCTCTGCTCGTCTTTTTATTAACCCGTCAACATCTAGAATATGTATCCAAAACAAAGCTCATGAGAAGTTCAGTCATCAAGGGAGAATCGAGTTCCCAGAAACATTATGAATTAAACTATTATGTGGATCATTCAAAATACAGCAATTACAACAAAGATGAGAGAACATTGTTTTTGTACTAGATATAGTCATGTATTTAATCTTCCTTATTTTGTGAACATATTGTTAGCCAATTGTATATGTTGTAGGAAGTCCTTCTACTCACTAGCAGGCCTCCAGTTATGCAGAGTAGGACACACACACACACACACACACGCACACACACACACACACACACACACACACACACACATACACACACACACAGGTCCATTATGTTTTAGTATTTCAGAAAGTTTGTTGCATTTTTTTTCTTCATAGATGACATGTTTTATATGGACTACCAAGTGTAAAATAAAAATAATAATACACAAATAATAATAATAATAATAATAATAATAATACACAAATGAAGTTTAGATGCGATTTGAACTGTTTTTTATTCATTTGAAGTTGCAGTGCAAGTTTATTTCAGATGGTTTTAGCAAACGGTCAAAAATCTGAAATGAAGTCCAACCCTTCAGTCATCAGTCATCAGAAACTATTTATGACAGTATTAAAGGGCAATACCAGTATTTTTGTCATGCGTGTCAGTTGTGCATTTTTCTTTCCTTTCCTCGCAATTTCCAATAAAACTTAATGTCTCATTGCTCCTTTAGTATGATAAATATGACCACAAATACAGTAAGATCACTAATGACTGGCTGCTCTAACCCTGAGGTGTCACATCTGTCAGCCGGTAACGAGTACAAAAGTAGCAAGAGCAACATGTCAGAGGAGATGACAGACGTTTCTGTGCATCAGTCCCTGCGGACGAGACTGACACACAAATCAAAAACACTGGTACTGTCACGACATGTGAACATCATTGTGCAATGGGAAGCATGCCAGTGATGCTTAAGTTCACTCATATTCTTTTAAAAAAAAATTCCATTTCTCAGGCTTTAATCCTTTTTTGATGTAGGAGCAACACAAAAATATCCCAAAGCATAACTCAGACGTCTTAAAAGGCAATGCACTGAATGAGACTGAAATCCTTTCTGGAAAGGCCAGGTCCGAGCTTAGACACCGTTACCTCTCGCCGCACGTGTCACTGCAACATTTCAAGTCAATGTCTCCTCGTCCTGGAAATATGGATGTTCTAGGGCATTCAGGGCAGAAATTCGTTTCAAGGGGTCGAAGGTCAGCATTTTCTACAGAAGAAAGAAAGCAGGATATTAGAGCTGGGTCAGGTCTTAAAGAAACAGTTTGACAAATACTCTTATCCAATCTCTGCCAGAAGTTGTTACGCTCTGCTTATACATCTGAGCTTAGCAAACCAACTGAATACAGCTCTGTCCAAAGGTAATAAAATCACTTCTAAAATGACTAATAAACATGTTATATATCTTTAATATGTTCAAAATGAAAGATAAAAGACGATATGCCATTTGACGTTGTGTTGACTGTGATTTGGCTAGGACCAGTTGACAGGCAAACAGTGGAGAGTGCAGGAAGTTACTGAACCGATCATTTAGTTATTTTGATCTGGTAATTAATAAATCCCTTTCATAAAATTGCTTACTTATTTTGCACATAAACCTATATGTTACCTTACATTACATGTCATTTAGCAGACGCTTTTATCCAAAGTGACTTACAAGAAGTTCATCAACCTAGAGTACAAACTAAGAACAACAAGAATACAGAAAGTAACATTTCCTCAACATAGTCGAACTACAAAAGTACATAATAATCCATTAGAAAGTTTCTGTTCAACCAGCACTCTAACTTACATCTGTTATAGTATGTTATATATAGATCAAATACCAGGCAGGATGGACTTTCATAATTCATGCCAAAGTCTCACCAGCAAAAGTTGTGCCCCCTGCTCATTTATCTCTGGAACAAAGTCAGTGATTGGTCGAGGTAAGAGAGGGGAGAAGTGTTTTCTTGAGAGAGTCACATCAGTCGGCCATTCATCCTCTGGTGGCAAGCCAATAACTCTGAAATGACAACGTTTTCAATACAATAAGTACAATATGAATCATCCAGTCAGGAAAATGTGGAAACTATTTGTTACTCACTCAAAAAGTTTCCCAAGCTGGTCCACTTCTGATTCTCCGCAGAACAAAGGTCTAAAAGACAGAACGATCGCACTACATTTAATAGATTGAAGCAGTTGTTATTTGTTTGCACACGTCTTGCAGGATGGCAAACAGCGGCATGAAGATGAATGATTCTACCGTTATAAGTTCAGTTTAACATTTCACCCAAATCAACGCGTTCATGATCCTATGAACATCTCATCATGCATCGTGTCATCTGCACCACTAGAAGGAGCTGCAGCGAGCGAGCACGGTGTGTGTGTGTGTGTGTGTGTGTGTGTGTGTGTGTGTGTGTGTGTGTGTGTGTGTGTGTACTGGATTCTCAGCTGATCTGGGACAAGTCAAGTGTCTAGAAGAGCTTTAGTCACAAGATGACTTCAGCTTGCAGTAATGGTTTGTGGACATGTTAACACCTAATAGTGTGTCAGTGTGTTTATGTCAGCATGTATGATGTGAAGACTTCACGATGTCAAGTACAACTACAATACGTGTCAGAGTAGATGTATTGTAAACTGGTTGCAAGAGGGGCACGGCTGAAATAAATACATCTATGTGCTGTAACATAATGAGTGGGGCGAAGCCCGACTGTTTTTCACTAATTCAACTAACGACAGTCTGAGGCTACACACCAGATTTTGCCAGAGCCGCAGATAAACTCGTTATGTGATCCATTGAGAGATTAAATGTGACCCCTCCACCAAATCATCCCGGCTGCTCTGACTGCCACTCAAACACACGGTGCATCTGGACACTCATCGCCAGGTAAGGAGTGCACCTGCTATCGTCAATGATAGAACGGGTCTAAAGGTGGAACATACAGTCGGGACCAGAAGTATTTGGACTGTGACACAAGTTCTACATTTTTGTATCTTTACACAACTTTAATGGAATTTAGTGGCAATAACAAAAATAGCACATGAACAGTTTAAGAATTATAGCCACTTTTACACGGTCCCCACATGGCGAGGCGATACTATTGTCCCATGACCTAAGGTTCAAAGAAAATAGTTATTTTCTGAAACTGATCACAGGGACTGTGGGTAATCTCGAGTCATGTTTTCTGAAAAGAGGCCTTTGTGTTTTGTATTGTAAATATATATTATTTCATTGTTTTGAGAGAACGTACCTAGTTTATCTCCAAAAACTAGGCAACTCACATCAAAACACTCTAGATTAACCAACAGGACACACGTAAGAGGAACGATTAGATTCATTCATTTAGCCGTTAACTGAACTAAGTGTTCATTTTCAATGATTTTAATTCGCTGACTTGAAACCGAAGACGTGACAAGACGTGTCAATATTTAACTAAAGACACAATGTTTCCCTAACCTAAGAAATAAGAGTCTGTGTCTAGTACTCCCTAACCACCCTACGTAGGATTTATGCGCAATATAAAGATGCCACACTCAGGATTGAAGAAAAGAAAATGAAAACATCTTTGTAAATAAGTAGGATAGTAATTATTTTAGAGGAGACATTTTCATTAAAGTTTCCAACTCGTTTTAGCTTCAGGAGTTATATGTTAAACTAGAACTTACTTTGTAAACACACGTTCAGGATATGTAATTAAATCTCTTCTACTTTGTAACTTAATTAGATCACCATCAAAATCTAAAGCACGGTTCCACGGCCCGCTGCTCAACAAAACATAAACACAATCATTGCATCTTACTCTCTGGAGCAAAACACAATGTAAATCTTTTTTTTTTTATCATAAATACTGGAGATAGTGCCGGCCTTCTTTATTTCAACATTATTGTGCTGACTCACTTGCGTCTGAACATCTCAGCAAAGATGCAGCCGGTGCTCCAGATGTCCACAGGTGTGGCGTAACTGGTCTGCAGCAGAACCTCGGGGGGGCGGTACCATAGAGTCACCACCTGGCAGACACGAGCACGGAAACCATTCAGGCAGACCATTTTGTTTTTGTGCTTTTTATTCACAAGGTTAATGGCAGCAGACAGTGAGAAATATAAGTACAACCAGTATTATAGATTAGTTCTCTAAAGCTCATTTCTTAGTGGCTAACGGTAGATTTCTTTTTTTACTGAAATGCAGGAGAGCCAGATGCTTCCTAAATAGTTAAGATCTAAAACAAATGATGGCAATCTGTGGAAAAGGCTGTATAGGCAACACAAACACCGACTACTGTGGTGGTGCCGGTGCGTTCTTACCACAGGGGTGAGGGCCATGTGGCAGCTGTAGATCCTGGCCAGTCCAAAGTCAGCCAGCTTCACCTGGCCCTGGCTGGTGACTAGAATATTCTCTGGTTTCAGGTCCCGGTGCAACACGCGGTTAGAGTGAAGGAATGCCAAACCGCACAGCAACTGCCTCATCAGGTCCTGCAGAGTCACACAGGAACCAAACATATAAACCAGGGTTACTTTAAAAACAGGTTAAACACACCCGGAATAAGGAAAAACTCTCCGTCCAGGCCATACAGTTTCCCCCCCATTCTACCTATTTTACAGACTATATATTAGTTAGATAGTTTCAGTTAGTTCTCACTTTAATGCGGCCGGGGGATAATCCAGGAGCCGGGGCTTTCTCTAGGTACGTCTTGAGGTCTTGGTCCACATGTTCAAACACCAGAGTGACTTTAGTCTCCTGGTCTGACCTCTGGGTGGCACATACATCCATCAGCCTGCCGAGAACAACAACAACAACAACAGAGACATCTGTGACGTGTTCACAGTGAATGGTGGACAACACAACACGTGTATAGCCGTCTTACCTGACCACGTTTGGGTGGTCAAACTGCTCCAGCCTTTTCAACAGAGCCACCTCTCTGACTGTGGACACCGGGAGGCCATTTTGGTCGGTCTGCACTCGAACGCTCTTCAGAGCCACAAACTGCCCGCTCTCTGTATCTCGGGCCTTATAGACCGTCCCATAAGCGCCTCCTCCGATCTCTGCCACCGGCTCGTACTGGAGCATGGTGCCGTGGGCCATGGCCAAGAGCAAAGAGGCTGAGGGGACAAGGTATGGCATACAGAGCAGATGCAAAAGCTGTTAATGCATTTATTACAATTATGAGATGAAAGGTAATCACGTAAGTATGCTTTATTGAAATAGAATATAATATTCTTAGTAGCCCACTTGACGTCTTATATCACTTTTTTCTTATTAAACCTTCTAACAACTCTCCCAATAAAGCAGGAAGCTGAGAAGTTGAGACATCACACCAAAGTGCAGCATGGAGCCGTTCTACTGGAAATACTGGAAATGAACAAAGGACGACCTGGGTAACCGTATCCGTACATTATTCACATCACCATTTAAGAAAACAAAAGACTTTTTAAACCCACTACCTTTCATCTTGTATCTCACTGCCATTGTCAACCAGAATGACCCTTTACCCAAAACCACCCAGTAGACAGACTTTGAAGAATAAGGAAATCTACTAATTGAGGTAGATGCAATGAAAGAAACAGGGAAAGCAAGAGACATTAAAACATCCAACAACCAGTAATCCCCAAAGTTTAGTGGATAAGCACTGTGTTTGTTAACTTTGGTTTGAGATGATTTTCTATTATCTTTATTTCAGTCTTTTTTGTTTGTTTTTCTTTTCTTCAAAGGACTCTTGATAGTAGTGTTGTTTATTATTATGTTTGCAAATGATGTCCCACACATGAGCAATCTGTATACATGTGATACAATATAACAAGACAGAGTGTACAGACATGCTAGAAGCTGTGAGGCTGTACAGAGCACAGCTTTGACCCAATTATGACATACGAAGGTTTGTCAGGTCACATCTACCCAGTTCACCACTTCATTTAGCATATTAGCATGCTAACATAAAAGCTAGCTAGTATAGCGGTCGATAGGAATTAATAATGACAAGTATTGAACCCATCAGTGTTGACCTGCTTGTGGGCGGACATGAATTTATGTACCAAATTCCATGGGGATGCATCATGAGAAATACAAAAACAACATTTTTTGACAAATTTCACTAAAAAACATAAATGTGAACTCATGGTGGTGCTCTACGAAAAGTCTGGGGATCATGAAGGTTCTCAAGACACATCGCCTGGGAACCATGAGTATCTGAATAAAAGGTTTGGGCAATCAATCTAATAGCGAGAAGTGTGAAACTGGTGAACTAATTGACAGATTGAGAATGCCATCTATAGAGCCACTCCACTAATGCGGCTAAAGATGTTTAAGTACATTACACAAAAAACATCTAAACCACTACATTAAACGAGTACATGGACCTCTCTGTACTAGGCATGGAATAGTCTCATATTTGACTGCGAGAAGCTTGGTGGATCGATAATAAAAGATAGCATTGTATCAAGCTCTTCTTATGTGGAACCAGCTTCCACCTTCAGTCCGGGAGGCAGACACAGTCACATCATTTAAGAGTAGTACTTTCCTCTTTGACAGAGCTTATAGTCAGGGCTGAATCAGGTTCACCTGGGCCAGCCCCTGGATATGCTGCTATAGGCTTATAGACTGCTGGGAGACGTTTAGGATACATTGATCACCTATCTCCTCTTTTCTCTCTACTTATGGACGAATTTTCATCTCTCCATTGCACATTATTAACTGCTTCCTCTCCGGAGTCCTTTTGACTTCACGCCATAGGGTCCATTGGACCTGGCTGGGTCTGATGCCCCGCCCACTCCTCCTCTTTACCTCCACCTGCCTGATGGATCACGGAGGTCTGGAACGTGGTCCATGCGTACCACGAACTATTCATACACTCTGTCATATTCATTGAATGTGTTATAACTCTGTAATGATTCCTTCTGTACACATGACATCTATTGTTCTGTCCATCCTGGAGAGGGATCCTCCTCTGTTGCTCTCCTGAAGGTTTCTTCCCTTTTTTCCCCCTGAAGGGTTGTTTGGGAGTTTTTCCTGATCCGATGTGAGGTCCTGGGACTGGGATATCGTATGTTTACAGATTGTAAAGCGCTTTGAGGCAAATTTGTAATTTGTGATGATGTGCTGTATAACAGTTGCTTATTTAAACACTCAGCAAACACAAATCAACATAAGTATACATTTTGTGTGTTGCAAATCAAATATTCATTCTCTTTTTAGCTCAGTTTTGGCCTCCACTGATTTCTGGGAATTATCTGGTTCCTGAGCAAATAAATGTTCAACTAAGTTCACCAGCTAGTGGGATATTAATTTGACTGCCGTTTAGGGCTGGTAGTAATAGCTGTGCAGTCAGTGGACGAGACCTGATCCAAAAAGTAAAGTTGAGGTCTGTAAAACCCAAACAATGAGCTGCGAGTCATTAACACGCTCTGTAGTGCTAAGGGAAACCCGTACTGTAGGGTACCAACTCACAGTTTAGACATTTGACCTGTTGCTCGTCTAAAACAACATTGATGTATGCATCTTTACCATCATAGAGAGGCAACAAGGGATTCACTCACACCTTTCGCCTGTTGAGTGAAAAAGAGGAGTTGCTAATATACAACCGTATCATATTTAAACAAATCTGGCAGTAGGAGTCAACTATGCTTCACGCTAAATGCACAGGAGTTGTATTTCGAGTTGTGTTGGCCTCTATTAGAGTGAAGTCTCATAAGAGCTCTTCACACATACTTTCAGTGCAAAGTGCAGAAATGTGGTACATATTTTCAGACATATCCAAAGAGGAATTTATCAATGCTCTTCGACAATTTCCAAATGTTTTATATTCTGCGAGCTACAGAACAAAGTACCTGACCTCCTGCAAGAAGTCAATGGCTCACTGAATGGGCCGCCATTTTAAAGTAAATATACTTGACGCAGGACTTTTGGCCATAACTCTGCAAACACAGGAAGCACCTTCAATTCAATTCAGGTTATTTTATGTAGCCCAATATTACAAATTTGCCTGAGAGGGCTTTACAATGTGTACACATACGACATGCCTGTACCACGACCTCAATCACCAACCCCCAAACAGCTTTCTTTGGCCCCACAGAGAGGATCATCCCACGCCTTCCCTCCCTTTGTTCAAGCCGGCTCAACATTAAGGTCTTTCACCTTCACACCCAGCATTTATTTCAAATCCACGGATTATACTTTTAAGGCTTTTACAGTCAAATAAATGGGACCAGAATGTGCAGCCCATAGGGCAGAGTAGATAATCATAATCTAGACAACACTGTGCCTATGAGGTATGGGATGGTTTCCTCAACAAAAACAATGTGTCTGCTTCAGGTCATTTTAACGTGGTTTAAAATGACGGAAAACTGCCTTAGTGACTAATGTGTTGGTTTGGAAGGACAATAAATATTATATTATAAGCAATATTATTCCATGTTCAATTTGATTTCAAGTTCTAACAGTAATTAAACTTAAACTTTTCTTCAATATTATATATATTATATTATTATTAATTAAAACTGTCATAGAACTGTGTTTTAAGTATGAGCACAGTGGGTTTGTTAGGGCGGACAAACTGTGAAAGAAAAGAAGGCTGTAGATAAAATTGTTTCTGCAGTGTAGAGTGAGAAAAGAACCGCAACGAGACAGCAGAAACACAATCAACTGAAAGCCAAAAACCTGAACGAGAAATGAATTATCTTCTGTTGTGATCTATTTTCTAAAGCTGGCACTCATCATCTGATGCTGGAAATGGCCATTAATTTGTTCTGTTGACAGCATGAGGGCCCATGTTTTAGACTATAACTTTAAATACATTATTGCTCCAAAGACCCCAGAGAGAAAAACAGATAAATGCAGAATCATTGCTGAATGTAGCAACACTGTACATGCACATGTTTGAGTTAATTTATAAAATGTTGATGAATCACATCTATGTACAGCCTTCCAGATCTGTATGCTAATCTCAATAGAGCTGCGATCAACTGTTCTACTAAATATTTACAACCCAACATGTACATATAGGGTTCATTATATCTCATTTAGTGAAGTGCTACTCTATCGCAACAATGCTTTTATTTCATTTTCTGGTGGAAGTGAACGTGATGCATTGAGCTTACGTATGTTAGAACAAAAGGGGTTAAATTATTCAGAAAGGTCGACAAACCACAACTGTTAAAGTGGTCAATATGAGCTGTAGTTAATTAGAGAAAGAGTTGCATTATGCATGTTGAACACACCACATTTCTTCCTCTTATGCAAAGATAGTTGAGTCATAGTGTGCAGACAATCTGCTCGCATTCCTGTGTTTCTGCAAGAAATACTAATTTCTGTCAACATCACCTACGTCAACACTGAATTTAGAAAGACTGCAAATAAATGTCCTCTAAAAATAAGCTGGTTGACTTCATTCAGCAAAGAGTAACATACAAATACAACCAGTACAACTCAAGAAATATTTAGTGAAACATTTAGTTTTATTCTCTAAGTTTTATTTCTAAAATAAAAACAACAAACCAGTGAATTTTAACTTGACTATTGAGGGCCAGAATAATAACATTAGATACAGAGAACAATCTAACGGTATTATAAGTACAATGAGTAACTCCTAATTGTACTTGTGAACATACAGTTGGGTTTAGGTTTGTATTATAAATATGTTATAAGTGTTGTATTTATGTAGAAACAAACATTCCACCATTTTCAGGGAATCATTAATGATGACATGTGGCCAAAAATACTGAAAAATAATTTGTCAGCAACAAATGGGCTACACTGTTTGTAAACAATTAAAACATGAAACAAATTGGGATCTGGTCGTTAAAGGCAAACACATATGTTATGCACACAACTTCCTTTAGAAAATAATTTTAAATGCTTTTTAAAATAGTCTAAATATTTTAGAGAATGTACTTACAATTAATAAAAAATGTAATTCACACAGAATATACAAAAATAGGCTTTACGATTTTGTGATTTTAGATGGACTATGTAGTTATTTCATAAGAACTAAATATGTATAAAACATCCCATATTGTGATAGATGTTGTTGTTGAGATATGAAATTGTGTGATATATTATCAATTCATTTTTATCTTAAACAATACAATATTCCATCCTAATTTACTTGTTGGCTAAATTTAAGTAACTAGCGAAATAAAGAAAGTAGAAAGTAGCAGTCAATTACAGGATCCCTTATTCTTGGTAAATTGTGAAATATATTTAGTGAGCCGGACATTTTATATTTAAAACATAAACCTCCAAGTGCGGGTGTCAAATTTCATTCTGTAATAGAGTCACTGCTCTAAACTTTTGCCTCTATTGTCTTGTTATTCTCATCTGGCTCTCACCCCTGCAGCGTCCCTACCTTCATTTGACAACAGCTTGAAGAACAACACGTCTCCTCTTCAATGGCTTATAATGAATGATCAGGCTCTGTGTGGCCTTCATGCCAAGCCTCCTCTGGTCCTACAGGAAGTGGTCAGACTGCTCATGACTTGTCACCCTAAAACCTTCTTCTCAGGGACGGAACAGCCCACACCAACAGAGGAAACAGCAGATTTGAGCAAAACATCTGGAAGTTTAACTGACGTCTCACAACACTGAGGCCTATTACAGCTGATAGAGAGGCGGTCTGTAGCCCATTGATCTGCTCTATTTTCTTGCCCACATTGAATTCATTTATCCCCTTAATCTCGCCGTCAGACAGTGAAGGCCAATGGGCGGAGGCAGAAACAGGCCAGCACGGACGGAAAGCCGCCCGTATTCCCCGACACGTGGTGCTCCTCCATAGCGCTCCTTTGTGAATTAAACTGCCATTAAAGAAAAGTGAAGCCATAACAGGCCACGCGGACTTTTTCCTCCTCACCTACATGCTCACTGACGTGGCGGAGGAAGACAGTAAAAAGTGCGGACGGATCACCGTCAGAAACTTCTATTTCCACATCTGTGCCACATTACACAAACTGCCAAAGTGTCACACTAATGAAGCGCGACAGTTCGGATGCTTCACTTACCTCGGCCGTGTCTTTTCTGCGGCAGGTGAGCTTTACTTTCGCTCTATGAGGCGGACATGCTCACTGATCTGCCACGTAGAACTCCACCAAAAGCGGGTCAGGAGCGGCAGGTCGGGTCCAGGCGGAGGTGTACAGCTGCAGCGGTGGGTCTGATGTGCAGAAGCCAATCAACAGATTATGTTTTCGGCCTCCAGTGTGTTTTTTTCTACCAGCCTGCACTCTTTTTGCGTCGGCGCTTCCTGTTGCTTCTGGCAACTCTTAGAGGAGGCGGAGCTTAGAAATGAAAAAAAATCTTCCCAGCTTGGCCTATCATGTGTGAAGCCCTAAAGCCCTACTGAGCTAAAAAGTTACACGAATCATATGATATAACTATCATATTATTTTAATATTGTAGTATTGAGAAGGCATTTATTTCAGATACAGAAAATATAGGTTATACTTATTATGTTAGCATAAGTAACACAATACAACATTAATAATAATTGAAGGGAGTTAAAGGAATAGCTTGCAAACAAATGAATCAATACAACTGTAGTTGTACAGCTACAGTGGTGTGCAGCTGCTAGGAGCATGAACATCATAATAAACTAAATTAAAATAGTTTGAATTAACTGTAATGGAAAATATGTGGAGTTCTTGACAAAGATACATTTGTTGTATGATATGTAGCTTTGTAAAAACTGAACTCACAGATATTTATTCCACATAACATTAAGTAACATGTATATAACTATGTGGGACTAAAGTAAAAAGTAAACGAATGAAGTGTGAAATCACTTGTTAATAATTTAAATGTTCATTAGTAAACCACTGATGGAAATAGAAACATGTGTCAGTAGTGTGCATACTGAATACATTCTAAAATGTATTTTGTAACATATTATTTTGGCGATTCTCCAGTTTCTGTCAGTCGCAGTCTGGTGGTCTTCATTACATTTGGAGTTATATTCATTGGTGACAAACAAACTGCACAATGTCTTTCAGCTTTGAGGATATGATGCCTTCAAAGCATGTGATCACAGAAACACATGAATGGTGGACTTGTGGTTGCTTATGAATAAACTCCTATTTGGACGGTCATAGTTTATGTGTTCTGGTGTCTGGCACAACCAATCCATTTGGGATGCAGTGTTCGAGTGCTTTTACAGTTTTCCTCCAAGCCAACAGCTCCTTCTCTTGTGTTAATGCTGCTGCATGTGAGAGAAGAAGAAAGTAGATACTGTTATTATCTGCCCTTGTGGCCAGAAATGTGGAAGTAGAGCGGCCACAGTGTCATGCAGACGGTCTTACACTGCATCAGTTACTGCAACAAAAGTTATTTAAAGAAATGTCAAGTTGGTCCAACGGTTTTGCCCAACCAAAACTGCTGAAGTAATAAAATTTCTAATAGTTTTAAGTATTTTGTAGGCCTTCTTCACTGCAGACACTAATTATAGTAAAAAGCACAGGTGTTACTAATAACATTACCAATGACTGTTCATCTTTTCTGTTAAACTCTCCCAGTAACAGTGTGGTAGTGATCCAACATGAACAATACCAGCGCTCTGAAACGAAAGAAGCTAAATTCAGCCGTCATTTATTTTATTTTTTACATTTGGGTTATTCCTCCTGTAACAAGACAAAATATCTTCAGTGAAAAGGGTATATTGCTGTTGTTATGTGTTGATGGTGCTTTAATATTTCAATTGTCATGTGGAAAAGAAAAACAGAGCATTTAAATATATAATAATTCCTTTAAAATAAAATAAAAAGGGCACATTCACATACATATTTTATGTGTATGTTTGACAATTATATTGTATATGTTTTCATCCAATTAACACACATTCCACAATTGTAGGTGAATCCTTGCCTGGAAATATTATTGTGTGTTGTCAGTAAATATTGTGATTTATTTGATTTCATGTTCAAACATTTTTCTTTTCCCAATCAAATAATTTTATTTGAGCAAATTGATAGAATAAGTAGCTGTAGTATGTAAAAAGTGTTTGACCTTTAAATGCTTCTCAGATGCCTCAAACCAGTTATCATTTGTTCACCACAAATGTTGACAAATGTTTATCAAAGAAGGAAATGTTTTTGTTAAAAACTAACATTTCTGCTTTTTATTTTTTTCATAGAGCAGACATATTCTACATTTTTTTAAACGATGTGGCTAGAGATATCACAAAAATATGTTTGGTAATTACAGTGTGTTGAACATATTTGTTTTGTCTTCTTTAAATTGATGATATCTTAAAGGGCCTTCATCCATTAGGACATACTACTGTATCTGTAATAATAACCACAACTCACTGATTCCTACCTCGGACCCTGACACGCCACCAGGATTCATATTCATTATTGGCCCAAATTTCCATTCTGCATTGTCTAGCAGCACTACTGGCTTGATTATCAACAAAAGTCTATAACTAACATATCTCCTTTACACACTGCATTCGATCCTCTGATCACTTGGACATGCTATCTTCCACTCTTCCTCCTTTGTATGCATGACCATGTGTGACACCAGGGATACACTATTTCATTCATGTTATGAAAGGTTTACACTAACATGCATGGCTGTTTCTGCATGAGACACAGCATGCCATTAAACCATCTATAGATCTGTAACTTGAATTCCTTACTTTTATAGTAATGTTTTCGCATTTAAATCAGTTTACTCTGTTTTATCAATGAGAACTGTGATTTATATTGAATTATAACTATTCCAATCCAGCTATCCAATAGTTATTCACTGATCACGTTTGGAGTTATGGAGAAGATTGTCCAATCATACTTTTACTCAAACTGTTAATTTCCTGGAAACGTCTATTGCTTCAATCATTTAACAAATCATTGATCCCTTAGATTAGAACGAACACACAACCTCTTGTGATATTGAAAATGCGTTATAGGCATCAATCACTTGAGTAAAATATGGGGCAGCTAAATCAGAAAACATGTTATGTTTACTGTAAATGTGTGCTATTGTAACATATTAGTTAATGTCTTCACAGGCACACTTGCTTATAATAACTATATCCTTCTTCATTTAAAATAAGCTGAATTCAGCAAACAGCTCCTGATGGTGCAGCAGGCGGCACTGTCGTCTCCCTTATTGCGTGTACTGCTGTCAGAGAGTCTTTGTTCGGTGTTTTTTACAGTCTTGTGACACCATGGTGACACACACACGCGCACGCACGTCTTACAATAATTGTTTTCCTTTTCTCCATCAGCCGATGGATATCAGCACGTGGCCGCCACGTCACACGCACATCAGCACCCCGGACAGCAGCCTGTCAGTGCGCTGCCTCCTGCGGGTGGAGCTCATCGTCTCCGCCGCAAGAGGGAAGATGTTATTAAAGGAAAGGCTACTGGCGGCAACTAACCCGATGAAGAAGTTTGAGCTGACGTGCCTGAAATAAACAACTGACATCCCGGAGGTCGTGGACTCGTCGCTGCAGCCTGCCATGTGGCAGTGTATTGTTCACGGAGGCCTTGCTTTCATTTGGTGAAGATTGGAGGATGATGCTCGGCTGTGTTCACAACCCGGAAGGGACGCTGGCAGTCTGCTTACAGCTCATTTTTTTATGTTCGCAGGAATCCATTTCTGACACCTTCTCCTTCCTTCTGATTTTCGGCGCAGAGATGGTTGAAAACAGACCATTGTGAGTGCAAGTTGTCGTAAACTGAATTATTCTTCAGGTTTTATTTTCTCGCATCGATTTCTAAGCTGCAACGCTGCTGGAGTTTAACTTTGTAACGGATTTGTCGGAAGATGTGGGACGAAACCCACTCGACCGAACAAAAAAGGCTGGAGCGAAGAAAAGGAGACAAGAGGAACACTGGTGACTTGATGGATGCCACTGCGAGACAACAAAGGATGCGCGCGTTGTTGTCGTAATATCTCCCATAGGTAAATGAAGAAACTCAAATATAAATCGGCTTTGACTTAGTTGTTAATAGGATTTAATATCAACCCCATCAGACACCCTCGCTGCTTTTCCACCAGAAGAGGAATCTACTCCAACAGTGTTTCCTCTGCTGATTTAGAAACACCAAGAGGAACGTCGGGGTGCTTATAAACAACCGGGTTGAAATGTGCGTTTGAGAGAATGATGTTGGACTCTTCTGACTTCAATGTTGGTGCCTCACAGCTCGTGGCTTTCAGCGTCCATTGGCTCTAGCTATGATAAATAATGCTTCCCTATTGGCTGGATTGCGGAGCACATGCTATAACAACAGGATATGCAAATATCTATGGGCTAATGGGATGGGACAATAGCCTATCGGGCTTCTTTGCCCGAGATCTGTATTTTATTTAGTCGACTGTAAATTGCTCACCTTAAATGCTGTGGATGCCATAGTATTACTAATAATAGGCCTACACATAATGTTGATTTCAATGTATAATAGACCTGCTGTCAAGCTGAAGGGTGTTCTGTCTCACAGATCAGTCGTGCCTGTGTAGTGAAGCTACTGAAGAATGTTTAAGTATCGCATCCGGATGTTTTTCAATGAACTCAAAGTGTTGTTATTGATGCGCTCTGGATCAAGCAGGAGGACTGAAACGGGCACAGACCCGGACACGCAGACCAGGATGCGAGGACTCGCCATAGGAGGCTGTGGTTGGCCGCCGTTGAGCTGCTCTCACCGGGATGATGAGGAGGAATATTATGGCTCTGAGTCCCGGCCACGCAGTCTGGAATTGGAGGATACAGAAGAAAACAAATCGGAGGAGGATGGACTGGACGCCGCTTCCCTCCCGAGTCTCTCAGAGAGCGGGACGCGATCACCGCAGTGCCGGATCTGCTTCCAAGGCCCTGAGAAGGTATAGTTAGGCTCACTATTAAATATATTACTGTGGTTGCCTGTGCTTAAAAACAGGTCAGACATTCAGTCAAGACCTGGTGCCCATGAGCTAACCTCAAGGTTTGCTCATGGGCACCGGCAACCTGTAGGAACCTGCACAATGCAGGTGCTTACTGGTTCATGCATGGGGCCTCAAACCATGTGGTGCTCATCTGAGGGGCATGGTCTGTTCAAAAGGGCATGTTCACTACTCTACTGTTGTTTGAGCTCCATAGAATGTCGCCTACCATAAAATATGTGAAAGTGAAATTTAAATATTTCTTTTTCAGAAAAAATAACTATAGACAATACATTCAAACACACATTATTGAAAGGAAGTAGATTCAAAATACTTTTGTAAAATATTCTTACATTATATAAATGATCGCTTGGTTAAAAGTAAACCTTTTAGGCGGTTGAACCAGTTTTCAGCGTTATTACTCCAAATGTTATCAACATTGGAGCAATAGAGAACTAGACATGACTTTTGTCCATATGTGAGTCAAGCTTAGAAAAAGATCCAATATTTACCATAATGCAAATCAAGGTCTCTCCCTGCTTTGTACATGATAATGGCTGTGTCCATTATAGTTTGTTACAGTTATATCCTTCAAGCTTAAATTGAGATAACACAGAAGATGTCACTATGACATCAGGGTTATTTTTATCAGATCTAAAATGTCACCGAATACAACTTATCGTTAAAATAACTCTTTTCACATGCGTAGTGGTCCTCATAACAAGTAAACTGATATGTGTTGTACAAATTCAATTATGAAAAACTAATTTCACATCAAAATGTAACTGTTTAAAATATGTTGAAGTGTTTTTTATCAAGGTTGCTACTCATACAATCCAGAAGGAGTAAAACCCAAAAAAAGGAATTAACCTATCAACAGTGATCTGATCAGTAATATATATTTATCTGATGCACAACATTAGACCATTCAAAAAGGTTTTGGAGAACGATTCCTCGACATAAAAGACATACTGATTATTTCTCCGACTTCAATAATTTGCTAAAGCACTCTTCAGTAGGAACCATTATTACAGCAAGCATGCCTTCGATCATTAGGCTACAGGAAGGTCACACCGTGTTCCCTCAAAGTTAAAATGTGTATAACAATGTTATTCTTGTCTGAGATATGGCATCTGAGCAATAAAGGATGAAATCAGCTTAAGAGACAGATTTTGCTCAGAAAGTTTTAGTTTCGCCTCCAGATATCCAATTAATTAAAGGCTGTGCATATTACCTGGAGTGAGACAGAAAATAAAGTGAGACGTGCGAGTGTTGTTAGTCCGAGGGCCTTAAGGAGTCTCACACAGAGCAGAAACCTGCAGCAGATGACTAATTTATTTTGGGCATTACGTGAAAGTAACATTAAGGAAGTAAACTGTATCTATGAATGCGTTAAGCAGCACAGTGAAATCTATCAACACCAGTATATGTAAACTCTCTCTTTACTACCTTTTGATTCAGGTTTTTAATCTCTGTTTAGATGATATTCTCTGAACATATCCACCACGTCTTAAAACATTATCATAACAATGAGGCACCGTCCCTATAGTCATAATTAAATGGGAGATCAACTTTTCAGCTTTTCTCAAGCAATCTGGGCAGCATTTACTCCAGTTATGTATATCCAGTTGTCAAAATCTCATTCCACCTGATCAGAGAGAAAGGCAAGCTGACAAATTCATGGATGTCAGAGAAACGTTGGAAAGTTGGAAATACAGGATCCTTTACACTGATGGAGGAGACAATAAACACTGGGTGGTTACCTGTACAGGCACCTAATAATGCATATGACAGAGCAATGTAAAGATTCACTCGTTCCTTCATTCATTAGTTCCATGTTACTGGACCAAGCCAACAATTGTTTGTGAAAGTTGTGTTAGGAATTTATATTGTCCGTATTACATTACATTACATTACATGTCATTTAGCAGACGCTTTTATCCAAAGCGACTTACAATAAGTGCATTTCAACCTAGAGTACAAACTAAGAACAACAAGAATACAGAAAGTAACATTTCCTCAACATAGTCAAACTACAAAAGTACCATAATAAGAACTATTCAAGTGCTACTAAAGTGCAAGTCTGTGTTTAATCCAGTTATAGTCGGAAAAGGTGCGTTTTCAGTTTCTGGTGGAAGATGTAGAGACTTTCTGCTGTCCTGATGTCAGTGGGGAGCTGGTTCCACCACTGAGGAACAGGACAGCAAACAGTCTGGATGTAGAGTGATTAGCTCGAGGTGACGGAGTCACAAGTCGGTTGGCTGTTGCCGAGCGGAGCGAACGTGCCGGGGTGTACGGTGTGACCACATCCCGGATGTAGACGGGGCCCGATCCGTTCAGAGCACGGTACGCCAGAACCAATGTTTTGAAGCGGATGCGGGCCGCCACCGGTAGCCAGTGAAGAGAGCGGAGGAGCGGAGTGGTGTGGGTGAATTTCGGGAGGATGAAGACCAGTCGAGCAGCTGCATTCTGGATGAGCTGCAGAGGCCGGATGGCTTTTAGCAGGCAGACCTGCCAGGAGGGAGTTGCAGTAGTCGAGGCGCGAAATGACCAGAGCCTGGACCAGAACCTGCGCCGCCTTCTGGGTAAGAAGAGGCCGTATTCTCCTGATGTTGTGCAGCATGTACCTACAGGAACGCGCTGTCGCAGCGATGTTGGCGTCAGGGAGAGTTGACTGTCTAGCGTCACCCCGAGGCTCCTGGCAGTCAGGGTAGGGGCCAACACGGAGCTGTTGAAGGTGGTAGTCAGGTCGTGAGTGGGGGAACCTTTCCCTGGAAGGAACAGTAGCTCGGTCTTGTCAGGGTTGATATTCAGGTGGTGAGCAGACATCCACTGAGAGATGTCGGTCAGACAGGCAGAGATTCGCGCCGCCACCTGTGTTTCGGATGGTGGGAACGAGAAGATCAGTTGGGTGTCATCAGCATAGCTGTGGTAGGAGAAGCCATGCGAACGAATGACAGAGCTGAGAGAATTGGTGTACAGAGAGAAGAGGAGGGGACCCAGGATGGAGCCTTGAGGAACCCCAGTAGTGAGAGGACAAGGATCAGATACAGATCCTCTCCAAGTTACCTGGTAAGTGCGGTCGGTGAGGTAGGAAGAGAAAAGAGTGAGTGCTGTGCCTGAGATCCCCAGGTCCTGAAGAGAAGAGAGAAGGATCTGCTGGTTCACGGTGTCAAATGTGGCAGAAAGGTCTAGAAGGATAAGGACAGAGGAGAGAGAGGCGTATGAAGTTCTCCACCCAACCTAAGAACATGGGGTTAAAAAGTGTAGCTCCGGTTTGTTACAATTAACACAAAAGCCCTGTGAAAACAGCAGTTAATTGGTAACAAAGGTGAATGATAGACGTAACAAGTGAGCTGTGGGAACTTTGATCTTACTGGATCAGCAAAACTCAGAGAGGTAAAAACCTTCCTGGACCTTTGGATTATGATGTATAGCTTTGTCACACTTTAACTGTAACCAAACCAGACTCCCTGAAGATTTGTAAACACCAATATATCGATTTAACAAACTTTAACTCAACAGAAACCGTATGAAATATATATATTTTTAAACTGAAAGGTGGTACCTTCGGGGGGCGGTTTAGCTCAGTGGGGAGAGTGGTCGTCCCGTGACCGCAAGGTAGCAGGTTTGATCCCCGCTCTCCCCATTAGTTGCAGCCCGAAGTGTCATTGAGCAAGACACTGAACCCCCCAGCTGCTCCCCGGGCGCGGCGCCTCACTGCAGCCCACTGCTCCTTCATAACGAAGGATGGGTCAAATGCAGACACGAATTTCCCCATTGTGGGATCAATAAAGTATACATTATTAAGAGTGTTATTCTGATAGAATTCAGCTACTGTGCAGACATCAACACTTTAATGTCAAATTCTCCTCAATTGACTAAAAACTGGTTAAAAAAAGCTGCACATGTTGAAGATAATAATTATATTGAATAGTAATAATGATTTGAAGTCTGTCATTATTAATTAATGTTTAATCTCACTTTGAAAACCTGTTCTCTCACTAATATGTACACCAAAACATAATTGGAGACAAATAATATCAACCTCCACCCCAACACATTACAAAACAAAAGCAATTGTGTCATGCAGCATCAAAACAGCCCCATTATTTCTAATATCTTAAGTTTCTAAACATATACAGCATTCATGTAGTTTCATATTGATCTCGTTGGTGCTTGCTCCAAGCTTTTATCTTTTGGAATCCCCTTGTCAGCTTCATAACAGCAACCACACAGGTCCTTAAATATAATGTGACAGTAACAATGGCAAGTCTGAGGAGGCAAGTAGTTATATTTGTGATAAAGATCTTCATCTTTATGTGTACTGTCATCTTCGCCAAATCAAATCTTGGAAGATTCGGATAAAATAATAGCTTCAAGATCCTGCTGAATGCAGTTGCTTGTGTTGTCCTGCAGGGAGAGCTGCTGAGCCCTTGTCGCTGTGCTGGCTCTGTGCGTTGTACTCACCAGACCTGCCTTATCCGCTGGATCAGTGAGAGAGGCTCCTGGAGCTGTGAGATCTGCTACTTCAAGTACGAGGTCCTGGCCATCAGCACCAAAAACCCACTTCAGGTACTCTCACTCTCTCTTTCTCTTCATCTTTAATGTGGAAACATTTGTTCTCGGGAAAGGAGCTTTATGAATAAAGTCCTTCTTGACATTATACTGCCAAGCTACATGGCAGAAAGCCATTTGTAAATTCTACAATGCCAGATTTCAGTGAATGATTGGCAGTTATCACATTAGAGGTCATTGATCAGAAGGTGAACGTAATGGCATATAGGAGAAGCCATGCAATACTTACTTACCTCACTAACTCAACAAACGCATTTTGGACTAATTTTCTCTAATCAACTGATTCCTAACACGAAGCATGTTGCTGTTGGCAAATAAATAGCTAATTTTCACAGAGCTATTTATACTGTTTTTTTTTAAGACAAATGGAGAAGAATAAAGTGATGAGGAATTGTAGGAAGATGCCAAGAACAAAACAAAAGACACAGAGTGTGCACACAGACAATTACAGACATAATGAACCAAATTCTGGAACAGAGATATACTATAACATGACATCCTTGTTCCCTCAGATGCATCTCTAAATGAAGAATATACTTATTCTGAACAATTGCTGGGATCGTATTAGTGAAATTGTTTAATTCATTCAGGAATTCTCTAATTTACTAAGATATAGGGTTTCATTATCATGAAAGTTTGAGCAGCAGAGGCTTAATGAGGCAGTTATTTTATAGTACTTTGGTGAATGACAAAGCACTGTGATTACATCACTATAAAGGCGTAGAGCTTCAGATTCAAATAATGTCTGAAACCAACCCTGCACTATTTCAGTTTCTCACATAGTAGAATAGGATTATGAAATGTACATCTGTTTGTGTCTGTTCTAGTGGCAGGACATCTCTCTGACTGTCATTGAGAAGGTGCAGATTGCAGCCATCATCTTGGGCTCTTTGTTCCTCATCGCCAGTATCTCCTGGTTGGTGTGGTCCTCTCTTAGCCCTTCAGCCAAATGGCAGCGTCAGGACCTTCTCTTCCAGATATGCTACGGCATGTATGGCTTCATGGACATAGTTTGTATAGGTAAGACACTCACACTGATGCTGCCATGCGGTGTTATTTCACAGGTGGTTGATGTGGAGACAGTGGTCTACAAGCAAGCACACAAACATTTCCAATAAATTAATAATAAATTAAAATGTATTTTTGGTAAAAATGTCAAGGCTAATACATTTTTTAATGAGCTAGTCTTATTTACACAATTGAAATTCACAGTCATGCTCTGTGGCTTCACCCCAAATTTAAATCTCATGGCCCACACCGGAGGACGAATAGAGCACCACAGTTATCCTGAGCATTATGGATCTCTTTACCAAGTTTCAGGGCAATTTATTTAACAGTTGTCAAGACATTTTACCAAGGTCACATGTTCATGGCAATGCATCCAATAGACGCAGATGTTGTGTTTATAACTTAGTGGCTGACCGCAAAGCACAATGGATATAGTTTACACGGACAATACATTCATTCTGAATGCATGTATGCGCTGTTAGTTTATTCTAAGTGTACAGACAGATGAAATAACACTTGTGTTGCATGAGTATATTGCATTCTTTTCTGCTTCTTTTTTCCCCCTTGAAGGGATTTTCATCGACTCATTTTTTTAAACCAAACATCAGCCAAAACACCCACAAACAAGTCTAGTAAAATAATAATTTTATTTTTCAAAACATATAGTTCTTATCCACTCTGTACCTTTTAGTATCTCCTGATTCTCATTGAACAAACAACTATGTGTCTATATGTAAACCTGCTTCCTTCCCCACCACCCCCACCCTTTGTCCTTTATGCACAGGCCTTATAATCCATGAAGGATCGTCTGTTTATCGGATCTTTAAGCGCTGGCAGGCAGTGAACCAGCAATGGAAAGTGTTGAATTATGAGAAAGCAAAGGACTCAGGTGACCCCATCAGTTCCAGCAGTAAAGGTTATGTTGACAGGAACTCGGACAGCGGACAGAGGGCGAGTCGACATGGGACTATTCTCCACCACCACTGTGGCTATACCATTTTGCACATCCTCAGCCAGTTAAGACCCAACAGTCTGCGCAGAGCCAACCATGAGGTGGTCATGAGGGTGACCACTGTATGAGGCGGAGGAGGAGATCAAAGTGTTGATTGGATCTAATGGAGAGAAAAAAAGATCCCGATCTGCCACAGAAACCCTTTTTTCCCAACAAGAGTGCAAGGGAGAACATTGCTGTTTTCTTTGGAGACTCTAAGGGAAAATACTGAAAACAAGACAAATAAGAAAAATGTATACATTTTAAAAAGGAAAAAAAAGTTTTTGTTTACCACTATAACCAATGTTACAACATGTTTTTTTAATGTTTTGCTTTCGAAGATAAAACAAGATGATTGTCATTAAGTTTGATTTGGATTTTATTCTATACTAGGGAGTTTGATAGGGGAAATTATTGTGCTCCTACTCATGTGACCATAATAATGGCCCCAGCCACTCTAATTGTTTCAACATATTCTTGAAGGTCCACATCAATGGATCAGATATTGAAAAGCCCAATAAAACAAGGCACAATGGCTTCAAATATAATTTACCCTACAAGTTAAAGTAGTGTTTTGTAATAAAGACTTTGTTGATCTCAAAGTGGAACTGTATGTTTTGTTTTATTTCATTTTAGGTAACAAAATGGATCTCAGCAAATGTAGCTTGACAACTAAGGTAACGTTATGTATGCAGATTCCATTTACCTTTTGAATTTACTCAGATAAGAGATTATTGTCGGCAAAATCAAATAACACACTGGGTTTATCTGTCTTCATTGTCAACCCACAAATAAAGAAATTATCTTAACAATCTTGGAGAGGCTTGAGTGGAAAATCCATTAACTTTTACAAGGACAGGGAAAGACAAAGGGCTAGGTCAGTTTACAGCAGACAGTTTTCTGTGAACCTAAGAAAAAAAAACAGTCTCTCGTGAATGACTCCAGAAGAGGTCTGTATAAGCAAGCCTTATTTTCTCGTTAAATATTTGATAATTTTAGCTCTTGAGGTATTCACTACTACTTAACTACTACTATTGGGGGAATTAGATGGTCGCAACACGTTGGTGATTTCAAGTTTCCATTTAAATGTTGCCATAAATAAATATAAAAGCATATATAAAGGAATGAATGCATTATATATATATATATATATATATATATATATATATATATATATATATATATATATATATATATATATATAAGAGATCGTATTCCACCCTTTACCAGATTAAATAAACACAGTACACTAAAGAGCACATGCATGACTCAGTGCATTATGCAGGGTTATACTTGTACAGTCCTAGTAAGTTAGTTAGCTGGTCAGATGTGAGATAAACCACTCTCATCGGGGATGGACAAAATACAACAAACCTGGCAACCCTGAAAAGACGCATGGTGATGACGTAGAATCACTGCGACTCGTAAGCGGTGTGGTAAACTAGACAGAAACTAGCGTGACTTACTGGGAATCGACTCCGTTAATTTAATAATTAAGTGACAGAGTACATCTTGTCCGGAGTAACGTCTCTACCTCAATACAACATGGCGTCGTCAATGCCGCAGAAACGTTACTACAGACAGCGAGCCCATTCCAACCCGATGGCATACCACACGTTTGATTAGTGAGTGAGGAGCATGTGTTCACTACCAGGACACACGCTGGTCGTACAACTTCCTGCTGTGTAATGTTACCTGCCTGCCTTTCGCTATCATTTGTCTCTGCTGTGTTATTAATCTACCTGGTATTAATTCAAAAGTCAATTAGCTGCTTATTTAAGGCTGGAGCTACCAGCACGTTTAGTTTGTTGTCATTCATGCGAGTCTACTGTCCGCATCAATTCAATGTACAGTCGGTGCAAACAACAATGAAAAACGGTCTTTAACTAGTAATCCGTATAATCTCTTTTAAAAAACACATTTGTGTTACTCTGGATGATCTACAGAAGTCACTGTCATGTGTTTTTATCTTCTTTGCGACACAGTATGATTGAACAGCCCTCTTTCCTCCTCAGTCCCGTGTGTCCTGAGGAGATGGACTGGTCCGACCTGTATGCAGACGTCTTCACTGGCAGTCCATCTGACAAAGAGACCCCCCAAGTGGAGTTTGCCGACATTGGCTGTGGATATGGAGGGCTTTTAGGTAGTTCAGTCGCTCCTCCGACCTCAAAGTAGTCTTCACAGTTCACAGTGTTGCTCTGTATTGACATTGTGTCCTCTTCTCTCATGTCTCTGTGGTTTCACCAGTGGAGTTATCGCCACTCTTTCCAGACAAGCTCATCTTGGGCATGGAGATCCGAGTCAAAGTGTCTGATTATGTTCAGGATCGCATCGTATCCCTGCGTGGCGCGGAACCAGGACGCTACCAGAACATCGCCTGCATTCGCACTAATGCGATGAAATATCTCCCCAACTTCTTCTCTAAAGGACAGGTAGGCACGCAGCCGATTGTGTTAAACTCACCACAATGCAGTCCCTCCAGGAATGCCTTTGTCTCGAGTAGTTGGCGTTTTGGCGCAGCTCTTTCCCACATCAAATTACCCCATTTGTGTTTTTCACTCAAGATTTATGGAATTTGTTGTATTGGAACATTTCTGCGCATTGAACGGCTTCCATCCGTTCTTTGTCCTGCTCGCCACCTGTAACGCCCAACTCAAAACGACCTTGACTACCACCGTTTAAAGTCTCCATTTCATTTGAATCTCCTCAATTAACGAAATATACCTAAATTACCAGCAGCATCTGGCTTTCAGCTTTAGCGTAGCCTCAAAGTTGCTTTCTTTACCTGCAGTTCAACAGAGGCTCATTCATTTAGAACACCTGCAACACAAGTGTCAGGTTATAAAGTCTAGTTTACTCAAAGTAAATATTCAACTTCTGACCATAATATATTAATAACTATCGGTTGGACTAAAAGGAATCTGTCTACACTGTATCCAATAATGGAGAGTTTGTACGATTATATCACATTAAACATCAAACGTTCCTCAAATACTACCATTAGTGTTAAAATATATGATGATTGTCAAACTAAACTGTAAATCGTAGCCTTTTTAAATCAACCAAAACACAAAAGCAGGTGGGTTGTTTATAATATAAGAGTACAGGTCCATAAGACTGGAAATTACTTTACATTCTGTCTGTCTTCTATGTATGCACACATCCATTACATTACATTACATCTTGTTTAGCAGACGCTTTTATCCAAAGTGACTTACAATAAGTCCATGTTTTAATTAATGTTCGGATTTCTTTTTGGTGTTGATAGTTGTGCCAAAAAGCCCTGCACAGTGCACCGTGTGCCACTTTATTTACCATGTTTAAGTCCTCTGAGCTTTTTGAGGTTACATTTATTCAAGATTATTAGCTGGCCAGGTTTAACAACCTGAATCTGATTTATTTAATACAACTCTGACTAAAGACAGAAACCAGAAAGCTTCTAACCATTTGCCAGATTCTGTATGTGAATGAAGTTATTGACTTACAGTTATGGGAATTGTTGGTAGTATTGTTACCATCAGAATGTTATATATTAAAAACAATATACCAGCTCTTCTCAACAAACTATAGCTGCATTGCTATGTACAACTTGATGTGAATATTAAGTACACTTGGTGGACCAACGCTGATTATACAAATAACACTCTTTATTTGAACCCCATTGGAGCTCATAAACAAAAGACCTGGGGTTCTACGACGGCGTATCTATCATGGCCTCTAATAAGCTTGAACTAAGGCTTGAATTAAGGCTAACAATATGTTCCTTTGCTGCCAAGCTAACATCAATAGATGCACATTTCTCACTACAAATAATTACTTTCCTCATGTTCAAAATATTGTCTCAATGAGTGATTCCTCATTAAATCCAGTGTTTCCCCTAGGTTTACAGCTTCAGGGGGGCGGGGCGCCACACTGTTCCAATGGTAGGGGAAACACTGGTATATATATTTAGGTACACTCTGTAAAATATTTCAACTCAAATGCCCACGTCGGTATAACCTAAGATACAAGGGTTCGTCAGGCCCTCTGCTACTCGCCTGGCCGAACAGCCTTGAACAGGACATTATTGACGATACAGTACTGCCTCGATTACCTTATTGCTTTAAAATATGGTTGCCTACGACATAATAAATAGTAAGTAAATAGAATGAATACAGCCTTCACTTGTGCACTTGTCATAGACCGAGACATGGGGAACTTAATGGGGGCGGAACAAATTCAAAAGGGGAAATTCCTGTTTTGCAGTCAGCAGTGCTTCAGAAACAACACAATATAACGAGGCTCGCATTTTTTTTTATTTTGAAACAAATTAAACATTCTATTTTCATCTTGTGTGTGAATGACAGAGAGTAATGACGAGAGTTTGAGAGAGCGGTGTATTTGTCCAGCGTCTGCAGCAGCAGCCTGGCAGGAGGCTTTGTGTGTTCGGCTTATCCATCTGTCCACTGGTCCATCTTTTTCCCATGAGGGTGATTTTTCAAGAACGCCTGGAGGGAACTTTTTGAAATGTAGCACAAACGTCCTCTTGGACTCATGGGTGAACTGATTTAATGTTGGAGGTCAGAGGTCAAGGTCACTGTGACCTTATCTGTCCCATTCTCGTGAAAGCAATATATCAGGAACACATCGGGGGGATTTCATTATGTCTGGTTCATTCATCCACTACAGACATATCGCTCTGCAGCCATTGGTTCATAAGTAATTTAGACTTTTTGTAACTTCATTTTGAATAAAAGATGTTAAATAATAACGTTATATTCAACGGGTTATAGTCTGAAGAAATATTAGAATCTTGTGGCTCCTGTGACTTCACAAAACCGTAACTCAAGAATGTAACTGCTGATTCTGACGATCGCCTCTTTTTTGTGACTTTCAGCTCAGTAAGATGTTCTTCCTCTTTCCTGACCCTCACTTCAAGAAGACCAAGCACAAGTGGAGGATCATTAGTCCCACGTTGTTGGCAGAGTATGCCTACACGCTGAGAGTTGGGGTATGTACATATATAAATATGTGAAAGACTTGTTCCAGCTAGTGCTGAAATGATTAGACAATCAAATGAAATTTAACCTGCAATCATTTTTATAATCCTTGTGATTTAAAAATCACACTTGCCTTTTGTTGTATTTCTCCATTCTCAACAAATCCCACTACTCTGTGTGTCGTTGGTTGGCTTGAAGCCACACGCCCATTTATTCCCACTGAAGAAGGAAGTGATTAAAAAAGGTCACAAATGTCGTTTTATTATTTATGGTTAAACAATTTCCTAAAAACAGCTAGGTGCTGTTAAAAAACAGCAGTAAACCGTGCAGATGTTTTTCAGCTGCAGACTAATGCACATTCAGTGCAGTCAGGAATATTTATGGCAGCATTGAGATGGACTCACAATAAACTATACCGCCAACGTAATGGAGGAACTAGTGAGCTCGTGTACCGGTGACTGACGGGTCTTTATTCATTTGTAGACAGCGGAGCTCAGAGGAACAGCATCGGACAGGCATCGGCTACACAGACGATACTCAGAAGTAGAAACAACTTTATGTCATTTGTTGAGAATTAGAATATTTGAAAGAAAGTATTACGAGCATAATGGTTTCAGATACCATTGTGTCAGTCATATCATCAGAGGTTTTTAAACATCTGCCACTGAGCCTTTTGCTACCACCCAAACACAATGAATTGGATTTCATTGACTTAATTGCACTGAAACCCAACTTCTGTACACGTTGAGCAACAAGTCAGTGTGTGCAGAAATTCATGAATTTACTGCAATAAAATTGAGCAACCGGTGGTGTGGCCTGCAGCTGGTAGACGTCCACACACACAGCCTGCTCCTGCCTGTCAGAGCTACAGTGAAACACTCAAATCAGACACATGGCTGAGGAGGTTTTGGGAACAAAGGAAGGCTTGTGTCTACGCTTAACTTTATTGTTTCTCTCTCTCTCTCTGTGACATATCTGCTGGGGATTGTGTTAAGTACATTTTCATTTGTAGAGGCAGTTTCATACCAGAATTAACATGTTCTATTGTTCACAAGTGGATATATTTGTGTGTGCTCTTGTGTGGAAACCTGTGCCATTGCTGAATTCTAAGAAACCCTAGTTCCAGTAATGTTATCTGCCCGCCACCAAAGCAAACTACAGTGACCTAGGTGGTTAACCTCTGTGTTGTCTGGAGGTTATTTTTATATTTTTTTAGCGACGACCATTGCTCTCCAGGGATGGTGAAACCACTTTACTCAGACATTTTTGATACTGTGTTTAAAAGAAAATGGAATAAATCAAGTGTATTAAATGTATTTGAAAAATGCCATAGGTTTATTTATTAATCAATAATTGGATGTGTTTTTTCACGAGTGAAGCTTATTTAACATTTATTTCACAGAACTGTGTTCATGACCTCCCTGTGTTTGTCGGTGAATTTCAGGGTTTGGTGTATACCAACACAGATGTGGAGGAAGTGCACGTCTGGATGGTGAAGCACTTCAGTGAACATCCGCTGTTCACACGTGTCCTCGATGAAGAACTGGTACGTTGATCTGGCACTTTTCATCCCTTTATCATCTGCTTATTGAAGGAAAAGAGGTCTAACACCTGCCATCTGAAATAGTTGAAAAAAGTAATAATTATACATTTTGGGATAAACACTTTAAACATATCACTCTTATCTCTTTATACTAATTAAGAAGCAAAGTTACAGCCATCAGCCGATTAGCCTTGTGCTTCATTTAGGCAATGCTAGAAATGTTGGTAGAGCACAAATCCTCTAGTTCTTTTGACTTGGGAATGGTCACACTTTATTCTAAGAGGATTGACCTTGAAGTCACACCAGTTAAATTAGCTACTTTTTGTTGTGTTGGATATGAAGATTGTTCCCACCGTCTCTAAAGACGGGAGAAGCAATCTATTCGCCTAACTTAGCAAGAAAGGAAATGTGTAATTCCGATGCTGGTATATTTCTTTTAAAAATGTGTAATTTTCTATTAATGACAAACGACCGAGACAGGTGGGCTTAACTTAATATCTTACGTTTAGTTGCTTCTTTTTTTAATGAGTAACAAACTGCCTCAATAATGATGAGTTTTAAACCAATGAACAGTGTGAAACCAAATGAAAGCTCATCTGATGCTGCATCCTTTTGATTTAATTGTTTTAAATCTTGTCTTGACAGGTTGATGATGTGATCATAAAGCGGTTGGGTATCTGTACAGAGGAAGGAAAGAAAGTGCAGAGAAATGGAGGGAAGAATTTCCTCGCCGTTTTCCGAAGGATTGAGGATTCAAACTAAGACGGGAACAGTTTGGACATGTGATGAACTTAAATAATGGTCTCATGCATTTAAGTATACATGGAGGATGATGCTGCTCTGTGGATCTGGAGCCCAGCACATGAACAGTGATATTAATGGACCAACAGTTACATCATTACCCAACATAGGGTTTGAGTGTCCTTCCCATCATTTATTTGTTTTAATTTTTCATCTCACAAAAGACAGCACAAGGGAAGTATATCATACAAGCGTCTCTATTCAGACTAGACTTGTGAAATGTTTTGTGTCACTTTTTTGAATGATTTTTTAATAATTAACTTCCATTTCTTTTGTTCAACTCCAATATGCTTTTTTGGATGTACTGTCAAACAAAGTTATTTTAGGACCACAGAAAACAATTCAAGTGTTGGGTTTGGGTCATTGTATTAATCAACACATGTAAACGATGACGAGAACAGGTGAATAGAAAATGACGTCTATATGTCTTGTTTTCATTACAGTTACTTTAGGGCCTTCATCACAGGAATGACCAAAAGGAGCAGCTCTTACTTTGCTCAATATTTTTTGATTTTGGATTTGAAGAAGACTTTAGATTAAGCTATTTATCAACATTTGAAATTACAAAAAATGTCATATGATGACATCAACTTTGTTGGTTTAACAGTACTAATTTGCAGTATTGGGAGCAGAATATGGAATAAATTAGACTGAGATGTTTGCCAACAATCACTTTCTGGTTTAAAAATAAACCTGCGTTCTGTGAGAAGTGAACGCAGCCCTTGCTATTTCAAATTAAAAAGAACAGTCACACAGTTATGTTTAAATTGAATCTTTTTTGATAAAGCTGTGAAAAGAACTTGTTTAATTGATACTGGTGTGTTTATTGATGAACAAAAGTTCTCTCTGATGTGATTTATGTTGAAATGACTTATTTAAACCCACACATTCACTCCTACATGCCATAGCATATCCAAAACAAAATCTTCGTCTGATAGACATGTCTGCTGAGGATCTGAAGTCCAAATCAAAAAAGTCTCAAACAGAAACGGTATAATTTGTGCTCATATAATTTGGGCTGTTTGTTACAGGTTGCCGTTGTGTGTCAGGAGAACGGGGCAGTGCAGGGTTGAGCCTCTGGACGCTGCAGGGAGGGGTTGGTGATTTTTAAAAACAGGACTGCACATGCCTCAGTAATGGGAACCCAGACACTTTATATATTGGCAGAGCAATTGATGCACTCATAAATATACTGTATAATATAAAATCTACGTATGACAAGGTTATTTGGATTCTGGCGGTCGACCATATTTGACAGTTTATTTAATACATTAGTGTACTTTGTTCTTTTTATTGCATGTAGGAAGATTTTGATTGCTTCCAGTATTCAGAGGAAATAGATTTTGAAATGCTATCTGTGGATATGCTTTATACTTGATTTACCCTTCTTTCAATAATCTGAAATAGACAATACAAAATGTTCTTATTTTCTTGGTCTCTCAGGTTTGGACAAATGAGAAACTTTGGGGAACCTGAGTTTACAACCTAAACTTTTGATGCTCTGCAACTCAACCAATTCTTCCGATTGTTCTATTTTCCAATACTACATGCCTGTGACTCATATCCAGAAGAAAGAATCTAGTCGAGCCTATACTCCTGTGTTCAATAGTTTGGTCATTCCTCTGCCCAACACTGTTAGCAAACACAGAAAGTATTCACAGAACTGTTTACGGTTTGAAAATGTGAACCAATCTAATCCATCCAATCTGGGATGTGACGAGGACCCACTGCTCTGTCGTTTATTATCCCCACGAGGCAACAACGCCAACGAACAGCATTAAACATGTTGTACCATCAAGTCATCAAACAAGAGTTTAATTAAATTCACTGCAGGGGAATCAAAGAAAGAAATCTAATCTCAAAGTGTCCTTGAGCAAGGCACTGAACCCCCAGTTGTCCCCCGGGAGAGAATAATCTCCCCCACGGGGATCAATAAAAGTGTACATGTCTTTCTTTCTTTAATGATTAGCATTTGACAACACTAGTAAGGCAATGCAGATGCTGCCGTTACGCCCAAAGAATTTCTTTCATCTGAAACTCAGGATGTTTTTGAGGTCCAAGGTGTTTACAGAGGCAGCTGTCGACTGTAAACGTGAAAAGGTACAAGGATGTGTGGCTGATTTCCTTGTTGACACGTTAAACACTGATGTCATTGTCTCCTCCTCCGTCTGTCAGTGTAAAGCTAGTGCAAATAATTTGACTTCAAGCTGCACTCCACCCTGTCAGCACTCAGTTAAAGCAATCTACTATTTGAGAAAGATTTGCTTTCTTTCTGATAATTAGAATGATATACTATGTTGTCTAAGATCGGTGTTCCCTCTCTGTTTTCAGTCTTTGTGCTAAGCTATGCTAACTAGCTGCTGGCTGTAGCCTTACATTTACTGCACTTGTGTGATCGATCTGCTCATCTAACTCAGCGAGAAAGCAATCCCGTGAGCTTTGCTCCATGTTGAACCATTCCTTTAAACTCTTTGCTTTTCCTCAGACTTGTTCAAAGCCTTTGATACTGTCAACCACCAGACTCCAACAAGAGGATCTCTGGATGTGTGTTTCCTTTAGAAATGTCCAACTGAACTCATCATTTATCATAAAGAAGGTATCTGACCTGATACATTCATAATCACATAATTCCAAGGCACTGGCGTTCAACTCTCTGCCACTCTTTTCCTTCATCACACATGCGATCTGCTATCTTGTAGCAAACTTTTGGAAACAAATCCTTCCTCACTTTGGCTTCTCAGGTTTGGACCAATAAGAAATTTCCACTGATCCAAGTTTCCAACCTAATCTTTATAGGCCCTTTCAACTCAACAGAGAAAACACATTATCTTGGTCTCCAACTTCTCCCAATTATCATTATTTCCCTACTCAATGCCCATGACTCCTTGAAGGAAATAAACATCAATTGTCGTTGAATCTTAATTCTAGTTCAATAGTTTTTCATTCATTGGCCCAAAACATGGTCAACAATGTGTTGCCTTCCCTCTGAAATTACTGTTCTACTTTAGTCCACGTATAATTCAACCAAAATTGGTTTGTATTCTATAATAACAATTAACAGCTAAAGCCCAGTTGTATATCTCAAGAATCACTTTGAAGTAAATCTTGTTGAAATGTTGACGCCCTAAAACTAAATTGTATCTTTCTGAAAACACAATTCTTATTTAGACGAAAAGTGTATTTTAGTGTAAATTATTACCAATAGGGTTGTACCAAATAAAAAAATCTAACAAT